>ML781349.1:165566-210558 GCA_009831015.1 Picea engelmannii | reverse complement strand
GTATTTTTCCTTGGCCATTTTCTCTTGCCTTACCTTTCTCCATTCATATCAATCTCTGAGTCTTCAGGATACCCTGATAGACCCTCTGGGTCCAGAGGCCTCTTTAAATTTTGTGTCTTTTTCCAAAAATTTGACTAGTTTCAAACATTCTCGCACTGCACTCCACAGTAGCCTACGAGAATCTATAGAGTTTGCACCCTACTTTTAGGTTCAGTGCAAGGTTCTCGCAATCTTGTCTAAGCCCACCTGTGAGAATCAGTCATTCTCGCACTGTGTAATACTCTCAGCCTGCGAACTATTTTTTTCAAAATTTTGGATTTGAGTTTTTGCATCTTCAACTGCCCAGATCAGTTTAGGTGCATCAAAAGAGTTTCTTGGACCATTGATTGATGTTTTATTGTCTTCGTTTTGTGCACGAACAATCTTAGGATTTCAAAGGCTCTTTCTATCACTTGTTCTTGACTTTCGTTCCTTGACTTTTCTCAACAAAGATATACTCTTTGTTTTCAGAATCTGAGTGTGCTTGTTTGGTTAAGGACCAGCGATTGGTTGAAAGTTGAGCTTCTTTGTCTTTATCATTTACTTATTCTTTGAAAGATCACTTTTCTTATGCACTTGAAAAGACTAGTTTGGTTTGCTTGTTATTTTTGTTTTCATTGAAAGATTGGTTTGGGTTGTCTATTGCTTGTTCATTGGTTTTTGATTTTCTGTACTCTCACCATCAGGGTGTAGGTCCTTTTTGAAAAGTGAACAATTTTTTTTCTTTCAAAAGCATTTTTCGTTTTCGAAAACATTGAAAATCAATTGTTGAAATTATTGAAAAAGAAACAATAGAGAATTGTTATTGATGCGTGATTTGTTGCATTTGCATTTTAAAGGAAATTGTGTCTTGTAGTTCAAAGTTTGATCTGGAAAACTTCTCTTTCCCTCCCGTACATAGGATTCATTGAACGAAAATTGATATATTTCATTCTCATCCATGCATCATTGGGTCAGAGTCTTATACAACATTAGTTTCATCTCCGCTTCCTTTGAGTAACGACAACTCTCAATAACACTGCGCAATTGTAAAATTTACCTAGTAACTCTTTTCTAGGGCTCTATTACACCAACATTTAGCTAGGCTAGTGCTTTGGAGTAGGAAGAGAGATACAATCTCCAAAGCACAAAAAACACAATAGCATCTTGTGTTAAGGAGTGTTAAATTCCATTTGCAACATCTTGTCCTGGGAAGCCCTTCTCACACAAGGGTCAAACACGAGGTCACATTGATATTGGCAGAGTTACTCACCCTGCTTTGTTGATATCGGTGTCTAGATTGCACATATTACGGGGATCACTCAGAGGTATACCCACAATGATGAGTGGAAGCCTTTTGAGTTTATTTCGAGCTAGATACCCTGCCCTTGCGTGTGGATCGGACTGTCGACTGTCCCCCCAGGCTTTATTGTTGTTGGTGGTAACCTTAGTGGCCTATATTTCTAGGTTCTTACACGAGGTGACTATGAAGGGGAAAGTCTTCATGGTACCTGGAATTGATGTTGACCAAACTCACTCGGGCTCCTTGGAGGGTATACCCACGATTATGTGTGGGAGCTTGCACCAGGGTGTAAGTCCGTTAAGCAGGTCATCAGCGTAACTTTTCCACCCTAGCCTAGCCCCTTCTCGTCTCATTGTTGCGACGTTGGATTTCATCACCAACTAGTGACTTCGAAATTAGAAGGTCTTGTTTGCTTGGTGTTGCTTCCTAGATTTTGTTTACTAACGCGTGTTGTTTTTACCAAAGTTGACCATACGATTTTCTTCATGAAGTTTGTCACTCATTAACAATAGCTCCTCCACATCGTTCATGTAGAATGCATGGTTTATCTCCAGAGCATCTGGAAGGTTCTCAACCCTTGCCTACAAGTACACCTGAGGGCTCTCCTCGACAAAGTGAAGTCACAGTCATCACCACACCACAAGTGGAACGAACTGACTCTCTAGAACATTTTCGAATTACAAATACTCGAGAGGACTTTCGACTTCACCCTGATTCCGAGTGAACATTTATGCGACTAAATTCTTTTGGAGACTTAGTTGTTACATATTCTGGATCACTATTTGGACCCTTTCCAGGCCTTTAAGTCCAAGATCTTTTTTGGTCTACAGGTGTTTTTCGACGGGACCTTTTTGGTCCAGGCTCACCTATGATTTCCGAAATCACCCTGCCTGTGATTTCTGAAATATCTAGTCCAGAGACAGTACCATTGACTACTTCCTATCACTTTACCATGCCTATCGAAATGGCCCATCAAACAGATACTACGAGTGTTCCAACTAGGTTTACTGTGGTTAGTCTTGCTCCCATCAACACACCATGATCGCCCAACATCACTCCGACACAACCACCTGGATACCGTGTGTTGAATGCTTCCATTCACACTCCTATGTAAACCCCCTCTAGCTCTCCTAGTGGTCCTTCTTCTTCTGGGCACTCTCTTCTCAGTTTTATTCCAACACTCCCTCAATTTCCTTTTGGAGGACTTTCCTCATATTCCACTGGCAGTCTTAATCCTAGTGGCACTCTTCCATCATTCACACCAAATTAATAGATTCCCATCGGTGGAAAATTTCACCAAGGTGGTATGAATCAATCCCCTCTCAATGGGAAAGTTTCTTTTGGAACACAAATCCCAATTGGAACACAACCCCCAATTGGAACACCACCTTCGATAGGAGGACCGACCCCACCTTATGGGAAAAAAATACCTCCCTCCTTGGCCCAGTATTGGAATCAGTTGATACAACATCCTCCTCAATCGATTGGGGGGCAACAGTTTCCAGCTACGTCTATAATACCCTCTAGTATGGGCCAACCATATCCAGGTTCGTTCAATCCCATTTGGGGGGCGAATGCTCACACTCAAGTCCCTGTTCCAGGGTATAATCCTATGAGCTACTATCCTCTCCAACCACCACCAAATATGCCTGGGTCTTCACATTATATGTAGATTGCTTATGGTCCTACTGGTTTGTCAACAGGGCTTCCTCACCAAAGCCACCAGTACCCGCCGGTGAATCGATAGTTACCCTTCATAGCCACTTTGGATCTTCCAGATTTGTCAAGGATTTTAAATGATCCAATTCGTCACTCTCCCCAATGGCCTACTATGCCAGCCAAGCTACCATTGAACATTCCTAAATTCGACGACAAAGAAGGAGAGGACCCAAACAATCATGTTATGAATTTTCACCTATGGTGTTCATCCAACTCGTTGATGGATGACTCTATTCGTTTACATCTTTTTCAACGAACTCTCATGGGTTCTACTGTGAAGTGGTATATAGAATTGCCACGAGGTTTATTCTCTGACTTCAACACCCTAGCTATGGCTTTCCTCACACACTACCAGTTATAGATTCGTTATGACATGGGGACTGAGATTTTGACTTTTTTCAAACAAAACAAATCCACTCATATATCCGATCACATTCATGAGTGGCGATAGCGACGATGTCTTATTAAAATTGAACTCCCCGATTAGTTTCTGGCATAATGGTTCACCAAATCGTTTGTGAATGACATCAGTTGTGACATCGCCATGGGTGAAGTAGTCATGGAAGAATAGGCCATAAGTCATGCTCATTATCTTGACCTCGTTTACTCGCAAACAGGAACCCTTTATGATTTACTACCAGACTTACCTCTTCCTTCCACTTCCACCACTTCAACTACTCTAGCTGCTTCACATGCAGCTGACAGTGTGATTGGCACTTTCCAGGCCCAACCACATTCCGCCTCAAGCACAAACCCAAAACCTTCTTCTAATGTTCAAAATGCTCTGTCTCCTACCCCTCCCACCGGCAAGACTTTTGAGGTAAATGCAGTCCAATCTACCCCAACCGGTAAAAATAAATCTAAAAAGGGGAGAGGTAATAATAAGGAGGACAAAAATACTTCTCAAGAAGAGAGAACCAAAACTACACCTGTTGAAGATTGAGATAAGAACAAACCTCGATACCCTTGTCTTATTTGTGGTGATGATCACTACACAAAGGATTGTCCACGACATGCCGAGGTCACTAAGTTCCTTCAAGGATATCCAAAACCACCTGCACTGGTCGTTTTGTCCCAACCCTTCCTGTCTCAACAATAGGCTCAGTTGGTCATTCATGACCAACCCTCATCTTCTACTACATCCTATGTTTTGATGTGTACTGGTGATTCAAAGCAAAGTGACGTTGCACTCACTACTCGAGCCAAAGATTATTCTCCCTCTAAAGAGAAGGTTGATGATCTACCACCTTCCTTGATACAACCCTCTCTCGCGACTCCACCTACCAATGGTCCTCTTCATCTCGAACGACCGAGCCTCGACACAGTTCTGCGACCCCCCCCAAAGGGCGTCATTCGAAAATCGTCTTTCAATCCTCATGCTCGTGCTGCCTAGAACTACAACATTGTTGAATATCTGGCCCAAGCACCTTCTGCGATGTCAGCCCTCGAAGTCCTTCAAAGTTGTCCCACACAACCGAAGGCACTGTTGAAAGCTATTGGTGGAATCGACCCAATGGATTTGAATTTAATAATTTTTGACTTGGAAGATCGCATTCCAAGGTTACCCTCTCAACTCGCGTTCCAGATCCAAGTGATTGTCTCTGACAAAAACATTTTCCAAACCATTATCGACGAGGGTGCCTCGACATGTGTTACGTCTCTTGCTTGCTGGAAAGATATTGGCTCTCCTTCTTTGAATGAATCCTAGAACACTCTTAAAGCCTTCAATGGATCAAGTTTTAATCCCTACGGTGTCCTTCCTTCGTTTCCCATCACGTTAGAAGGTAAAATGGTCTAAGTCAAAGTGGAAGTCTTTGACGCTCCCCTTGATTACAATCTTTTGCTTGGCCGCAACTGGATCGATTCCATGCATGCGGTTGTGTTGACCCTTTTCCATGTGGTACGTTTCCTACATCAAGGTAAGGTCATCACCATCGACCAACTAGCCTTATTTAATTTGGATACCCATACAGGCAACGTACCATTCATCGCTAAAACCACACCAGGTTATGAGAATGTCGGTGTAGGCCTTCTAAAAGACTCTTCATTAATGGGTACTTTCCCCATTCCACCACCCGATGTTCCACACTCGTCTGTTGCTTCCATCAACATGATCTCCACCTCACCTCCCGAACTTCCTGCGTCTCATGACCCCTAGATAGTAGTTGACCCTAGAGATCATCTTCGTTATGGCGACCAAATGTCGTTAAGTTCGATTGAATCCACCTATCAGGCCATTCAATCGACAACCCCTTCTACCCCCTCTCTTGGTGAGTTGTCTCCATATCCTTTTCGTGTCATTTTTTCCACTGACGAAATGTTCATGTCTGTCATGGAGGACACCCCTTGGGACGATGGGCATCATCATTCCATCCTCTTTCTGGAGCAACATACCATTGAGAACTATTAATGGATCTCAACCCCATCGACCATTGTTGTCATTTCCACCATTCCTGAGTCTGTACACGATGTGTTTTCCAAAGGGAACTTAAGAAATATCTCACCCACTATTCCCCTTGACATATCCGTCAAACTTGGGATTGTCGAAAATGTCCATATCAGAGCTTCGTGTTCTTCTAACGAAGTCATCACCTACATGTCCCTTTTCAAAGAGTTTTGTGACATCTTCGCATGGAGCTACGAAGAAATGTCGGGTATCGACCTTGAGATTATGATACATGAAATCAAGACATACCCCGACGCTAAACCCATTCAGCAATGCCTTCGTCCAGTTCACCCACGTAAAGCGGCTGCTATCAAGCTTGAAGTCGAGAAACTTCTTAAATCCGGCTTTATTTATCCGGTGGCTCTCATGGACTGGGTTTCCAATCTTGTCCTAATTGACAAGAAACAAGGAACCATTCATGTATGCGTTGATTATAGGGATATCAACAAAGCTTGTCCCAAAGACAACTTTCATACCCCCTTCGTCAATCATATTGTCGATGATTGCGTCGGAAGTGAAATATTCTCTCTCATGGATGGTTTCTCCGGGTATAATCAAATCAACATTGTTCCTGAGGATCAACATAAGACTTCTTTTATTTGTCCTTGGGGTACTTTTGCCTATCAAAAACTTCATTTCGGTCTCAAGAACGTTGGCGCAACTTTTCAATGCGCTATGTCTTATGCTTTCCATGATATCAAGCACATCGTTCAACCATATTTGGACGATTTACCCACTCACTCAATGCACCGAGTCGATCACCCAACCCACCTCCGAGCCATTTTCGTTCGCTGTCGGTTCCACCATATACGTTTAAATCCTCATAAGTGCATTTTCTGCAT
The DNA here is from genome assembly GCA_009831015.1 of Picea engelmannii. Taxonomy (NCBI): domain Eukaryota; kingdom Viridiplantae; phylum Streptophyta; class Pinopsida; order Pinales; family Pinaceae; genus Picea; species Picea engelmannii. The sequence goes on along the minus strand of ML781349.1, from coordinate 204,230 downwards.
GGAATTCGGCCGCCTTCTAGGTTTTATCGTTTCGCGTCAAGGGATCTGGGTGGATCCTTTAAAGGTTGAGGTGATCCTTAATCTCCCTCCTCCTTCTACTCTTCACCAGTTACAAATTTTGCAGGGGAAAGAAAACTTTCTTCGTCGTTTTATCCCAAATTATGCCGAGATAACTCATGGATTTACACATCTCCTAAAAAAGGGTTCAGAGTTCATCTGGGATACCATTGCCAACAATGCTTTCGAAGCTTTGAAATTGTCCCTAACGCGTGCTCCACTTCTCTTTCCCCCCGATTACAGTCGTGATTATTTCCTCTAACTTGCTGCTTCGGATTACACCATTGGTATGGTTCTAGTCCAAGAGGATGATGCTAACGATGAACATGTTATCTACTACTTGAGTCGAAGTCTAACACCTACTGAAATCAAGTATTTACATGTCGAAAAACTAGCCTTGGCTGCCGTCCAAGTTGTCCAACTCTTCTGGCACTATATCCTCTCATGCAAGACTACAGTGATTTCTCACTGCAACCCTATGCAACACATTCTTACCCATCAATTGCTAGGGTAAAAATACTCCAAATGGATTGTGATTCTCCAAGAGTTTGACTTGGAATTCGAACGCGCCAAATCCAAGAAGTCCTTAGTTTTTGCTGAGTTGATAAGCGAATTTCCCCATTCTGAAATGGAAACAATAGCAGCTGATTCATTACCCAATGAATCTCTTTTCCTTATCAGCACTGATGATCTTTGGTATGGTGATATCATTATATATCTCCAAACCTAGACTTTTCAGCCAACTTTGTCTAGTATTGACCGATTTCGCATACGCTATCAAGCCCGTCAATACATTGTCCTCGGGGATACTCTTTATCGTCAGGGGATTGACTTTGTTTTTCGACGTTGCCTAACATTTGATGAAGCCGAGAAAGATCTGAATGACTACCATTCTGGAGCATGTGGTGGTCATATGTCTAGGTATGCTACTGCCCATAAGATCTTACGAGCAGGATATTTTTGGCCTTCTTTATTTAATGACTGCATAATCATTGTTCAAAAATGCCATGCTTTCCAGACCTATAATCAGAATATATGGTCACATCCTTCTCCTCTTCACCCTGTGGTCTCCATTGGTCCCTTTTCAAAATGGGGCATTGATTTCATGACATGTCACCCTCACTCGGCCAGGGGGCATGGTTACATCATTGTAGTTGTATTACTTTATGAAATGGGCCAAGGTGATGCTGACATTTGACAACACTGGAAAGACTGCAACATTATTCATTTTTAATCACATCATAGCTCTTTTTGGTGTTCCCCAAGCTATCATCACTGATCATGGTAGCCACTTCAGAAACTTCATGATGTCCAAACTTACTGAAAAGTTGGGTCTTCGCCATGATAACTCAACACCCTATTACCCACAAGCCAATGGCCAGGTCGAAGCAATTAACAAAGTTCTCATAACTATGCTCCGGTGAATGATAGGGATTCATAAAACAAGTTGGCACACAATGTTTTTTTTAGCATTGTGGGCTTACCGAACATCCGTCAAATCTGCTACTAGGTTTACACCTTTCCGGTTAGTCTATGGTTTGGAATCCATTCTCCCGATTGAATGCGAGACACCCTCTTTAAAACTAGCTGTTGAACTCCTACCAAACACTTTTGCTAAGGAAGAATGTCTATTGTATCTTATGTGATTAGAAAAAACTCGACGTGATGCTACCCTAGTTATAGAAGCTCAGAAGAAACATGTCAAGGCCCAATACGACAAACATGTCAAGTCTCACATTTTCTCCGAAGGAGATCTCGTTCTCCTCTATGATCAAGATCGAGATATGCTAGGAGCTGGAAAATTCAAAGCCATGTGGCGAGGTCCTTATATCATTCGATGAGTTTTGGAAAAAGGAGCTTATGAGTTAGTAGATTACAATGGTATCCCTTTGAGTGAACCCAGGAATGGGTTGTACTTGAAGAAGCACTATGCATAAAATAATTTGTGCACGAGTACTTGTATTTTTATTCTATCATATTTCTTGTGTGTTACTATAGCTTGATTTTGTCGTTATCTAGTCTCTGCCCTCGTGTGACATTGTGTTTGATTTCCAGATGTCAGAGTCTTCGCTACCCTATATTGGTTTCGCTGATGGTGCTAGACGTAGTACTCAGAACCTTACTTCTGCTGCATGGGCATTTTATGCCCCTACAAACGAACTTGTCTCCTTATGAGGTGTGTGTCTCGACCGTGTGACCAACAACATTGTAGAGTATAGCATCGTTATTGAATTATTGATTGATGTTATCTCGCTCGGAATCCGTCATTTGGTTGTGCGACTTGATTCGCAGCTTGTAGTACTACAGTTAAGTAATGTCTATACTATTCGAAGTCCTACTTTGTTACAGGTGTATTTGTGAATTCACCTCTTGGAACGTTATTTTGATTACATTGAATATCAACATATTCCTAGATGTTTAAATACATTAACTGATGCATTGGCTAACTATGTATTAGACAGACATTTGGATCATTTATAAATCAATCACATCAATTTTCATAACACATGATAAACCGGTAGAAGTTGTCTGTATATATAACGATCAAAAGATTTTTTTACAAAAAAGTTTTGTCCGAAGACCAAAATGTCAAAATCTGAAGCTCATAGCTTCTACAAAGTGACATCATGGATGATGTTCATGGTAACACACGACTACTCGGGCAACTCTACGGAGCAGTCGACTCATGGACTCTGAAACTCCTACTGTATGACGTTGATTGTTTCATGGAACCTCTCCAAGAGGCATGTCTGGAATATCTGTTGTCAAACCCTCTAGGTTTTGTTCCACTGCTTGATAATCCCTAGCTTCCCATTGTGGCACTGGCGCTACCTCTCCTCGTTGCTGAATAGGAGAAGTACCAGGAGGTCGGTAAGGTCCCACATCTGTGTCATCAAAAACAAATTTTGTATTTAGTCTTTGAACGAACATATAAAAAACATTTGCATATGATAAAATTAACAAAAACATTTAAAAAGGAAAAAATTATGTACTTCTTACCAAGTTCCCCCCACTGAGAATCCTCTGGCGGGACTAAGTTTGGATCTCCTCAGAAATCCAACCCGGCATAAGTATAATCATCGACCATCAACATCTGTGGTTGCAGCCAGTCGAAGAAGGTATCATCATACTTGATAATTGGTCCAACTACATGCTGGGCCATGATATGACACCATCTCAACATTCTTGGATCCCTGGGAGCCAGTAAATTCCACTCAACCTGTAGCCTCAGTAATGGAACCCTCTCGAGAAAGAAGGACACTAAAAAATATCCGTACCCAAATTGCTTCAGGTCGCCTCGTCTGCATTTGGTCAACTTCTTTTTCATACTACGAAGCACAACAACTGCCCAGTTAAAAACCCAAGGTTCAGTACATTCTATGGCATACTGGAAGTAACTCTATAGCACCATGTGAGGAGCGGAGCTCCTAGCCATATGAGCTATGGTGAACAAGATAGTATGGAGGGTCAAATCCCGTACTCCCCAAATAACTATTTTCCCTTTCTTCCTCTCTGCCTCGGGAACACAATGTAAGTGACAATACTCACTCATGGGCAGCCCACCACCTCTGCTACCAGTCAGGCTCACGTGGTACCCACGCCATGATAGCCCAGTCAAAAAGTAAATGTCCTCAATATCTAAGGATAGTGTGCGGACCCCCACATGGAATACCTACTGATCGGGATCCCACATATGCACAAGGTACTCTAATAACCTGATTTGGGCCCTCATGCCCAGGATACAAAAGTACTTTAGAAGACCACAGTTTCTCAAAGCAGCAATAGTGGATGGATGATTTCTAGCAATGGCATTGTCTTCTTCGTGCTCCCTTTCATGCCATTCAAGAACCATTTTGATGGCCAAATACCTGCATAAGAAGCACAAGAAGAGGATTAGTAACTCTATTCATGAATTGGTTCTCTTTCATTGAGAAAATTTAAAAAAAAAAATTGTGCTTTTTGGTTCTCGCAGGTGCCCTTTAGGCACAGTGCGAGAACCTCACAGGCTGTTGTGGGCTCACTTGCGAGAATGACCCATTCTCACAGGTCCCATGTAGCCCACCTATGAGAATGGTTGAGCACAAGTAGGGCTAACAAAACAAACTCAAAAATGAGTTTTAACCAATGAAAATGAAAAATAAAACCATGAAAGAGTAGAGGACAAAGAGCCTACCTCACTGTCACTGATGGCTCATCGAATGGATGCTCGTAAGTCCCGTAATCTGATGCCAAACTTCGAGGGTAAAAGAGGGATTTTGGGGCTCAAATAGAGAAAAGTGAAAATGATATGGTAAAAAGAGTTTTTATTTCTTTATATTTACTTTTACCATGTTATTTGAATTTTTTATAATTATTTATTGATTAAATCCTAAACCCTAATGTCCTTTTGAGTGTAAATTTTGCACGCGTAATGACTTCGATGTTCATATACAGGGATGCAGACATAATTTTTCTTTTTTCATCGCATGTTTTGATTGTTTTTTATGGTTTTTGTATAAAACCTCGAGCTTGGTCTTTGTCCGTTCTCGCACTCGAAAATACATGAGAACATGATCAAGCATACTTTTATCACTTTTTCGAGCTCAACAAGGTTATACGAAAAATGAACCCCCCTAGAGTCCTCTTTAAGCTCTTTTTAGACTCTCTAAACATGAAAAGATAGCCGAGTGACCTTGCTATTTTCACGCTCGATAAAGTATTTGAAGAAAGCGTCTGGTGGGCGATGATTTATCTCTTTTTCGGTCTCATTAGACTACTTTATGAAAAAGGAACTGAGAGAGTTCTCTTTTAAGTGTTTTTCCTGACTCTATAATCATGAAAAACCTTCGAGTTTTCTATCTCTGGACTCGTTAAACAAACATTGACAGACCCATAATGGGACTGAACCACTCCTTCTTAGGGTTCATTAAACATACTTCGAAGGACTTATCCAAAGGATAAGATTATATCAACAAGCATATGTTATCCTCCTCAAGCTTGCGTAAAAATAAAGAGGTACTTGCCAGAAATGGTGGGGGGAAATTTGGGAAAGGGATATTTTATCATCTTCGTATTGATTGGGAGTAAGTGTCACTCTTGAGCATGACACCCCCTATTCATTATATTTGAAGCCGGTTTGGGAAATCCATTTGTCTCTCATTTGATTTGCTACAAGGTCATTCCCTGTGTTGTCTTTGAGTCAATGCTGCCAAATCATTGGTCATGTCATTCATATGTTCAAGAGAAGTTTGTCCGAAACCTCTATTGAGTCGTCCATCTGTAGTTGTTCATTCTCTTCGTGTCAGCCTTCCCTGTGTCTAGTCCAACTTACATCATACTCTGTTTCACCTTCAAAATCTGTTACTCATTTCATGTCATTGATGGGGGATACATCAAGGCCCTCCTATGATGAGTTTTGTTCCGTCGACTTCAGCTCATTATCCGGAAACAAGACTTAGAAATTCTTTGGTACCTTGGAGCTTGCATGCCTCAATGGAAGGTTTCCTCACTTTTGACAGTAGGTTTACATCATTGACCCCTGATCAAAAGATTCCATTAGATGTTCGACTTCAAGTCATTCATTCACACTCGATGGATTGTACTAGAGTACCTTGGGAGTCATTGACATCAATGGTGATTTCCCTCACACTTGTTAACGGTTTCATCAATGACCGGTAATCAAGTGGTTTCTGCCATGTTCGACTTCAACACATGTAATCACATGGTTAGATTCGTACTTTTGGTGATGAGATTGAAGACCCTAGATGTCATCTCTTTGTCCAGGTTGCGATGGAGTATGTATAAGCTGCGACACATAGATCCACTTTGTATGTCTCGTGGCTATGTCATCTCAATTTAAATTTTCTCTCATAGATCCACAGTGTATTCCTGGTGGCTATGCTATATTTTGATGGCATGGATCCACAGTGTATGGTTGGTGGCCATGACATATGTCTACAATGTCATCCGTCTGTGATCTGAGTATGGGAATGCCTACCGCAGAATTGGTATATATGATATTCTGCAGATGCTTGGTTGTTCGCAGGTTTCTAATTAGGTGCATTCCTAGTTTTCGACACACACATGTTGCTTACAAAGTCTTTCAGCTGTCACTGGTTCCGGCCTCATACTTTGGGAGGCATTTTTTTACCCATGATTTTGGTCATCATGATGGTGTATTGATGATGGTGTACTCAGGCTCCTCATAAGAAATTTCTCCTGAGAAAAAAGACATTCATCTCTTCCCAAAAAACTCACTTTTGAAGAGTAGTGGAACTATGTTCACAAGTCTTGTACATCCTTGCATTCATTTAGGAACAAGTTTAGTAAATATGGAACCCAGCTAAGCATGGTTCCATTTTCACACTATGTTGGGGCTGCGACAACCCCTGCATGGACCTCCTCCTTGTGAAATTTGCATAGAAATGTTCATGCCATTAGTTTCATGGCCATCATCATTGATTCTCTTGATAATAATTCTGCACGAGCCTCTTTCCGTCCTGTATGCCTTCTTCATCTTTTCCACAAGAGATTTATCTTTGGTTTTTTTATCCAAGTACTACGCGAGACTCTCGCCAATTGATGGTAGGTCCATGATGAAGGAAATGAGTTCTTTGTCAATGGAGACATGTTCTTCTAACCTTAAGAATCCTCTGTGGAGGACTTCCATTAACTTCTTGATGAAATTATTCACCTCTTTCCCCCTTCCAATGTGGGGAATGTATATCAGGTTCTGGATTACTATGTTTTCTAGGATTTTCGCCCATTGCTTTGGATGCAACATTGGGTCTTCAAATGACCCTGTGCCTAGGCTCTCCATGTACACCTACTACACAAATTCTAGGAATTTGTTGGTTCTAGACACATCATGGTCGTATCTCATCCTTTCCATGCAACCCATTAGAGTAGGCATGGCCTGCACCCCCTTTTGAATGTGCAGTAAAAAAATTGAGGCATCGAGCTCCTTGCATGGGGACCACATGATGGGGTTTTTCCCCTTTCTTTTTATCAACATGATAGAGGTCCCAACCTATGGTTCTCTGTATTCCCTTCCTGAATCTGCATTCCCTATGATGTCTTCAATATGTACTTTGTCTTATTGCATGGACCCCACCACTGGTTGTGGTCTTGGTCCAACAAACTTTGTCCACTCCTTGTCACCACCATTCATTCTATGGGCTACTTCGATCCTTGTAGGTTGTTATGGGTTTCCTGTGGCAAATTATTCATGGCACTATGCACTATCATGCGAGTCAATATCCATCCCAACTGTCATCGAGGATTGTTCTTCTTCCTCAACCAGTGTGGATCTCACTGGTTCGACCTGCGGGAAGGGAATTACATCAACATCGACGATTCCCTCTCTCTGTGTAATTTTCTACTCCACCTCTGTGGTTTCTTGCGGTGACCTGAGACTACTACATTTTTTTTTGTGGTTTGGCTTGGTGCACCAACCTTTGGAGGTGCCATCATGGGTAATTATTCCATTCCCAATTGATTTTCAACTCCTTCGATCTCTATACTCACATGATCACCTCTCATCTTCTTGCTTGTTAGATTCACGAGTTTGCAAATGCACAAAAAGTCTTGTTTGGCCTGTGTTTCCATTTTATAGAGGGCGTCATAATTTCCCTGAATATTCTCGGAGAATCTTATTTGGTTGTTATTAATGCATTGAAGCTTATCAAGTACACTTCTTTCAATTTCATAAATGCCCAATTATTGCCTTTTTACCCTAACAACCAGTTTTTTCTTTTTTGACCGTTGGCCCCTTTTCCAGTGCGCTAGACTTTTTCGGTGCACCATACATTTTTGCTATGAATTTTTCTTAGTGCACGATGTTTTTATTTCTGTCAACCATATGCTATGTGCAGTCACTTTTTCTTTTCTTCACGCTAATTCCACTATCTCTGCACATGATATTTCCCAGTATTTTTTTATTTTCTTTCTTTTCTAGTTTTGTGTTTCTTTTTTTTCTCTTTTTCTCCTTTTTATTTATTTTTATCATTTTTTTGTCCTAATCTCTGCTATATTACACTATATACATGCCTTTATCATTGCTCTGTAACTTTTAAGAGTTATTAGGTTGATTGTCTATGTATCATTTCAGTCGACTACCGTTGATCATTCCATTCAGTTATGTTCCTCCCAAGTATTTTAATTGTACAGATCCCCCATCCATGAAAATATTTGCTTCAAATGGCCCTATAAAATGCATCCTAAACTTACGAGAATGTTGAAAAAATTTGCTGTCATAGATCAAAACTAGGTCTCCCTCCTTAAAAATCTTCTTTTTAATATGTCTGTCATGCCAGGCTTTGTCTCTTTATTTTTGTACTTCATGGTGAAATCCTTCTCGAATCCTGTCCTCTTCCATTTCCATTAGTTGATTTAAGCTTTCTTGCACTTCACCTCTTTCTATCATGTAGGTAATTGCTTCTATGCGCAGACTGGGTACCAAAAATTCTAATGGCACCACTTCTTCCTAACCTTACACCAATCTAAATGATGTATGTCCTATCAACTTCTTACATGTGGTCCTATATTCCCATAGTACTTCTGGTATATTCAAGTCCCAATCATCCCTATTGATATTGCAGATTTTAGTCAGAGCATTTTCCAAGATCTTATTTAAGGCTTCTATTGTTCCATTTTCCTAAGGATGATATGGTGTAATATTTTGGTGATAGAATTCAAAATCCTCAGTCATAATGCTAATGGTATTATTGATAATATGAGTTTCTTGGTCACTCATCAAAATCCTCGTACATCTAAATCTGGTGGTCACTTTCTCAAACAAGAAGTGTGATGTTATATCTACGCTATCGTATTTGACTAGTGTTGCTTCTGCCCATCTTGTTAAGTATTCAATTGTAGTAATTATATATCTAGCTACTGACCTTTTTGTTGGTGGATTGATTCGTCCAAAAAATTCTATTTCCCATTTTTCAAATACATGCAGAGTCATTTGTGGTCTTAGAGTCGTCTCATCTCTTTTGTTAGGTTTTCCAACCCTCTGACAGACATCAAATTTATGGAAATATTCCTTGGCATCTTTACGGATTGTTGTCCACCATAATCCCGTGTGCAATACCTTCTGCACGATAGATTTGGATACATAGTGTCCTCTAGCTATACCTTCATGAGCTTCTGCCAAAATTTTGGGCCTTTCATGTTCTAATACACACCTTCTCAAAATGTTGTCTACACCCATCTTGTATAATTGTTCTGCAATAAGTTGATAGTCTATAGCTCTGACTACTATATTTTTCTTTTGTGCAATTCTAAAGTCTTGTGGTGCAACTCTTGTACTTAAGTATTCAATAATATCAGTGAAGTATTCATCATATACCTGTACTAAAAATAGTTGTGCATCAAGGAAGTTGTATTCCAAGTTTGTAGGTTGTTCTCCATTAGTTACCCTTGACAGGTGATTGGATTCTGCATTCAACTTCCCTAGTTTGACTATCACTTCAAAGTCAAATTCTTGGAACAACAATAGGCATCTACATATCCTCCCCCCCAACACTGTCTTGTTGACTAGATATTTGAGGGTAGAATGGTATGTGAACATTTTAAAGTGTTTACCTAATAAGTAGTTCCTGAAATTATGAAGTCCATGTACCATGACTAAGCCTTCTCTTTCTGTGGTGTTGTAATTCTACTTTGATTCTAACAATTTTCTTCTTGTAAAGGCTATATGGTTTTTTAAGTCCACTTCTCCTAACTATGCCATAATTTCTCCAAGTGTTATGGCTGATGCATCTACATGCACATGAAATGTATTTTCCCAATCTGGGAATACTAATATAGGTGTTGTGACCATGTTTTCTTTTAAGGTGTCCAATCCTTGTTTACAGTCCTCATTCCACTAAAATTTGGTGTCATTCTTTAACAATTTTTCCATTGGTGTAGTAATCTACGGATACCCCTTTATAAATTTCCTGTAAAAGCCGTTATGTACCAATGTTTCTCTTAACTGGAGCACTAAATTTGGTGGTGGTAAATTTACAATGACTGCAATCTTAGCAGGATCCATTAGTAAACCTTTTTTACACACTATGTGTCCTAACAATATTCCAAAAGGTGTCCCAAAAATGAATTTATTGATGTTCAATGAGATATAACATTGCCTACATCTTTCCAACATGAGTCTTAACACTTCTACATGATATTTTAATAGACTATATACATTCCAATCATCCATATATACTTCTAGAAACTAATGTATGAATTCCTTAAAAAAATCTATGACTACTCATGAAAATATGGCTGGTGCATTCTTCATCCCAAATGGAATGAATGTAAATTGGTAGGATCCCCATTCTGTAGAAAAAGTAGTGTTATACCTATCCTATGGAGCTATTTTGATTTGATGGTAATTTGAGAATCCATATGTAAATTAATATGTTTCCTGTACTCCCACATTCTCTAAGACCTCATTTGTAAAAGGGGTATGGAAAGGGTAATGTAAGAAAGCATCATTTAGTTTCCTCAGATATACACAAATCCTTATCCCCCCTTGTTTCTTTTCTTGGAATACCATATGACTTATCCATTTAGATTCCTCTATTGGTTCTATGATACCATCTTCCAAAATTATCTCAATTTCTGCTTTCACTTTATGCTTATACACTAGATTCAGTCTATAAGGTCTCTGCCTAATAGGTATTACCTCAGGTTTGAGAGGTATATTCATCTCTCTTATCTCCCCTACTATTCCTTTCATCTCTGTAAAGGTAATTGGGAATAGGTCACTGTATTCACATAGTAACTCTGTCATTATTTCTACTATTTGTTCATCCCAATAGTCTCCAATACTTTCCATTTTAGGATTTTCAATCGTCCCAATGTTAACTTTCTTAAATTTGATTGATGCAACAAATACTTCTGACTCTAGTGATGGACCTTCCACTTCTCTTTCTCCCTCAATCTCTGTAATCTGAATGTTGTGTGGGTCATATTCATCTGGTGCTTCCTCTTCAACATGAGAGCATGAAAATAGTTCCTTGACTATCTGTCTATTCTGTTGTTGATATATTGTCATGATTTCAAGCTCTGGTTCATTAATAAATATAATTCCTCGTATTTTCTTTAGTGATGAAACAATGTTGGGGTTCTCATGTTCAAATTAGAAAGTTACTACAAATTTTTGTTGTAATGTTTTCCATTCTGTAGTGACTCTATGTATCTCCTAGTCTATATACCAGTTCCCTCAAATTCCTTCCAATGTATGGATAAAATGATTAGTCCATTCCTCTGGTGGTATCATCCTCCATTGTTCCTTGCACTTTTCCAAGTGTTCCATTGGGTTTCCCTATCCATCATACCTCTTCATTTTATTTCTCCCTTTCTCTGCACCGAATCTAATGCACAATAATCATTTACATTGATACTAGTCCTGAATTGTTTCTTTGTGTGCACCCCACCATCTTGGAGGTGTTTCCTTGAGTGCAATATCTAGGGTTAAGAGCCCTTGATTTTCTAGTACTTCCTCTTCATATTTTGTCAGAAATTCCTCTAAGTCATTTACCCCATGAAAACTGGGAGATTCTCTTATCTCTGTACCAATCCATCTTACTGTGCAGTCTATTCTTGTGCACCTTCTTGTGGAAACTTCATGTAATTGTTGTTTCAAATTCTCAAAACCTGTATCTGAGTCATAATCACATGATATAATGTTTCTCTAGCTGATTAGCCCATTTGTAGCTGGGTTAACATAATCCTCTTTGTGAGTGGTGGTTATGTACAACTGGCTTATTTCTTCTAGATCCAAACAAGTGGGTTCTACAAACCTTTCTCCTTCTGAAGGATCTAATGATGCAATGACTCTATATTCACCTGATTCAAACATAATTTTCCTTGTATTTAGGTTGATTATGTCCTAGATATTAAATTCCCAATCCAATCCAAGCAATGTTGGGTAAGGTGTTGTGCCATCTACTATCTATATTACTTCAAAATTTGCAATTGTGTGCATTCCATCCAAATCTATTGTCACACCTTTAAGCCTTCCAATTGGTAGTACTCTATGTTGATTTTCTAATTTCAACTAGACAAGTGAATAACCTAGTGTGGTTTATACCATACACTACCATGTCTTCTTAGGTAAAACATTTACTTCAGAGCCTAAATCCAATATGATATCACCCATATTAAAATACGCAATGTTGGCATTCAGTCTGAATTATCTGCTTGTCCTTCTTCTTGTATGGAGATGATTGATTGTTTTATGTTCTAAATTTCCTTCTGCCTCTGGTTACATATTTCTAACAGATTTTGTAAGATCTTAATAGATGATGGATTCTTCAATAACTTTACACAAGATTGTAGAATTTTTTTATGTTACTTACTTTCTCTAACAGTTGTGCTTCATTGGTATGGTCCATTGAGGAGGGAATTTTGTACATTGGTGAGTTTTGAGTTTTATGCATGGCTGATATAGACACAAATGTTTTCTTGAGAAACTCTTGTCTAGCCTCCTTGAATGTTTCCTTTTCTTTTCATGCATCAAACTGCTTCTATGGTTCAATATTCTTCTTAACCCATTGGTGCTATGTTGGATCTTGTTTTACCATGTCTGATCATGTCTTGGATCCTCCTCGAGTGACTATATTGATGTTTCTCCCATCCTTCCTATATTTTGTAGATATCCACTAGACATTTTGGTTGTTCTAGTTCCTTTTCTCTTGGATCTTCCGCAATAGTCTCAGATAGTCTTCTGTGTCATGATCTGTTGTGCGACAGTACATACATGTCACTAGTGGAAGTGGGCATTACCTTGCATAATTTCCTGGTAGTTGGAAGTTGTGGCACACTATTGGTCCTTTGGCTCATCCAAATCCTCCTCTTCCTCATCCTCCACCTATATATCCACATCAATCTCCTTGCAGTGTGTTGTACTGAGGTCCCTAATTATACTACACAAGGTTATATTGTGGTTGTGTGTTGTTGTATTGTGGCTACACATTGTTATACTAATGTTGGGAATTATTGTATGGTGGTGGTACCTGGTTGAAATGAGGTGCAACCTGTTTTGTCATAATTTCTTCTTGCACCCTATAAGCATCTGAAGTTCTTTCTCTCATCAGCTCCATTGTCCTACAATATTTATAATCATGACCCGCTAACTTGCATAAATTGCAATGTGAAATTTTGGGTATTGTCTTATACTTTTGCATCATTGGAAAATAATATGGATCGTGCCCATGTGTTTTACAAATCTCATACCATGGTCCTCCTATTGGCAAAGAGTTTGGTAATATTTTTTCCATATACTATGTGAAAGTTGGACATTCATTCTTGTGGTGTCCTTCTGTCCTATATGTGGTACACCAAACAAATTCTCTTTTCTCTTTTCAATTATTATGGATAAGTTGAAATATTAGGTTCTTTAGATCCTCCTTGAGATCCTCTATTGATGAATTTTTCTTTTGATACTGGTTCTCTTCTAGTTGTAAGGACTCCTGCAGAGCCTCTACCTGAGTTTGGAATTTTTGTTTTCTTAATGGGTATTTCAAGTGTGGTAGAAATGAATTCACAAATAAGTTCCTATGTTGCATGTCAGTAATTGCATTCTTCAACTTAGCTTTCAAATGTTTAAACCTTTGATCAATCTCCATGTTGGAAGAAGGCCAAAGAGGAAAGAAAGGTGATTTTGGGAAATCAGGAATGCACGAGTGAAGCGGCAGCTGGAGGGAAGGGCAACACACACACATGCAGGGAAGACCTAATGACGATAGGGTTAGGGTTTTGGAAATATATGGTAATGTCTAGCGACATGGGAATGTATAAATATAGATACCTAGGTCTTGTAGAGAGAGCTAGCAGAGAGAGATATAGAAATACAAAGAGACGAACATGAGGATGTTATGTAATATTTTTCTGTATGACCTAATTTTGTAAGTTGTTGAGATAGAGAGGACTAAGGAGGGTAGATATTGAGGGTTAGATCGCAAGCTGAGGATCCTGGTGTGATCTAGTCCACCTCATAATAGATCTTAACCCAACTGAAAAGAGTTGTAAAGTGTGTGGCGTTGTAGTTTCAGAACAACTATAATAAAAGAGCCAAGAGCCAGATCTTTGTGGATGTAGCCCGGGAGGGGGTGAACCATGATAACACCTATGTTATGTGATTGAATGCATGTGTTTATTTAGTGTCTTAAATAGATATTGATATTACAAATGAATGAGTTATTATATTCCCTGCATAATCGTAATTAATGTTGGATTGCGTTAATAAGTTACAATAGAAATCTCAATATACTGATCTCAAATTCTCCACTCAATACTAGGCTGCAAACACATGAGTATTGTAGCCACCCATTAAGACTATCTCTGGTGAGATGGCACAATGCAACCTATGCATTGTGTTTCCATCTGGTTTACTAGGAGGGACGATAGTTTTAGAGGCTTTGTTGGAAACCCGAACATACATGAACCCTGGTTCACTCAATACAAACTCAGACAGGAGATATAACTAAACCAACAAATGGTTATGTTGTCATTGGTAGGAACAGAAGAGGATTGAGTAGATGAGATAAGTTGAAGACCTGGTAAAATATATGTAAGATCAGCGGGATGCGGATCAAGAGAATATTAAATCAAATAAGAAAGCAATGAGCCACTAGAAGGGGATGTTGAGACCATGGAATCCCACAAAATAAGAGATCAAAAGTTGGGTAAGAATGAAAGAGTTTGAGTTTACACAAAAAGATAACAGAAACCCTAGAGTAGCACCCCACAACTATCTTGAAAAATACGTGTTTAGCGACTTGCATGAAGTCTTTTTCTATTATTTTCCACACTTATTATAGGAGTGGATACTAAGGTTGAAGGATAACCATGTGACAAATTAGATATAATAGTTAAAGTGGACCCCATTATAGATTGACTATTTACAGAAGGTGAACAACAAATTCACCCGCGCAGTAGATTTTTGGCTCGACGGTATTTTGGCAGGATTTATAACAGAGTTTGAAGTAGATACAATGAAGTCATACAACATAGTGGAGAAAGAGTTTTTACGAGGACCTCGAGGAAGGTACATTATATCATTGTATAATTCTATCAAGATACTGGTATACAACAAAGATGTAATGACAATGGATTCAGACATCTAAACTTCCCTACGTGCATGGGGAAAGGGTGGAAGCACTGACAAATAAAGGTGCAATGGAAGGAGGAAAGGATAAGGGAAAGAGGGAGGAACCCTTGGACCCAATCATGATGGATGATGACCAGATCAAGTGGATCATGAAGACAACTGGAAATACGCATAGAGGAGTACCCTACCAATACAAGGTGAATACAAAGAAGAGAGTCGTAGCCACGAGGGAAGTCTTGGAAAGTGACGAAGAAAAGGTAGAGGTTCTTCGGGCTATGGAGCAGATTGAGGAAATCCTACGGGAAACATATGAAAGGAATAAAAGAGGTCTAGGAATGGGAAGAAAAGGAAACAATCCTATCCATATTAATGTCATTTTGGAAACCATAAACCCATGTGCGACTAATACACCAAAGATAACACCACTTTTTAGACAACCAGATTTTGGGAGAAGAAAGACAACATGAAATAAATCTACAAAGACAACTGGAGGAGCCAATTCAAGAAGCACTAGTCAAGTATCTGCACCACATGGAGGTAGTAGTTCAATGTTTAGATTGGTAGGACATGATCCCACCTTCAGATTACCATAATTTAGAGGAGAAGCATTGGAGGAACCAAAAAAAAATTTGTTCGTCTATGAGAATGTTTAGGAAGAAAAACATATCACAGACGAGGATACTAAATTGACACAGCTAGAGATTACATTAATGGATTATGCACTATATTGGTATATGATTTTAGCTACAAACAATCCACGAGGGAAAACCAAAACAATTGCAGACATTAAGAAATTGTTGATAAATGAGTTCCTGAAGCCGAGTTCAAAATATTAGTACATGAACAAGATGATCGAATTAGACAAAAACTGGGAGAATCCATATGGGAGATTGACCAAAGATTTAAGAAACTGAAGGGAAAGTTGAAATATCTCATGATTGATATGCATCATGGGAACCTGTTTGAAAATTCACTACTACCACACTTAAAATACCAATTGCGACAACATAAGTTTCAGATGCAGGTAGAGGTTCTACAGGAATCCCTACAACTGGAAGAAAACTAGTATCAATAGAAGGATCCAACCATCGAAGAACTGAAAACATAATTTCTTGGTTTTTTCCTAATTTCAATAATTTCATTCATATACTAATCCTCTGAGTTGCTCTTTTGAAATTCGTTTATCAGTAGTTTTTTCACATCTGCAATAGTATTTGTTACTCCTGGTGGACTGTTTACATCTAGGCTCATGTACCAGTCCAATGTGCGATCTCTTAGCATGATAGCTAATTGCATGAGTTTTGTATCCTCATCTATGATTTTCTTTGCTTCCTAGATATTCGCATAGATGAATAAGCGCTTTTCAAGGTCCTATGATGCCTCTCCCTAAAATTCTGGTAACCTGATCGTGGGATCATGTCCTACCATTTTAAGCTATGTTGAACTACTATCTCCTTGTGGTGTAGATAATTGACTGTTACTTCCTAAATTGGATCCTCCAATTCTTGCTCCTTTCTTGGATGTGTTTCCTTTTGTATTTATTCCTCTAAAATTCAGTTGTCTAAACGTTGATGTTCTTTCTGGTGTGTTAGTTTCACATGGGGTTTTATGCTCCACACTGACAGTGATTTGGATTGGAGTTATGCCTTTTGTTCCTTCCTTTGGACCTCCTTTTTTCCTTTCATATGTTGCACATAGGATTTCCTCAATCTTGTCCATAGCCCGAAGATCCTCTACCTCTTCTTCATCGCTTCCCAATCCCTCTCTATCAACTATGGCTCTCTTCTTGTTCTTCATCTTATATTGGTAGGGATCTCCACTGCATGTCTTTCCAGATGTTTCATTCATCTGCTTTATCTAGTCTTCCTCCATCATGGTTGGGTCCATGGTATCCTTCTTATTTCACTTAACCATCTCTTCCTCCATTTCTCCACCTCTTGTCATTGCTTCTCCCCTTCCCCCATGCATACAGGGAAGTTTAGTTGTCTGATTCCAAGGTCATCACACCATTTTTATATAATAAAATCTTGATTGAAGTATAAAACGATATGATATACCCACCTATGAGACCTTTTATAAAATCCTACTCTGTTGTGTTGTAAGACTTCGCAGTATCTACTACGAATTCAGTGATAAACCCTGCAACAATATTGTCTAACCAGAAATCTATTGTGTTCATAAATTTGTTATTAACTTGTTGTAAGTGCACAATCTCCATAGGATTCCACTTCAGTTGTTTGATTCAATTTGTTGGGTGGTTTTATTTTAACCTCAATAGCCACTCCTACAACAAATGTGGGAAATCACAGAAAAATACCTCATGCAAGTCGCTAAACACGTATTTGTCGAGATATTTTCACGATGTTAGCTTAGGGTTTCTGTTGTCCTTCTACAAAAACTTGATTTCCTTTATTTCCAGCCATCTTTCGATATCTGACTTCGTTGGATTCCATGGCATAAACATTCCCTTCTATACTTTCAATTTCTGCGCGTTTCTTTCGTGGATCCCATCCTCAATCCTATGCAGTTCCAATCGACAATGGAACCATTTGTTTGTTTTGTCTCTCACTTCTACTTCTTGGGTTGACCTAGGTTCGGATCTCAATGGATTTCCAACAAAACCTTCTAAAACTATCAACCCTCCTGGTAAACTAGAAGGAAACACTATGCACAGAGTGCACCACGTAGTCTCACCCAAGATATCTTTATGGGTGACTGCAATGCTCACGTTTTTGCAATCTAGGAATGAGTGGTGATCTGGGGGTGTATTCTATCTTCTTCATGCATTAGTCTTGTTATTCATTCAAGTATTTCTATGAATCATTCATCTTTAGGATCATGCATGCATTCTAATACATCTAGTTAATCATTCATTCATAAGATAACCATTAATAGGAAGTAATCATTCAATAAACATCACATGTAACAATTTTTTTACCATGGTTCACCCCCTCCTAGGCTATGTCCAAAATATTTGGCTTCTCTGCTATTTTATTTAGTCTTCTGCAAACTCTAGCATTGCGCACATTACATCTTCAATCATAAAATCATAAAGAGGTTATAGAACCTCTGTGAGGCAGACTATATCACACCAATATCCTTAGTCTGTGACCTAACCCTCAAAATATAGCTTTCTTGACTCTTATACAACATTATTACAATCATAATAACCATCATCAACTCTTTGAACTCCTTCGAACCCTTAACCTATACCTCCTAGGTTCTTATTTATACTATTTTACAGGCTTATAGACATTACAATATTTATCAAAAACCCTAACCCTATCATGGTTAGGCTTTCCTTCCTTCTCTCCACATTTCTTCTCCCCTTGCATGTTGCTTTTCATCTTGCATGCTACTTTTCCTGGAAGTTGTTCTTCTCCAAAAATAGGCCTTCTCCCAAAATAACCTTTCTTCTCAAAATAGGCATGCTCCAAACATTGATACATAAAATAAAATTCAAACAATCATTCAGACACATGAACACAGTGTATTTACCATGGTTCACCCCCTCCTGGAGCTACGTCCACAAAGGTTTGTCTCTTCTTCTCTTTTATTCATTCTTCTACAAAATTTGAACTGTGTGCATTACATCTTCATGATTACAATCAAAAGAAAGGTGAATACCCTTAGTGAGGTGGACTAGATCACACTAGGATCCATATCCTTTGAGATAACCCTAAAAAACTAGCCGATTCAATTTAACAACAATAAAAACAACCAAACCTCAACTAAACTCTAATCAACCACCAACGAATCCCCAACCTAGACCTCCAAGGTCTTTATTTATACTACTCTACTGGCTTATAGCCATTATATTCTTGTCCAAAACCCTAACCCTAACATGGTTAGGTCTGTTCTGCATGCACACCATATTGTTTTTCCTTATTTTTCTGCATGTTGCTTTTCTGCCACTTATAGTGCACTCTCCAAAAATAGGCATGCACCCAAAATAGATTTTCTTCCCAAAATAGGCCTACACCCAAAACATATTTTCCTCTCCAAAATAGGCATGTGTCAACATCATTTCCATAGGAATACAAGAACAAATAGAGAGTTCAGGCTGAATACAAATATTGGAGATTTTAATATGGGTGACATCATATTAGATTTGGGATCTGAGGTAAATGTTCTTCCTAAGAAAAAATGGGAATGTATGGGGGAACCTACACTAGGATATCCACCTATTCAGTTGAAATTGGAAAACCAACATAGAGTAATATCAATTGGTTGATTGAAAGGCATACTCATGGATTTAGATGGTGTGTGCACTATGACATATTTTGAGGTAATTGATATAGTGGGTAATACTACACCTTATCCAACATTGTTGGGACTGGATTGGGCATTTGACAATCAAGCTATCATCAAATTGAAGACTAGAAAAATGATTTTTGAATCAAGAAAATATAGAGTCATACCACCATTAGATCCTTTATAAGGTGGAAGATATGTTGAACCATAGAAAACTTCATCACAAAAGAGATAAATTGGTTCTATAGAACTATCGTGTGCTGGGAAGATTACATAAACCCAACAACAAATGGAATTCTTAGCTATAGAAGCATCAATTCTTGTGCTTCATATTATGACATAGGATTGGAGAATTGGAAACAACACTTACATGAGATATCTACCAGAAGATGTGCAAGAATGAAACGTACACTAAGATGGGTTTGCACAGAGGTAAGAGAACCTCCAAGTTTTTATGTTCAAAATGATTTGGAAGAATTCTTAACAAAGTTTGAGTTAGAAGTAATGGAAAGTTAAAGGTTATTGGTTTTAGATATTTCCTTGAAATAAACACATGCACGTTGGTGGGGTACTCATAAATAAAATATCTATGATTGGTATCAATGCAAAATATTATCGCGCATCAGTTTTGGTGCATAAAAGGAGAATAAACATATGGAGAAATACAATGGAAGAGAACATCCTAGAGAACATATAGATAGATGCATAACCCCATGGATATTAGTACCACTAGAGGAACGACCACATCATTTTATCCATGCCTTATAAGGCATACCAAGAAAATAGTATATAAAGTTGGAACTACACAGAGGAACTGGAAATTGGACAGGGTTGCAGCAGAATTTTGTGATCACTTTTGCATTTGAACATGAAATCTAGTGATGGATGCAACAATGAAATTGATAAAAGATTTTTTTTTTGAAGAACTTGAAGTTGAAATTGTATCATCTTATCATAATCAAAATTGACAACCAGTCAGACAATTGTTACATTGTTACCATGTCACAGAATATGACCCAACAAAAGAAAACTCACGTGATATTTGGATAACATAAGTTGAGGGGAAAGAGAAGTATAAAGTCTACAATTATAGTCAAAATAATTTGTTGCACCACTAAATATAAATAAGGTAAATATTGGAACATAAGAGAATCCAAATATTGCAAGTATTGGTGACTATTGGGATAACCAAACATTGGAAAGAATAACATAATTATTGTGTGAATATAGTGATCTATTTCCAACAACATTTTCATAAATGAAAGGGGTAGCAAGAGAAATTGGGGAAATGAAGATTCCTTTATGACCATATTCTAGACCAATAATACAGAGACTATATAGGATGCCTCCAATATATAAACATAAAGTTAAGGCAAAGATTGATAAAATGTTAGAGGTTGGTATAATAGAACCTATATAAAAATATGAGTGGATTATCCCTATGGTAGTTCAAGAGAAGAATCAAGGGGGAATAAGGATCTGTGTAGACTTGAGGAAGTTGAATGATTCCTTTCTCCATGATCCCTTCCCTACTCCATTTACAGATGATGTATTGGAAAATGTAGGAGGGAAAGAAGCATACTCATTTACTATTGGATTTTCAGGGTATCACCAGATCAGAATAGCACCAGAGGATTGTCATAAGACTACATTTTCCATATAATGGGGGTCATATCAATACACAATAATGCCATTTGGATTGAAAAATTCCCCTTCTATTTTTTCAAGAGTAGTGGTAGTTGCATTTAAATATTTTATACATAATTTTTTGGAGGTTTATCTGGATGATTGGACAATATTTAGCCTATTGAAATATCACGTGGAAGTTTCAATATTAATGCTAGACATGTGTAGATAATGTCAAATCTCTTTGAACATTAAGAAATGTATATTCAGTGCACCATTTGGAATTTTTCTAGGGCATGTGGTTTGTAAATAGGGCCTACTGGTTGACCCTACAAAGATTGTTGTCATCATTAATTTACCACCACCTAAGTCAATGTTCTAATTAAGAGATAAACTAGGTCATACCATCTACTGCGCACATGGAGAAGTTGTTAAAGAAGGATATCAAATTCCAATGGAATGATGAGTGCCAACAAAGTTTGGATATATTAAAACAGAAAATGGTGACAACGCCAATTCTGGTGTTTCCATATTGGTCAAAAGAGTTCCATGTTCACATGGATGCATCTTCAATAACACTTGGAGTAGTACTAACATAGCCAAGATAAGGTGACATAAATCACCCAATAGAATTTGCATGTAGGAAACTGTTAGAGTCAAAACATAATTATAATAAAATAGAGAGAGAAGGTTTGGCTATGGTATATGCATTACAAAATTTTAGACATTATTTATTAAGCCAACATTTTAAGATGTTCACATGTCACTCTTTTCTCAAATACCTAGTCAACAAGCCAGTGTTGGGGGGAGAATATGTAGATGTTTGTTGTTATTTCAAGAGTTTGATTTTGAAGTAGTAGTGAATCCTAGAAGACTAAATGCATGTCTATATCATCTGTCTAAGATAACTAATGGAGAGGAACCTATTATATCACAAATTTTAGGTTGGGAAAATCCTGACCCAACCACAAAGCAAGTTCTATAACTATAGGACACTACACCCAATTGCACCTTGATGTAGGTCACACACTTGGGGGGTGACTAAGGTTACTCCTGGGAGGCGATCCCAGAGACCCTAGGGGAAAGGAAAAAAGAAAGGAAAAGGTAATGGAGAGGCCCCTAGAATTCAGTATATTAAGTGGAAAAGAGGAGAAGGGAGATGCCTTTCTAACCAAGTAATGTTTCCCCAAAGGATGTCTTGCTTTACTCGATGATTGCACCTTCCCAAGACACAAGAAAAAAGACAAATGAAAAGAAATATATCAAGTGGATCATAAATTTAAGATTATTGTCCCTATTTTGTAGCAATTATATCAAAAATATATTATATCCAAATCAAGAACTAAAAGGTCTAGACTAGTTAGCATTACCAGAAATAAAACTAGTAACCAATGTGGACCGAAAATAAGACTTCAAGACTGAATAAAGATGGATGTCATAAAAGTAAAATTCTATAGAAATATATCAGCCTTATGGTTGTAGCATTCTATGAAGTACAACAAAAAATATGACTATCAAAAAGTGACAAAACATAGCCCAATAGATGCACCTAGGTTAATAGGCTAAACTAGAAAAGTCAGAGGGTTAGTTTGTAAGATATTAGTGGTTAGAGTTAATGAAAATTTCAGACCAAGTACCTCTCACAAGAGTGAGAGTTATGTTGAAATGATATCTTATGATCTCTTATTTATACAAAATGTCACCAAGGTGACTTGTCCACATTTAGGGGTAAACCATAAGACTAGGGGTCAAAAACCCTAATATTTCCCCCTTAACAAAGTAATTCATTTAAAATTCACTTTTGCACATAAGAAAAACCCTAATTCATATGGACGTCACCCCTTTAGGGGATGTTTTGGCACAAAGAAGATGTTGTTGGTGATGGAGGAGAGTGGAGGGGATTCCCAAAGCCATATATCAATCAATAATACCATTTCCTCCATGATTCCTTCAAAACGTCCATGTTCCATTGCATGTCACCTCGCCACCATGCCCTAACCCCCTAGGTAATGTCAAGCTAAAAAATGAGACGTTTTGTCCCTCCTGGAAAAATCGTTTGGCGTGTGAGGGTTGGGATAACTCTTCCACATCATCTTCTATATCTCTAACACTTTTTCTTTCTCATCTGATGTGCAAGCCTTTAGAATCCACCTATGGGCTTCCATCCCCATGGAAGCCCAAGCTAGTCTTCTTCTTCCAAAACTATCCACCAAATAGGTCCTTCAAAGGAAACTAAGCATGCCCTCCAAGGATCTCAATTGATAACATCATGATAAGTGAATGCAATCAATAAATGAACCACCTAGGAATGTGCATCAAATATCACTATATCAAACATTTAATTTATCAAAGACATTATGCAACTTGTCAAGATTGAATACGGGAGAGTTGATGATGTTTCCTATTGGGTAGATCTTTCTCTAGGTCAAGGAAATTTTCCAAGAGAACCATCTCTACGCCATGTAAAGTGGGTGAGGTGGTTGGGGTCAAGACTCAATGGGAATAGGGATCATGACATACAAGAGGTCGTAGTGTATCATTCATGGGTGACTTTGTAGAGGGTGTGTAGTACCTTTGTACACAATACACTTTTTCCAAGCTCATTATTTTCCATTCTTTCATTCTTTCATAATTTTAAGGAAAGGTTGAAGGTCACTTCCTTGACATGGTGTCTAGATAATGGAAATGTCACCCACAGACACCTAGTGGAAATGAGAAGTTTGGCTCATGATGAGACCCCCTTTCTCTCAACCATGCAACCAAGAGCCATTACCTTGGTTTGATGACTATATGATGGTAATGTCATACCACTTGATATTCATGGATGTGATAGGTCGACTCATGATGAGACTTCCTATCCTTCAACTAACCTTTTAAGCATTTTAAATTGAATTTCAATGTGGGTCCCCCTTTACTCAAAGATATTTGTTTCATTTCTTTCTTGGGTGATCCCTGGGTGAAGCATCTAGAAGGTTCATACATAGGATTTTATTGTTTAACCAACATTGATCCCTCTGGGCCTTCATCTCCTTCTTCCCATAGAATGAGGGACAATCCCTTCTTGGGTCAATAAACCCTAAAATCAAAAGAGATAAGGAAATGGGGGAGAATAGTGATGGAAAGTGGTAATTATGGTCAGGAATGGTATGATGGCTCTTCAAGGGAATTCCTAGTGGAAAACCCATCCCCAAGGAAGACCACTTACTAGGTAACAATGTCAACCACCAAGGTGAAATAGAGAAAAAGGCATAATGTCCAAGCATATATCATGAAATCTAAAGCAATATAAGATACACCATACTCAAATGGATTCAAAAATTAAATTATTCTTACCATAATACTGACTTGTACCTCATGGATCAAGGCCCACTGCCTTCTGAAATCCAGTTGATGTGGTGGATGCCGTCTGGAAATATGTGATCATATGTGGTGGTGAGGAGTGTCTCCAAATGATATTTCTAGTCATGTAGTATCTCGCCACTCCATATCTGCAACCTGAGGGCCTCAAGACATAATCTACTTAGTTATCCACAAAATGGGGATAACATCTGGCTCCTAATTGGGGACATGTGCTTTCTGTAGAGTGCATGAGAACCACAACATATCCCGGTAGACTTGTGTCTGCCAAAAAATTAGACAAAGGGATCAGAGAATCTATTGTGGTGATATCACCCTTCATCCATATATATATATATATATATCCAAAATACAAACTAGTCTAGAAAAGAAAAATTCTTACATTTTTTCAAGAATTTTATAAACTAAGCATGAAATCAATATGCAAGTATAGAAGAATGAAAATGAAATGCATCTAAACTAATATGAGCAATCAAGATGAAAAATGAAGGGAATCAAAATGACTTACCTAATTACCTAGGGCCTTGGTCCCCTGAGTATCATGTGTTGGATGATGTCAAGTGAAGTCATACAACCAGTGCAACCATTTGATCATATCATAAAAGTATCTCCCCCCTGTGCTTAATCATATAACACAACAAAGATAATTGAAGCACATAATGAGCATGAGTATAAATACACATATAATTGATCATGAAATAAAACTCATGAAGATGGGTGGGTGGGAGGAAATCCTGCTGGAAAGAGAAACCATCAGTTGGATCATCTCACCTGAAATTCTAGCCACAATATTGATCAATCCATCTCTGAAGGGGGTTACTATATGTATACAAAGGATCATCTTCATCTACGCATAAAGACTCACTGCTTGTGAAGGACCAAGAGGAAATGGAAGATCATAATAATACTACATGGTCTCTTGGAGAAGAGGGTAAGAGGTAAGGAATAGTCTCAGGTGTAGAAAAATACAACCTCTTCCCTGGAAATATTGATGAAAATCTCCAAGATGAAAATGCTTCCATTTAAGGATGAATCTCTGATTTCTCTCCAGTGTCCACGTCTTGGTAATCCTGAAAACATGAGCACAATTTCTGAGAATCCTCATAAAAAAATATGCATCCTCAAAAGGGTATGTATTAAAGGATGAATAAAGATCATGTTGTGACGAGTCATCCTTGAAAGGGAAGAACAAATCTATAACCATAGAATCACTACACTTCCAAAAATATGAATCATACATGCATGGAGGTCATTCCTATGAAAATGACATTTGAAGCCCCTCTACTTGAGAGCTACCCTCAATGTCATAAATGGGATCTCTATCAATTATGAAGCAACCCACATCCCATCTATGTCTCCCAACCTATATGAAATCATCAATGTGTTCATCAACTATATCTGAGGGTTGTTCCACGAATTCATCTGCATCATAGGAGCTAATCACTTCCTCACAAGATTGGAAAACTTCATTTTATTCAAAAGGGAAAGAAGATAACAAAGTCTCATTCAAGCCTTCTATAAGAGAAACTTCATCGACATCCTTTTGGTAGTTCTCTTCATTTTCACAGTCATGTAACAAAGCATCATCAAAGTTTTCAAAAGGATTCAAGATAGATTGTGAAAGTGTTGTTAGGGTTTGGAAGAGGATTCAAAATCCTCGTAGACAACAACACCAAAATGTTATTGCACAAGTTGTAGGTTGGGAAAAGCCCGAGCCAACCACAAATAAAGTGCTATAACTATTGTACACTACATGCAATGTCACCTCGATGTAGGTACCACACTTGGGGGGTGAATAAGTTCAGTCTTGGGAAGCGCTCCTGGAAACCCTAGGGGAAAGGAAAGAAGAAAGGAAAATATAATGGAGAGGCCCCTAGAAGTCGGTATACTAAGTGAAAAAGAGGAAAAAGGAGATGCCTTGCTGACCAAGTCATGTTTCCCCAAAGGATGTGTTTCTTTCCTCGATGATTGTACCTTCCTGAGGCACAAGAAAAAATTCAAGTGAAAAGAAATATATCAAGTGGATTAGAAATTTAATCTTGCAATATCTATTTTGCAGCAGTTATATCAGCAATATAATATATCCAAATTAGCAAGTAAAATGTCTAGACTAGTTAGCAATGTCAACAATAAAACTAGTAACCAAGGTGGACCGAAAATAGCACTTCAAGACTGAATAAAGATGGCTGTCATAAAATTAAATTTATGCAGAAATATATCAGCGTTATTGCTATAGAATTCAATGATGCACAACAAAAAATCTGACCATTAAAAAGTGTCAAACGCTATCCCAATATATGCACCTACGTTAGTAATTTAAACTAGAAAAAGCATAGGGTTAGTCTAGGGTTAGTTTGTAAGATATTAGTGGTTCAAGTTAGAGTTTTATGCATCCTAATGGCTGTAGGAAACAATTTAGTACAGCAATAATATTTTTTTTGAGAAAGAGGATGCCCTAAGGGAGGAAGAATCCCCAAGGCATCAAGACCATTATCCAAAAGAGAGATTTAAAACTTGAAGAAATCAGGTTTTCCAAGGAAATAATTTTGTTTATCCAATGCAATAATAAATGACTAGTTCTCTTAGTAATTGGGTTAATGGGGTCATGCAAATAAAGAGCTAGAGAAGCTACCTCCTTGGGGGTGTAAATCCTCTTACTTCCCAAGGAAAGTTTCTCTAGCTAGGGTTTAAGCTAAGAGCCAGGTGTATGCCTTTATACTTCTCTTGGAAAACCCTTGTTTAACTAATAATATGAAGCATAAAATGATAAAGACTATGGTGGGGATGTATGCCCTTATAATTCCCACCTATATCCTAGCACAATAACCTTGACTTGAAACGAATGATAGCATAAGAGTAAAAACCATACCAATTTCAAGGAAAAATGCTAAGATAATCCACCACAATAACAAGAGAGAATCCTTCCAAGGCTAGTGCATGATCCGAATTTTATGAGAAGAAAGAAATGAATACATATTATTATCAAAATATTCTTAACACAAAATAATAGATATACAGTAAAATTGGTTTCTATTCAATAAGGAAATAAGCCAAAACTGTAAAATGCAGTGAAAAAACAAGGTTTCTAGAATGGTGGCGGCTTATCTCTGAGAAGAGATGTGACGACTATTCTCATTCGCAAGAAGATGATTACAATGAGGCTCTCAAGGAATTTTTACAATAAATAGGAATGTCAAAAACCCTAGACATCCAAAAACCTAACCCTAGGATATAAAGCGCCAAAAGTCATGTGGGCCCCATTTGGGTAAGTTAGTACATCAACTTCCCGGGGTTGTAACTTTTGTATACGATCTTTGTTTTAGGCGCACGATAGCGCATTGGAAATGTCTATCCGAGGAATACACATATTTATTTTGGTGAGCTATTCATTTATTAACCGTGGTGAGCCCGAAAAACATTATTTAGGGCCTCAAAATGGCCCTAAAATTCAGGGACCCGAAAACTAGGAAATATTGTCGAACTGGAAAACTGCCAAAATGAGCCAGTTGGAATAGGTGGGAGGCCATCGAAATCCATATGGATCACTCCTCCCCCCTTAGGAAGAAATGGTCTCCATTTCATTGAGTTCCCCCATTATATGAGGAAATTTCTATTGAATTTGGCCCTAGGTGAGCCACTTTCCTTGGTGCAAGAGCTACCCTTCTTTGACAACTCGATAAAGCTGGATCCTTTGTTGGTGAGTTTTCTTGACCTATATTTCCACAATATGATCATTGGATGCATGTTTTATGAAATGAAGGTTGATCTCTATTGGTTTTAGTTGTTTTTTTATATTTGAGGTGTCCAATAATGGTGGGGAATAAGGTCGAAGGAGATCCACATTGAACACTGGGTGTAGGAAAAGGAAAGGAGGAATGTTGAGCTCAAAAGAGTTATCACCCACAAACTTGGTGATGGTGTACGACCCATAACATAGTGGCAGAAGATTCCAATGGGGTCTGGTAAGGCATTCTTTCTGCAAATGAAACCAAACTTTGTTGCCCACTTGAAACTTATGTGGCACCCAGTGTTGATCATAGTGTTGCTTGTACTTGTCATTGGACTTCTGTAGGATATCCTGTTGTTGGCGTATGTGTTGGATACGCTCAATTAACCAGGTGGATTTGTTAACTTCAGTTGGAGAAGGATATGATTCAAACGAGGTGACCACAAGGGGTAGTGCAACATCTATGGGACCCACTGGTTGGAATCCTAACCCCACCTGAAAGGGGCTATGGCCAGTTGAGCTATGTAGGGCTCGGTTGTAGCTATGTTGGACATAGGAAAGAATCTCATCCCATGTGCGAGGTTGCTTGTAATTATACATGTGCATGATATTCACTATCATTCAATTTATGACCTCATTTTGGCCATCTGTCTGGGGGTGGAAGGTCGTGTATTTGTTGATCTTGGTGTCCAACATTGACTAGAGGCTCAAATAGAATGTGTTGAGAAATCGACTATCCCAATATGAGACAATGGTTTGTGGGATTCCAAAATGTACCCAGACTAGTTCAAAGAAGAGCTTGGTAGTGGCCTCTATTGTGATGCTCTTCTTGCAGGGGGCCATAATCGCCATCTTTGAAAAGCGATCAATGTTACACATTATTTTGGTCACTCATGTGATCAACTGACAATATGTGCATAACTCACTTCTATGTTCCAAGAAGATACTAAATAAGACTTTCTCCATGAGAAGAGTGAATCATATTTAGTTTCCTAGAAACCATATCAAAGAAGATTGTTGCACCCTGCTAAATGCTTTGGGTGTGATGATGTTTGATTGTCGCATTCTGCACCAAAACTAGACTGTAGCGTCACTGCAGGTTGCTTGTGCATGGGGTGCGACGATTCTCAAACAAGAGAAAAAGGTAAAGTTCAGGAAAGTTCTAGAACGGAATCTTCTAGAAGATGAGGTGGCCTCCAATCGGTTTGGATCTTACTCTCTTCTTTGATTTAGTGTGATCATCCTAATCTCCTTACCCATCCCTCTTTCACCCTATATAAAGAGGGATCCCTCATTGGAAAGGCTAGGTTGGCTTGTGCATGAAGAATTCTGCTGAAGATTATACTTGTGATAGCTTTGATTTATCTTTCCAAGTCAGGTTGTGAATACTCTTCATCAAAAGCATTGGAGAAAAGGTGTGTGTATTGAAGAAAAGGGCCATTGGAAGGAACCTTGCAACATCAAGGCATATGTTGTATTCTCCACCTTAATTCAACATAATGCAGTGATACATTTATTCCCTATAAAAGTGTCTTCATTTTTATTGTATAACTCCTTGATTTTATACATAGGCTTCATTGGAGTATATATATCGTTGTTATCTCTCTTTGTTGGTTTGTGCTTCTTAATAGGTTCAACATCCCACAAATACAAATATGGAGCAAGGAAGACACTAGTGAGGTGTTGATGGGTCTTAAATCCCTTGATTCAACAGTAGGAACCAAACCTTCCACTGAGGCCCAATTAGACTCTGTAGCGTTTGAGACGGAATGGTTATCCATATCTTGCGATCAACCAATTTATCGATGGGCTTTGTGTTTTCTTGTGAAGGCTCTCCCTTAAGGTAGGACTGTTCTTTTCTATATTTTCTCTTGAGTGGGACTAGTTTGAGATATGAAAACCAACATAAGCCAACTTGACAAGTAAGAGGATTGAGTTTCAACTACTGGGAAGAGGTTGAGCTTGGGATAACCCACTTCTCAAACATGTAGGCAGTGATTCTATGCCAAAGGGCCTAGTACTAATACATTAACCAAATGAACATCGAATTACTGTCTGAGAAAAACTAATTAACATAAAGAAAACACATATGTAATCAAGATCACGGTAAGAAAAATAATTCGTCTACCATAACATTCATCACATAACAACACAACGAATTATCTTCATCATTAAGCAAAGAACATCAAAACATTACACTAGATAACTTGACAACATAATTAATTGCTCTTACTCATTTACTACATCATTCATGGAACAGGATAGGAAGTAATTCTTCTCCAACTCCAATCACATACATCTGATGAAAACAACTTGTCTTTGGTCAAGAAGGACTTCTCAATTCATAACAGTCTCAAAATAATTATCAACAACCAAAATGAAATAGTTCTTACAACAACCATCGACCCTTGACTAACCGATCGATGTCTCTATTTATAATATAAAATTCAACCAAAATTAATGACTAAGTATAGTTTAAACCAAACAAAAATCACCACATGGCGTTGTCATCCAACAGTTTCTTTAACAGTTCATCTGGGATATTTTTTGAAACGGATGACTTTCTTCATATTCAGACTAGATGATAAATAGATCTTCACAGGTTTGGGCCCATGGGAACCTATGTTGTTCCATTGGGGCTGCATATACTTCTCTGATATCTACTACATGCATTTGGTACTTTACCAAACTGGATTTTGGTAGTTGCAACATGGTTTGAGCTCTGATTGGGTGTTCCATGAATTGTTGCACTTGTCCTGGCTTCGCATCGACTATCTTCACGCATTCTTTGGTCCAAAACGAGTCATATTCGACGTACAACATGACCACCTTGCTCGATTCAATAAAATTATCGGGGGCACCATACTTGGGGAGCTCATAATCCCTTCTTGCATTGATGATCCAACTTCGGTGTTCCTTATGAGTCCTTTTGGTGAGGCCATAGGATGAGCTATGTTCGGTAATCAAGGAATATTCTTAGCTGTAAACCAAGATAGAGGAAGTTTAGCGATTTAAGCAACCTGTGATAGGACATAAACAAACCGAAAAGACTAATACACACATGTGTAGCCCGCTAGTCTCAATCATTTAATACTTACGTGATCTCAGTCACTCCTTCATATGACCTGTGATGACCTAGCCAAAGCCACCACTCCTTTTGGTTAAATGAATTATGTCAGTATATCATGGAATGGAAAATTAAGTACGGCATCTATGAGCATTTTTTTTAAATCATCATAGTAATTATTTGACCTTTGGGGCCAAAAAGAGACATCGAAGGCGAGCGTGCATGTGTATACTCCCAAAAGGTCAGACACCATAAAAGGAAAGCTGCTAAATGCCCCCAGAATCCATATTATCAAGCATGTAAAACATCATTCGTTGAATAACAGAGGTCTAGAGAAAGATCAAAAGGATCATACCAGATGCTCTCTGTAACTTCGATCGGTGACGTTTACATGCTCTGGATTGAATCCGTCAAATAGATGTGGTGTGTCAAGTCTTTAAAAACCATGTCACAAGGCACGAGTGTTACACTGGTACACTATGTTTCACTCCTTTGTTTTTTTATAAATTCTGGGAGTTTTGTGGGAAATCTTATGCTTATGTCGAGCTTAAACTCTCTGGAATTTCAATTTCCATCTTGGTGAAGTCCTGTGTAGACATCCTCCATCACCTACGAATGACCAAGTCGTTGCATTGCTGCATAATGGGATCTCCTCCAAACATGGGATGGGGTCCGTAGGGTAGCCAGAGTGTCAGGTCTGAGCCCTAGCGTGCCTGGGATTCTTTCTGGTTAGCTTCTCATGTCCTTGAAAGTCCAACAGGAGGTGTAGGTTTTGGCTCAAAGATGGTGTCAGTGTACTCAATGGAGATTCAAGCTGAAAAGGGTGCATCTCATGAGAAGAAACTATGGAGAAGAGGAAGGCCTAGGAAAAAATTGAGCGAAGGGGAGGAAAATTGCCTTTCAGTCAAGCTACGTGTACGTCCTTCCCATGAGGGGTCTACGATGCCTATCAACTAGTCGGGGATGGTTGGGACTACTGGTAGAGGAAACGGTAGATGACAGGAAAAAGCACCAGGATTCCTGGCCCCCGAGCCCAAAACTCCCAGCAACCGATGCTCCTCTATGACAGTCCACCCAACTCCAAACCAGAAAAATACAGTCCCTAATATCAAATAATGCTTCCTTCCCCCCAAAATCAAAAGTCCCCTCTCTCGAATGCCTTTGCCTCCTCATATCCTCCTTCCCATTCACCACCTCTCCATTCAATGCCTTATCCCTCCATTCAATGCCAACCATTCCTCAATACATTAAGTTTTCTATTAAATAAATTAAAATTTATTAAACTTTAATTCATTACCCAAACATTAAATGAGTTAATTAATTAATTAACATACATTAAACAATAAATAATTAATTAATCAATTAATTATTATTATTAATAAATAATCATTATTTAACCAATATACATTAGGACAATTAATTATTTAATTAATTAAACTTAATAAACCTTAAGCAATTATTTAACTAGGGTTGTTACATGTGTGGGGAGGTATAATGAGAGATCTGGTGCCTCGCATTCTCTTGAGTTATTTTTTTGGGAAAAAATCCTTTTCTCTTGGTCTTTTGTTGTAATGATACTCGTCTTTTCACTGTTACCGGACCAGTTGGTCACAGTGTCGGCGTGGCTTAGTTGTATTTGATCTGGCCTTGGCAGGAGCCCTTTAATACTAAGTATCAGAAGTATTACGAATGTATTATGCTTCTTTATGGATGCAAAATTAGAAAATTGACTGTGTTTTCTTATCATAATTCATTATATTGCACAAATTATTTGATCTTGTAATCATCATTGTGGTACTGTTGGTCTATCGATATGTTTCCCTTTTGTGAAGTGTCTGATATCAAATGATGCTTTCGTGGCATTATCGACCCTGAAACATTAGAAATATTTTAATTATAGAAGGTAATTGTTGATAAGTTAGGATCTTATTTGGGACCTTACTCGCACCGAAAATGTTAATAACAGACAAAGTACTATGGGTGCCGATATCGGGTGGTTTTTGAAAAATAAAAATGATGCCTAAAACATATCAGGGGTCGGAGGTCAGCGATTGTACTTTCTGATTTGTGTGGCATTTACTATTACATTTTTCTGCCGAAACTGAATTAATTGGTCTTCGATGGAATCCTTCCGGGGGTTGTTCATAGGAAAGAAACGCTTTCGTCGACCGACACTGATGAGGGTCGGTACTTGGCTACTTTGAATTTCCAAACAATTTTCGCCACCTTACCACTTTTACCGATGCCAAACCTTTCAAGTGTATTGGGGAAACTTATGGGTCACCAATTCCTTGAGTAGTTGTCAAGTCCTCTTTATGGTTAAGATAAATCTTCGTTACATGTTCAAATAATTTTTAATTAATTCAATCAGTAAACGTATAAGATTAAGTGAAGGTATCATTTTCATAACTGAAATGAAGATAGTCAATGCAAGAGATTGAGTGATACCCAAAAAAGAAAAAAAGTCATAGACCTTTTTTAGGATGTGTTGAGTGCTCAACACGAGGATCAAATGTCATTTAAATGGTATGTCAATTGTCCCTCTCTGAGTTTACATTACAATGAAATCTAAGGAGAAGTTTGTATTCTTCTCTTTTTTTTTCTAGCTTCTCGTTGAAGTTAGGGAGATTAGTTTGTGTCCGCACTTACTGATTTGTCTGATAAAAAAAAATGGCGACCATACTGGGGAACGTCTTCTTTTGGTTTTTTCTTCTTTTTTTTCTTTTATCTTTCCTTCTTTTGGTCAATTTCATTCTCTAATTCTTTGGAAGATCCATATTGACTCCCTGGTCCTAAAAGTTCATTGAGAAACTCTCTCTTCTTTCCATTTTTCTTTATTTTCAGTCATCATCGCACTTTTCTTATGAAAACTAGAGTGACGATGTTGCACTATTTTTTCCTATTTCCCGCGATAATCCTTGATCGTCACACTGTCCTCTTCTGCAACCTGTGACGATTCCTGTAGAATTTTTTTGGAGTGACAATCAATTTTTCCTCCTTGCCCAGATTTGTCATTATTTTTGGGGTGAACTTTTAGTCTTGGTGAATGATTATTTGCAGCTCGGTTTGCATCTTTTAGCCTGAATTTGATTGTTTCTCAAGTATTGAGAGTATTTTTCATAAGTTTTATAATTTTTATATTCCACTTCTTATTGCAAGTGTATAATCTCAAGGCTTCATCATTGAGTGTGTAATGTTCCCAAGGCACCTTGCCAGGAACATCACGGTTTTGGGTGTCTTTTAACACTTTTTTGGTTGTGGTATTTTTTCAAACACTTTGCTTACAGTTATGCTTAGGGTTTTACTGATGGTTTATATGTGTGTTTTCAGAAATAAGAAAGAATATACAATCATGGAACATACCTCAACCATATGCAAGATCAATAATATGATAGACAAGACAAAACATCTCAAATCTAATTTTATTCATAAGTAGAAGAACCTGATACAATGAAGATGTCAATCTGAAATGCTCAACAGATGGATCCAATAACATAACAGGAGCTTCTACAAAATGCTCCAAGAAGATACTATAAGCCTCCAAAGCCTGAATACTCAATGAATACCAAATATTGGAAGAGATCTAGGCCATAAGCAAGATCAAACTCTCAATTGGAAAGGCCACACCCTACTGGAAGACTGAAACCCTCAATAATTCGGCCCCACTGATTAAAGTCTCCAAATGAGTCCAAACTCAGCCAAATTGTAGATTTGGGTGATAGGATCCCCCTCCTGAAGTCTCAAGCCAAAATGATAAGGATAACTCCTCCAAATGTTGAATCCTCCAATGAATTTGTGCCCTCCTGAAACCCTAAATGTGCCCAATAATTCGGCCCTGATGAAGGATGTCTCCAAATTCCCTGAAATTTGCTAGAAAGATAGATCGGGACATTGCAAGTCATTATGTGAAGTCTCAGGGTTAGATATGAGGTATAACCCCCTCAAAAAAAATAGATATGAATCTCCAAATTTCCCTTCTTCTCTCCAATTTGTCCAATGCATCCAATAAATCAAATGGCACATGAAACTCCTCTGAAATGCACCATATCTAATGGCCGAGCCCATGCAATGAAAAACCAGGTGCTAGAATTTGTTGAAGCCCTTCCAATCCCTTGTAACAAACTTCCCTCAAAGAATGGTGTGCCCCCCTTGCTGGAAACCCCCAATAGTGCACCCTCCTTCTCTTCTTGTGCATGTGGCTGGTGTAGAACCCTTCTGCACTAATGTAGATCTGAAATAGAATGGTGTGTAGGAGTATTGCATCCCTGAGACCAATCTTGGGACAAGATAGGTGGAATATTTCACCACCGAATCGTCCTCTAGGATTGGTTAAGTCAAAACCCTAAAAACCCCCAAGAGATGGGCCCTCTAGCTAGAAGCCGGATATCAAAATGATAAACAGACATGAATGAATGAATAGAGGCCCTTGCCTTTCCTTTATACTTCATACTCACCTTCTTCCTCCAAAGTGACTTTCATTTTATTAATATTTAATTAATTAATTAAATCACTTTAATTAATTAATTAACCTTTTTACCTCTGCAGAGTGCCTTATCTCTCCTTGTGGCTTCCATGGCCACTGAGAGTCACTTCTCACCATCCCGTCCTATAGTGTTTCTCCTCCCAATTCTAATGAGCTATTACACTAAGAGGTTCCTCCAAGTAAAGTGCCCAAAATGACCTCTTTAGTGAATTTAATTAACTTATAGCTCAAAATACTCAAAATCATGGAAATCGTCGAAATGCAAAGAAACCAAGGCCAACCTGTGTGGAATGGATCATAATGATGAAATGGGATGAGAGATGCAAACCAGGCCCCAAAATGCCTCTCAATAATCCTTGTTGCTACTTTGGTCATCATAAACCTATGCAATGTGATGATGTCCCAAAGTGGGGACATTACAGTCTTCCCTGCTAGAAAATTGCTTGTCTTCAAGCAATAACCAAATCCCCTCAAGTATAATACCAGGATCCCATGTCCACCTATGTGTAAGTTTTAAACATGCGAAGTAAAGCAATGCATATAGATTCTTAAGCAATAGAGAAATTAATTAATGGCTCATACACAGAGTACATAGAGATTTTATACCGAAAACCCTCAACCGGGAAAACCTTTCTTATTTTCATTATATCGAATTTCACCATTCGCCATACAATATATACAATTTTTTTAGGTATTCCGTAGATACCAAAACCCTAATCCCTTAATCCGAAATTAATTTACAAATCCACTAAAAATAGCAAAATCCGCTAAAAATAGCAAAAACCACCCAAAAAAAAAATTGGGGGCACTACGCGTAACCAGGGGGGGGCATACCTACCCCCCCCTGGGACCCCCCTAGAAAAGCACCCGGCACACATGGAAGAGCTCTAGGTGAAGGGCTTGCCAGACGCAGTTGTCGTATCTGACGCACCCCCACACACACACATGCAAAGAATATAACACATACCCAACATTCTCCCACTTGTTGTTTTCTTTGCATCCAGGGGTCCAGGGGATTATATAGTCAACAATATAGGGAAGCAATGCCCATTGTTACTCTACACCAGGAGAATTTTTTTGTTCTCACAGACTTTGTCAATGAATTTGCATCATTCTTCAAAGTGTCAACCTTTTCCAGCAACACCTTCTTTTCCTCAACCATGTCTCTCACAAAGTGATACTGAACATCAATATGCTTTGTAGTCGAATGATAAGCTGGGTTCTTTGCCAGGAATATTGCACTCTGACTGTCACAGTCTAATCTCATTGCTTGTCGTACCAACCCAATACCTGAACACAATCTTTGTAACCATACTGCTTCCTTGCTTGCATGAGTGGTTGCCATGTATTCAGCTTCTGTAGTTGAGAGTGCCACTACAGCCTGTCTTTTGCTCATCCAACTGATTGCTCCTCCAAATAGGTTAAAGACATACCCACTTGTAGATCTTCTGTGACCCAAATCTCTATCATAGTTTGCATCAACAAAGCCATGTATGTCCACCACTCTATCCAATCCCAGTCTTCCTTGGTAGCACAATCCATAACTGGTGGTGCCACGA
Organism: Picea engelmannii; assembly: GCA_009831015.1. Lineage (NCBI taxonomy): Eukaryota > Viridiplantae > Streptophyta > Pinopsida > Pinales > Pinaceae > Picea > Picea engelmannii. The sequence goes on along the minus strand of ML781349.1, from coordinate 167,015 downwards.
AGATACCTGAAGACCCTCTTTACTACTCTCCAATGCTCCTTCTCTAGTTTTGACATATACCTTCTCAAAACTCCCACTGCATGTGAAATGTCCAGTCTAGTACAAACCATTTCATACATCAAACTGCCAACTGCACCGGCATATGGAACATGGGACATGTCCTCTTCTTCTTCCTGTGTCTTGGGACATTGATCTGCAAATAAATTTACACCTATAGGAATAGGAACCTTGACCAGTTTACTTCCATGCATATTAAACCTCTGCAATACCGTTTCAACATATTTTCTTTGATTCAACTAGAGTTTCCTGTTTGCATGATCTCTTTTAATCTCCATTCCCAAAATGAAGTTAGCGGCACCGAGATCCTTCATATCAAATTTGGAGGATAGCTACAATTTCACCTCCTTGATAACATCCATGTTATTTCCTACCAACAACATGTCATCAACATACAACACTACATAAATGAAGTGATTACCAACCTACTTGTAATATACACAGTGATCATCCCTACTTATTACAAATCCCAATCCAAGGACGTATGTGTCAAACTTTTGGTATCACATCCTAGGTGATTGCTTCAGACCGTATAGTGACTTCTTTAGCTTACAGACTAGCTCTTTCTTTCCCTTCACTACAAAGCCTTCTGGCTACTTCATGTAGATTTCTTCTTCTATATCCCCATGTAGGAATGTTTTCTTCACATCCATTTGTTCCACTTCAAGATCAAAAGAAGCAGTAATAGATAAAAGAAATCTAATAGAAGTTAACTTAGCAACAAGAGAAAAAATCTCACCAAAGTCAATTCCCTCTACCTGGGAATAACCTTTTGCTACTAACCGAGCTTTGTATTTCTCCACTTTACCTTGTGCATTGAAATTCTTCTTGAACAACCATTTCCTACCAACTGATTTTCTTCCATCTAGAAGCTCAACTATATCCCATGCCTCATTCTTATCCAAGGCACCCATTTCTTCAAGAGTTTACTATCCTCTGAATTCACTGCTTCCCTGACAGTTCTGGGATCATCATCAATAATAGATAAATCAAAATTGGAATGAAAATCAGGTGGACTATACCTTTCTGGTTGCCTTCTATCTCTCACTGATCTCCTCAATATTGGGGTATGAGGTTCTTCTTCTACTTCTTCTTCTTCCTCTGCTTCCTCTTCTTCAAATGATTCAGATTTTGCATCATCCAACTCAAGCTCTATTTTCTCAGGTTCATCTTGCATTGGTGGGAATTCCTATTTGGACACATCTTTTACCTCTCTGAAAACAACATCTCAACTGTAAACAGTTTTCTCAGTTTCTGGGTTCCAAAGCTTATAACCTTTCACACCATCTTTATAACCAATAAAGATACACTTTTCAGCTTTATTATCCAGCTTACTCCTATTTTCCTTTGGAACATGTACATAAGCATCACAACCAAACACTCTAAGATGTT
>ML781349.1:145277-165516 GCA_009831015.1 Picea engelmannii | reverse complement strand
AAGATACACTTTTCAGCTTTATTATCCAGCTTACTCCTATTTTCCTTTGGAACATGTACATAAGCATCACAACCAAACACTCTAAGATGTTGAAGAGAGGGTTTCTTTCCAGACCATACTTCGTGTGGAGTTGTATCATCCAATGTCGATGAAGGTGATCGATTGACCAGGTAACATGTTGTACTCACTACCTCTGCCCAGAATTCTTGTCCTAACCCGGCACCACTGAGCATGCTCCTTGATTTTTCCATCAGTGTCATGTTCATCCTTTCTACAACTCCATTTTGTTGAGGAGTGTATGGAGTAGTCTTTTGCCTTGCTATACCACACTTCTTATAGAATTCTTTGAATTCATTTCCGCAGAATTCTCCACCATTATCTGTTCTCAATACCTTTATTTTCTTCTCTGACTGATTTTCTACTAGAGCCTTAAACTCTTTAAATTTATCAAATACCTCAGATTTCTTTCTAAGAAAATAAATCCATGTGTTCCTTGAAAAATCATCTATGAATGAAACATAATACATAGATTTACCTAGGGATGGAACAGGAACAGGTCCAAACACATCACTTTGTATCAGCTCTAAGATCCCCTTTGCTCTTGTAGCACCAGATGGGAATCTTACTCGATTTTTTTTACCATATATACAATTTTCAAAGAAATCAAAATCCAGAGTGCAATTAGACATACCTTCAATCACACCTTTACCATGTAGTGTTCGAAGGCCCTTTTCTCCAATATGCCCCAGTCTTTGATGCCACAGCATGGTCTTCTTTTCTGGGACAATATTGGTCTTGACTCCTCCATTTTTCTACTGAAGGACAACAGAACTGTTACACCCATTAGTATAAGTTCTTCCCAACAACTTGTACAAAGTTCCACAACAAAATCCCCTCATCAACACCATTGCTCCTCGTACCATTTTGCAAGTGTTATTTTCAAATACAGTTTTTACTCCTGCATCACTCAACTTGCTTATAGATATTAGGCTCCTGGCTATTTTTGGAATGTGTAGAACCCCAAGAAGAGTTATAATCCATCCATCATTTAGTAGCAACTTAACCCTTTCATGTCCCAAGATTTTTATTGTCGAGTCATCTCTTAGGAATACATCACCACCATCATATTTTTCATATTCAAAGAACCACTCCCTGTGAGGATTCATATGGTATGATGCACCTGAGTCGATCAACCATACATCATGGTTTGCATGTGTACTTCTAGATGCTAGGTAAACATCACCTCCTTCTTCAGTGGAGGTTTTCACCTCTGTGGAAGAGGTACTATCAGATCTCTTTGGTTTTTCAACCTTCTTAGACTTGCAATCTTTCTTATAATTCCCTGTTTTACCACACTTCCAGCATTTCCTCAAAGATTTTCCTGGAGACTTAGATCTACCTGTAGATTTAGATCTCCATCCCGAAGGCTTAATAAGGTTCCTGTCTTGGGTATGCCCTCTTACAAATAAAGCATCTGTGCTGTGACCATCCATGTGTTTTCACCTCATCTCTTCAGATAACAAGGATGCAACTACATCCTCATACTTCAATGTAGATTGAGTGGTACTACCTATTGCTACAACCAGATTATCCAAAGAGTCTGGCAACAAACATAACAAAGTAATACACTTATCTTCTTCTGAAATCATAATATTAATAGATCCAAGTTGACTTACCAGAGTATTAAAGGCATTTAGATGTTCTGTCACAGAATCTCCATCTTCCATCCTAAGATGATACAACTTCCTTCGAAGAAACAATTTGTTTACCAGGGACTTTGATTGATAAAAATTCCCTGACTTATCCCATAGTTCATTGGCTGTAGATTCTCCTGAGACATTCAACAACATTGAATCTACCAGGTAGAGTCGAATAGTACTCCTTGCTCTTCTATCCAACTTGTCCTAATCTTCCTTTGACATACCAGTAACTAGTGTACTAGTAGTTTGTGTACTGGTAGGTTGTGTACCAGTAGCTTGTGTGCTTGTAGATGGTGTACCAGTAGGTTGTGTACCAGGCTCCATAGCGATCCATTGTTCTTTGTCTACAAGAAGGTCCTCAATCTTGAGCTTCCATAGCTCAAAGTTTTTACCATTGAACTTCTCTATCTCGATTCTATATGAGCTCCCCATTCCTCTTTATTTACTCGAATCTCCACTGCAAAATCTCCCACTAAACCCAGGTTTATCACAGACCCAAGATAAACTTGATCTATCAAGACCGAGCCAAACCCTCAGCAACAAAGGCGTCCTGTGTAGCCAAAAATGAGCTCTGATACCACATGTAAGTTTTAAACCTATGAAGTAAAGCAATGCATATAGATTCTTAATCAATACATAAATTAATCAATGGCTCATACACAGAGTACACAGAGATTTTATACCAGAAACCCTCAACCGGGAAAACCTTTCTTATTTTCATTATATCGAATTTCACCATTCGCCATACAATATATACAATGTTTTTAGGTATTTCGTAGATACCAAAACCCTAATCCCTTAATCCAGGATTAATTTACAAATCCGCTAAAAATAGAAAAAATTTCTAAAAATGGCAAAAACCGCCCAAAAATAAAAATTCGGGGTGTTGTGCGTAACCAGGGGGGGCATACCTGGCCCCCCATGGGACCCCCCTAGGAAAGTTCCCGGCGCACATGGAATAGATCTAGGTGAAGGGATTGTCAGACGTAGTTGTCGTATCTAATGCACCCACACACACACACATGCAAATAATATAACACATACCCAACACTATGGGACACATAGTAGAACCCATCCAAAGATGAAAAATCATACACTCTGCCCCCTGGTTCCCACATCAAGTCATGAACTTCTATCCCCTGGGAAGCATAATCCTGAAACATACCAACTCTGTAAGTCTCCTGCACATAACACATGGCCTCATCCTGGAATGATTCCATCCTCCAAGCTACTACCAAGATCAACACGACCTCCATCAACTATACCTGCTGATGCCAGAATGAGGTACTGCAAGACCTCCATGAGACACCCTCAAGAGATGTGCTCTCCCCAACACTGAAGCTCAATGGAAAGTCAAAATAAATTTTCCCTGTAAAGGTCCACTTGCCCCTGTCAATCAAAGAAATGATCAAGCCTGCAATCCTAGGATCCCATGCTAGCCTCTGTTGAAAATCACCATGCAAACACTACACTATGTTGACCATGACTAGCTACTCCCTGTACATATGTTGGATCCTCCACTCCTGGATCCTCAAGGTGAAGTACATGTGGCAATTGGACCTGTTGTCCAGAATTTGTATCTGTAAAAATATCTCTGTGGGATTAGTACCTGTCCAACCATATCCATGTCTAATCATGATGATCAAGATGGAGAAACTGCCTCTCTCTAAAGAACAATTCCATGTAGGCCCACTCCAAACCAACCCAAGGTGGAGTATCTCTCTGGTGCAACATGGGTCATCATGAAGTAAAACATTATGCTAACAAAGTGGACTCTCAGTCCCATGGAAAACTTGGAAGTTTATCACTTCCATTCTCTGCTAGATGATCCTGTGTCAGACTGATCATTATCAGAAGCCCTCTGTGCTCATCTACTATCACCTAGCCTATGATTATCAACATCATGCACCAAGTCTCAACTTTCAGCCTAACACGGTCCACATCTGACTTGTTGTATGTCGTAAAAGTACTCATATTAGGTGGTCTCGGCCTACTCATTCTCCATGCCCTCTTCCACTGTCTATCCCTCCTCATGTTGTTATCAATGATGAATGTGTCAAGAAAGGATAACATAAATATCTATAGATAACTATAGGGCTGGAAGAAATCACATGCTGTGGTCAATCCCAAGGATTCGACCAGAAGCTCATCCATCAATATCCATGATGAATACTCACCTATGGCCATCTCTGAACCCCAATCATCCAGTGCAACCAAGAGTAACTCCTCCAACTTCTCGTCAACCAACCTCCACCTCTCATCTCCCATGAAACTGCTAAAATGGTGAAGGTGATTTCTCCTAAGTATGTGGTGATACAAATGAGTGGCATCTACATGCTCCCCTAAGTGTGTCTCCTCCCTGCAAGGAAATACATCCCTCTGAATCCTATCATACATCTTGGCATGTCTCTATGAGATATCACTCATCATTGTATGCTCTATCACACTCACATTGTCTCCCATAGACTCATGTTGCATCATAGATCCTGGGTGTACTGCTAGATCAACCTCTATCTGGAGGTCAATCGCTCTCGGAACACAAATGGAAGTGTCGTCCATCAACTAGTGCTCCTCTGCTAGAACACCAACATCTCCTAGAAACGTGACTGAATGATATATTTGAGTGTCCACTAAGACAGATGAAGTGGATCTCTAATGAATCTCCTCAAGATGATCATTTGACCTAGACTCTGATTCTTGAAGGGTTGTATGTGTACCTCTCAAGAATCCTTGAGTTCTCTCCAACTCCTAAGTAAGTATGTCCACCTCTAACTCCTACTCCCTCAGAGCCTCATGATACATATCACCAATCCACAATAGGTAATCCCTCTCAGTCAACAACTGCTGGTAGTTGGTCCTCATCACGGATACTCTTTCCCTGAGAGTATGAAAATAATCCATGGAAAATCCCTCATATGAACTACCATGTGCCATTGACGCTCTCCAGCAGTAATATTCCATCAATGCATGCATGTCATCACTGTGCCTGGTGGTTTCCATGATCATATCCTCATTGACTCTCAATTGTGCTGCTAAGTGGTGTGATTCCTGATCACCATCATGTTGAGGTGCCACCTCATATCCCTCACTGCTAGTGTTAGTACCGCTAGTGTCAACTCTGGAATCCCCAAAAACACTCTATGCATAAGATAACATGCTAAACTCCCCATTTTCTACTGTGTTTCTAGGTCCTCCTGTATGCCACTACATCCCATCACTAGATGTTATCTCCCTCTTCATCACACTATATCTTGTGTGAGCAGATATAACCTCCCGTGCACTCACCCAACTACTATCATCTGCGCCTGGATCCCATATAGATGTTTCCAGACACGTGATATGGTCATCTTGACTAACAAGGAATGAATCCTCATCACTGCAGGCCAATCCTGAAAGTAATTTCTCCATCAACCTATCAGTCTCCACAATCTTCTCAGCTAATGGAGTCTCCATAATATGTGATTCAATCTCCTCATGTTGGTGTGTGACTGTAAGATCAACTGTCTACACATCATATGTCTCTCCCTGGATCTGTGGATCCATGTGTCCATGTCATGCATCCCTCACACAAGGCTTCACCATCATATCTGACATACTATTGGTATCCTCATGTGATGTGGGTGTCATAGGTGTCTAGAAAGATGACATATGTGTCACGACCACCATAGGAAGATGGTCATATGTAGGTGCTAAAACGTGTGATTCCTCATTGGTGTCACCACTCTGTTGGGGTGTAAGGTCATCAACAATATATGATATGTTTTCTACAATTCAGGTGTTGTCATCATGCTCCTCCAACTTTCTATCCACTACACAAAGGTCACCATCCTCCTCAAGCATGCTAGTATCATCAACCTCTATGCAAGAGTCACTATCACTAGCCTCTGTGCAAGAGTCACTATCATCATTAGACTACCCCAAATCATCATCTATCGCTCCATCCTAACACACCTCATCATTGTTTTCATAGTGTGCCTCAATAATGTGCTTTTGATCCTTACCCCTGCACCTATGATCTGGTTCCCAAGGCACCTTGCAACTGTAGCAAATATGTGTGTTCCTAATGGGTGTGGGGTCGCTCTGTTCTTCCTAGCTGTTGTTGTTCTCTTTTTATATTCTATGATGATCCCATGTAAAACATCCTCTTCTCTCTAATTGGGATTTCTTAAGGCTACATGTTGTGGAAATGTTATTTGAGCCCTAGTTTCCTTGCTAAGGCTGAAATATATTATCTCCAAGTATGTTATCTCAAAGGATATCTCATCCATTTCTTCTAGGATTTGTATGCATGTGTTAATTCCCATTGGCTGGTAGGAATCTAAGCTCTGATATCACTGTAATGTTCCCAAGGCACCTTACCAGGAACATCACGGTTTTGGGTGTCTTTTAAATATTTTCTGGTTGTGGTATTTTGTCAAACACTTCGCTTACAGTTACACTTAGGGTTTTATTGATGGTTTATATGTGTATTTGCAGAAATAAACAAGAATATACAATCATGGAACATACCTCAACCATATGGAAGATCAATAATATGATAGACAAGCCAAAACATCTCAGATATGATTTTATTCATAAGTAGAAGAACCTGATACATTGAAGATGCCGATTTGGAATGCTCAATAGATGGATCCAATAACAGAATAGGAGATTCTACAAGATGCTCCAAGAAGATACTATAAGCCTCCAAAGGCTAAATACTCAATGAAGACCAAATACTAGAAGAGATATAGGCCGTAAGCAAGATCAAAATCTCAACTAGAAAGGCCACGCCCTGTTGGAAGACTGAAACCCTCAATAATTCGGCCCCACTAGAATGGTGTGGAGGCGTATTGCATCCCCAAGACCAAGCTTGGGACAATCTAGGTGGAATATTTCACCATTGAATCATCCTCTAGGGTTTGTTAAGTCAAAACCCTCAAAACCCCCAAGAGATGGGCCCTCTAGCTAGAAGCCAGATATCAAAATGATAAACATACATGAATGAATGAATATAGGCCCTTTCCTTTCCTTTATACTTCCTACTCATCTTCTTCCTCCAAAGTGACTTTAATTTTATTAATATTTAATTAATTAATTAAATCACTTTAATTAATTAATTAACCTTTTTACCTGTAAAAAGTGTCATATCTCTCCTTGTGGCTTCCCTGGCCACTAAGAGTCACTTCTCACCATCCTTTCATGTAGTGTTTCTCCTCCCGATTCCAATGATATATTACACTGAGAGGTTCCTCCAAGTAATGTGCCCAAAATGACCTCTTTAGTGAATTTAATTAACTTATAGCTCAAAATACTCAAAATCATGGAAATCATCAGAATGCAACGAAACCAAGGCCAACCTATGTGGAATGGATCATAATGATGAAATGGGATGAGTGATGCAAGCCATACCCCAAAATTCCTCTCAATAATCCATGTACTCTCTATAACATCAATCTGGCTACTCTAGTCATCATAAACCTCTACAATGTGATGATGTCCCAAAGTGGGGACATTACAGAGTGCTTGCTATATAATTTTTTAATGATATCTTTGAGTTTTGGATTTTTGATTGATTGGAAAAAAAAAAATTATTACATTAGACAAAGAAGTTTTCTTACTTTTTCATTTTTTCTTGCATTATGAGTTTAGTTTGGGAAATAGTGTTGTGAATGCATTTATCTTCTTGGACAACTTTTTCTTTTTTAAATAGATCTTTGTTTTTATTTGGAAAGAAAATAATTGAAGTTTGTTCTTCTATTGGTAGTCTCTACAAGAAATTTTTTCATCCAAATATTTGTTTCAAACGAGAAAATTGGAAAATTTAGTAGCTTTGATTGTTTGGCATCAATATCATTCAAAGATTGAATAAATTGTGTTTTGGAACTTGTTGTATTCTGGAAAAAGAAACCTTCTCCTTTATGTAATTAGAGTTCATCGAATGAAAATATTTCATCTCATATCTCTTTGGATTTTGTTTGGTCAAGTTCAAATAATTCATCAATTTCATCTCCTCTTCCTTTTTGAGTAAGCAACAACCATTAAAATTCAACGTAATTTTAAAAACTATCAAGAAACTTTTATTTTGTAGAACTTTTATACACCAAAATTAGCCATGGATAGCACTTTTGAATAGGTTGTGAGGAACAATATCCAAAGCATAAAAACACACAATAGTATCTTGTGATAGGGAGAGTTAAATCCACTTGCTACATTTTGTCCTAGGAAACCCTTCTAACACAAGGTCCAATCACGAAGTCTCATTAGGGACAAAATAGTTACTCACCCTACTTTTTTAGTCTTAGTGTAGATATTGTGTGTATTATTGGGGGTCATTTGACAATAAAATCATGTGTGGACCTTCTCGAAGCAATTTCAGGCTTAGTTACTCTACCCTTGCATGTGGATCGGATTGTCGACTGCTTCCCCAGGAATCATTGTCGTATTTCATAACCTTAGTGGCCTATCTCTTTAGAGTCTTTACATGAGGTGACTTTGGAGAGGCAAGTATTCATGGTACCTAGAATCAACATTGGCCAAACTCACTCGGGCTCCTTGGAGGGTATACCCATGATTATGTGTGGGAGCTTGCACTAGGGTGTAAGTCTGTTAAGAAGGTCATCAACGTAACTTTTCCACCTATTTTATCCCGTCCCCTTCTTGTCTTGATCTTGTGATGTTGGATTTCATCACCAAATAGTGATTTCAAAATAAGAAGGTTTGTTTGTGTGCTTGATATCTAGATTTTGTTAGTGAAGTGATGTATGCTTCTCTAGTTGGCCATAGATTTATTTCATTCTTTGTTTGGTGTGTCCAACATTGGCTCTCGTCATTCACGTAGGATGCAAGGGTTACCTATGAAATAAACGGAAGAATACACTCCTTTTCTTCCTAATTCACTAGAGGGTCCTTCCCCTGAGAGAACAGTCAGTGATCATGTGTCCTCTGCAATTGGAAGTTCTACTCCATTGGTAGAATCAACACTTCCTGTAAATCCGTTATTGAATGTTGTACAAGATCCAATTTTGATCTGAATAAACTCTTCAAGAGATGTTGTTGTTGAATACTATACTAGAATACCTATTGGACCTTACACAAATTATGGTGTGGATGATCCACCCTTTTATAGTGAATCATTTAGAACTTCGGTTCATACTGCTGGAATTTTTAATCCTATCTCAATCCCCGTTTGTTCTTTTTGGAGGACCTCCTCGGGACACAATATTTTTGATAAAATAGGAATGAACCCAAACCAACCTATGTAGTCACATACACCCATTAATTCTAGTACTTATATAGTACCTTTATATCATGTTACTGACACAACAAGTAATGTTGTTACTGGTTCAGACCCGTTGTTGGTTGGTACTCATACAATCCTTCCTCTCCACCTCACTAGCTCTACAATGGTCCCACAAGTTACACATGTTTCTTTCAGAAGTACAATGGAAACTCAAGCTCCTATTGGAACTCCACTTCCTCTTAGATCAAATCCCTCACTTCCACCTGGGTATGATGCTCTTAATAGTTATATTGCTAATCCTACCCAGGGTCCATCCATAGGACCTAATCTTTTTATTCCACCTGGGTATAATGTTGCTAGTAGTTTTTTTCCCACGCCTACTCAAGTTCTATCTGAAGGGCCTATCATTCCTCCACCAAATGGATGATCTAATCATCATGGCCCAAGTATCCCCATTCCACTTGGAGGCACAAGACATTCTATCACTTCTGGTTTTCAACTTCCTGGTGGAAGTCAACTTCAACTTGGGGGGGCACCCCAATTTGGGGATCATAACCCAGTCCTTCCTATTGGAGTTCAACCTCAAGTTAGGGTGCAACCACAATTTGGGGGACATACCCCATTTTACAAACATTATACACCTGGTTTACAATCTCAACCTTGGAATTTTTCTTTCCAAGGAAATCAATAACCACCTGGGGGGAAACCTTGTCAATTAAATTCTTTTGTACCCTGTACTTCTGGGAAACCATATCCAGGCTCTGTAAATCCTACCTGGGTTCAATATTTTCAGTCTAATTCTTCTTTCCAAGGTAGTATACTCAATCAACCAACACATGTTGGATACTTGGCTCAAAACCCTCCCCCACCAAATTTGAAAATACCCTCTAACTATTTACAGACTACTAATGGTCCTACTAGTATACCTACGGGATTGCCTCCTCAAAATTACCAGCTTCCTCAAGTGAATAGACGACTGTTGTTTCTAGCTACTTTGGATTTATTGGATTTATCTAGAATTTTGAATGATCCTATTTTGCATTATCCTTATTGGTCGGTTATACCTACCAAATTACCCTCAGACATTCCTAAGTTTGATGGTCGATCGAGAGAAGACCCAAACAATCATGTCATGAATTTTCATCTTTGGTGTTCATCCAAATCCTTGATGGATGACTGCATTCAATTACGTCTTTTCCAACGTACTCTTATGGGTTTGGCAACCAAATGGTATATCCAATTTCCATGAGGATTCTTTAATGACTTTAACATCTTAGCTATGGATTTCTTAACACATTACTAGTTGCCAATATGATATGAGACAGGAACTGAAATTTTTAGTTCATTTAAACAATCCTCTTCCACGCACATTTCAGATCATATTCATGAGTGGAGGAAGAGAAGATGATTAATCAAAGTTCCCCTTCTTGACCAATTATGGGCTAAGTAGTTTACCAAATAACTTATCGGTCCTATAACTTGTGATGTTTCCATGGACGGTGTCATCATTGAAGAGTAGGATATTATTCGTTGTCAATACTTGGATCTTGTTTATTCACAAACTAGCACGTTATATGACTTGATCCCTGATAGGGATGATTTTAGGGGCTAAATTTCGCTCATGGGATAATTTTCCATGGTTTTTCCAAAAACGAGATTCATTATTTTAAAAATGATTCACCCAAATTCTAAAGCATAAAATTATTTTACCTTAAAAATCGCCAAAATTTCATAAAAACTAAATAAAATCCTTATAAATTTGAATATTTTTACAAAAATATCGCCAAACATTTATAGTTGGCATATGAAGGATTAGTAAGATTCGCTAAGGTTTCTACATTTTAAAATAAATTTCCATCCTTAAAATCATCCCTGATCCCTGATGGTCCTCGCCCGTCTACAAATCCAACCCCAACACCTGCAATAGCTTCTCATGTTGTTGATGGTGTGATTGGAACTTTTCATACTGAGACTCAGTATAAATGAGCCAATCATTCCAATCAAAAATCTACTACTACTAATGTACCAAATGTTACTCCTCCGACTCCTTTTCCTGGTAAAACCTCTGAGGTCAATACGGTTCAATCTACACCTACTGGTAAAAATAAAAATAAAAAGAAAGGGAAGGGTAAGAATAAAGAGGATAAATCTAATAATCAACAATCCAATAAACCCAAGACTCAACCTGTTGATGATAAAGAAAAGAGAAAACCTTCTTATCCTTATTTTATCTATGATGAGGATCATTATACGAAAGATTGTCCAAGACGTGATGAGGTTACTAAGTTCCTGTAAGGGACTAGGACACCTCCTACACCTGTCATTTTGTCACAACCTTTTCCTTCTCAACAATAGACCCAATTGGTTATTCATGACCAACCTTCTCCCTCAACCACATCTCATGTCCTTATGTGTACTGGTGACTCCAAGAAAAACAAAGTTGCAGTCACTACTCAAGCCAAAGATTATTCTCTTTTTAAAGAGAAAGTTGATGATTCACCAACTCCATTGGTTCAACCTACTCCATCAACTTCACCTCCCAATGGTCCTCCTTATCTCAAACAAGGTAGTCTAGATACAGTTTTTTTTCCACCTCCTAAGGGAGTTGTTCATAAGTCATCATTTAACACCCATGCATGTGATGCTCAAAACTACAGTATTATAGAATATCTTGCACAGACACCTTCTGTGATGTCGGCTCTCAAAGTCATTCAAAGTTGTCCTACACAATGGAAGGAACTGTTAAAGGATATTTATGGAATCATTCCTACTAATATGAATTTGATAATCTTTGACTTGGAAAATCACATTCCAAGGCTCCCTCATCAATTAGCATTTCAAATACAATTTATTGTCGAAAATAAGAATATTTTTCAAACCATTGTTGATGAAGAATATTTGACTTGACTCATGTATGTAACTTGTTGTAAATACATTGGCTCTCCTTCCCTTACCGAGTCACACAATAATTTAAAATATTTTGATGGTACAAGGTTTAAACTTTACGGTGTTCTTCTTTCGTTATCTAATGTGTTAGAAGGGAAAGTGGTTATAGTTGAGGTTGAGGTGTTTGATTCACCTCTCAATTACAACCTTTTACTTGGACGTAGTTGGATCGATTCTATGCGCTCAGTTGTTTTTACTCATTTCTGTGTGATATGTTTACCTCACCAAGGTAAAGTTGTTACGGTAGATGATCTCACCTTCTCTAGTTCCTATTCACACACTAGTAACATTCCATTCATAGTGAAAACACCTCTTGGTTATGAGAATGACGATGTGGGTATTTTAAAAGATTCATCGTTAATGGGCACTTTTCCTATCCCACCACTCGATATTCCTCCTACTTTTGTCGCTTCTATTAAAATTATTTTGACCAGTGGTGGCAAAACCCCCGAGTCCTATGACCCTTGGATAGTACCTAGCCTAGACGATTGTCTTTGTTATGGTGATAGAATGTGTTTTAGTCCAATGGAATTGTCTTATCAAGCTATTCAATGGACAACTCCTTCTCCTCAATCTCTTTTAGATACATCTCCTGATCTGTTTCACATGGTATTTCACACCGATGAAATTATCATGAAAGTTATGTCCATGGAAGACACTCCATGGTATGATGGGAATCATCATTCTATCCTCTTTCTGGAACTTGAGACTATTGAGAGTTACCAATGGATTTCAAATATGTCTATAGTCATTACTATTCCCCCAGTTTTTGAAACAATATGAGATGTTTTGTATGAAGGTAACTTGGGAAATATTTCACCTGTCACCCCCCTAGATATGTCGATTAATCCTCGAATTGTGGAAAATATTCATATCGGTTACTCATGTTCTCCTGATGAGATCCGATCTTACAAGGCCCTTTTCCAAGAATTTTGTGACCTTTTTGCATGGAGTTACAAAGAAATGCATGGAATTAATCCAGATATTGTTGTACAGGAAATTAATACATACCCTGATGCTAAACTCGTTCGACAAAGACTTTGCCCAGTACATCCATGAAAAGTTGTTGCAATCAAACTCGAAGTTGAAAAACTTCTTAAAGTTGGTTTTATTTACCCAGTAGCGTTGACTGATTGGGTGTCCAATCTTGTTACAGTTACGAAGAAACAAGGCACAATCTGTGTTCGCGTTGATTATAGGGATATTAAAAAGGATTTTCCAAAAGATAATTATCCAACCCCTTTCGTCAAGAAGATTGTTGATGGTTGTGTTGGGAGTGAAATATTTTCTTTGATGGATGGATTCTCTGGTTAATCAAATTAATATTTTACCCATGGATTAACATAAGACTAATTTTATTTTCCCTTGGGGTACCTTCGGATACAGTAAAATCCATTTTGGTCTCAAGAATGTCGGGGCAACTTTTCAAAACATTATGTCTTATGATTTTCATGATATTAAGCACATTGTACAACCTTACCTAGATGATTTATCGATGCATTCCCTGTGTCGCCAAGATCACTCGGCACACTTACGTGCCATTTTCCTACACTGTCGATATTATCGCATACGATTGAATCCACGAAAATATTTTTTTTGTGTGGAATATGGCCAACTTCTTGGATTTATTGTTTCTACACATGGAATTAGGGTGGACCCTTTGAAGGTTGAATCTATTCTCAATTTTCCTCCTCCTTCCACCTTACACCAACTCCAAAGTTTGCAAGGGAAGGAAAACTTTTTACGTCGATTCATTCCCAATTATGTCAAACTAACAAAAGGTTTCACTCGACTTCTTAAGAAGGGTCATTATTTTGTATGGGATGACACTGTCAACAAAGCCTTTGAAGCTTTGAAACTTTCCTTAACCTGTACACCACTCTTATTCCCCCCCCGATTATCATCAAGATTATTTCTTATACTTGGTTGCTTCAAACTCTACCATAGCCCATGGTTCTAGTCCAAGAGGATGATTCACATGATGAAAATGTTATTTACTATTTGATTCAAAGTCTCATGACCACCAAAACCAAATATATGCATGTGGAGAAATTGCCTTTGGCGATTGTGCAAGCTATTCAAAATTTTTGTAATTATATCTTGTTGTGAAAAAACACAATTATTTATGATTGCAACCCTATGCAACATATCCTTACATGAAAATTGTTGGGGGAAAATACTCCAAATGGATAGTGATTCTCTGGTAGTTTGATTTGGATTTTGAGAAAGCCAAGTCAAAGAAATCTTTTGTTTTTTCCGAATTGATATGTGACCTTCCCTCCACTGAGACAGAAACTATGGAAAAAGATTCTTTTCCTGATGAGTCTATATTTCTGATCAGTTCAGACGATGTATGGTATGGATACATTATCATTTATCTCCAGACCCATACTTTTTGGCTAGATATTTCTCGTGTATATCATCGTCAAATTTGGTATCAATCCCACCAATATATTATTCTTGGTGATACCCTTTACCATCGTGGTATTGATTTGGTATTTATATGATGTCTAACCTATGATGAAGTTGGGAAAGATTTAAATGACTGTCATTCCAAAGCATATGGAGGTCATATGTCTAGGTATTCCACTGCCCAAAATATCTTACGAGCCGGTTACTTATGGCCTTCGTTGTTTAAGGATTGCATTATTGTCGTTCAGAAATTCCATGCTTGTCAAACATATAACAATAAGATTTGATCACATCCTGCTCCTCTTTACCCTATAGTTTCCATTGGTCCATTCGCTAAATGGGGCATTGACTTCATGACATGTAACCCTCATTCAGCTGGGGGGCATGGATACATTATTGTAGCTGTGGATTATTTCACTAAATGGGTCGAGGCGATGCCTACATTTGATAATATTGGGAAAAATGCAGTGTTGTTCATATTCAATCATATTGTCACTAGGTTTGGTGTCCATCAAGCCATCCTCACTGACCATGGTAGCCATTTTTGTAATTTCATGATCTCTAGGCTTACCAATAAGTTGGGTCTTTGACATGAAAACTCAACCCCTTATTATCCATAGGCCAATGGCCAAGTTGAAGAAATCAACAAAGTTATAACCACTATGCTTCGATGGATGGTATGAATTCACAAGTCAAGTTGGCACACAATGCTCTTTTCAACATTATGGGCCTATCAGACATCCGTTAAATCTTCCACAGGGTTCACACCTTTCCAGTTAATGTATGGTATTGAAGTTATTTTCCCGATTGAATGTCAAATCCCATCTTTGAAACTAGCTGTAGCAATTCTCCCTAACACCTCAACTGAAGAAGAACCTCTCTTGTATTTGATGCAATTAGAAGAGACTCATCGTGATGTTGCATTATTCATAGAAACACATAAGAAACGTGTCAACTCACAATACGACAAGCTTGTCAAACCGCGTGTTTTTTTTTTGGGTGATTTAGTTCTCCTTTACGTACAAGATTGTGACTTATTAGGGGATGGTAAGTTCGATCCCATGTGGCATGGCCCTTATATCATTAAACAAGTGTTGGGAAAAGGGTCTTATGAAATGGTGGATTATGATGGAATTCCTTTGGGTTAACCCAAAAATGGGATTTACCTAAAGAAATACCATGCTTAAAATATTTTTTGCACGAGTGCTTTGTATTTTAGTGTATCATACTCTAGTGTGTTTTTTTCGTTTTTGTTCTACCTTTAAGCTGCTTATCTTGCCTTATGCTTGGTTTCCATATGTTGGTGTCCTCATTACCCTATATCGACTTTGTTGATGGTTCTAGTCACAGTACTCAAAACCTAGCGTCTTTTGCATGGGAAATGTATGCACCTACGTATGAGTTGATCAGTGTACACAGTGTTTGCCTTGGTCGTGCAACTAATAATATTGCAGAATACAATGCAATTATTGAGTTATTAACTGACGCCATTTCATTTGGAATCCTTCATATTGTTGTACATCTTGATTCACAACTAGTGGTGTTGCAATTGAGCAACGTTTATTCCATTTCAAGTCCTACATTGTTACGAGTATACTTGAGAATTCGCCTCTTGGAATGGCATTTTGATTATATTGAATATCAACATATTCCAAGATATATAAACAAATTAACATATGCATTGGATAATTATGTTTTAGATAGACATTTGCGCCATTTATAAATCCAAACACACATTTAAAATATAAGTAAGACGGTAGGAGTTTATATTATAACGTCAAAAGTTACAAAAAAGTGTTTTTCCTGAGACCAAAATGTCAAAATGTTGAAGCACGTGGCTTCATATAGACATGCATCAAGGATGTTTCTCACTATAAAAAATGACTGCCTATTCCACTCGACGGAGTAGTCAACTAATGGATGTTGATGAACCAACTGTATGGAATTGGTAGCATCTTGGTAACTCGTCCACAATGATGTCAGAAACATTCATGGTCAACCCCTCAAGGTTGTGTTCAATCTCCTCGAGATCTTCAGTTGCCACCTCTCAACCCACCACTGCGCCTATATATCCATGTCTCTATATAGGAGATGATCCTAGAGGCATGAATGGCGACACATTTGCAATGTTGAGAGAAGTTGATTAGTCTCGGATAAATAACAAAAACATTTTATAATTAAAATACCCAAAACAAAATATAATGAAAAAATTATTCTTACCTATCTCTCCCCAATAAGAACCCTCAGGTAATGCCAAGTCAGGATCTCCATAGAAGTCAGTCCCGACATATGCATAGTCCTCCACCATGACAAGCTGATCACTCAACCACTAGAAGAAGGTTGAATCATATGTGACGATTGGCACGCTGCCATGATGTGCCATCAAATCTACCCACCTCTTCATTCGAGGATCCTGTGGAGTGAGTATTCCCCATTGCACATTATATAGGAACAAAACGGGGACCCTCTCTAGGAGGAAGGATATAAAAATATATACATACCTAAATATTTTCAATCGACCGGTCCTACACTTTGTTAATTGTTTCTTCGTGTTTTTTAAAAGACCCTCGCACCAATTGAAAACATGGGGCTCCATACAGTCAATAGCATACTAAAAATGACTTTGTCCTGAGTGATAGTATAGAGGATAGTCCTCAAAGGAAAGTCTCAGACATCCTTTACAGCAAATTTTCCACTATGCTTCTATGTACCAAGTACGCAATGATGTGCTACGTAATAATCCATGGGTTCACCACCACCTCTGCTTCCCGATAGTGACACTCGAGAGACTCGGTGAGATAACACAATGAAGAAGTAAATGTCATCAATATCTAAGGTGAGTGTATGCATACCCACATGGAAATATTTCTCATTGAAATCCCACATGTGGACTAAGTATTCCAATAGCCTCAATTGGGCTCTCATGCCCTGAACTTTGAAAATTTTCAGCAAGTCGGACTTTCGGAGTGCCATGACAGTGCCTATATCATTCCCAACAAATTAATATTCTTCCACATGCTCTCGTTCCCTCCACTCAAGCATAATGACTGATGAAAACCTACCAAACAACATTAAAAGATGATTAGGTTCATCAAAATTTCGAAGTTGGGGGTTTTCCTAACTCTATCTCTTTTTTTAAAGTTTGAGTTGTGATCATCATAGGGGATATCTTTTCCACAGTGCAACATCGTCGCACCCCATTTGTGGAACCCCTGCTTTGATTTGGGATCGTTGTAGTTCACGATAAGGTGGGCTTGCGATGATCTGAAAGAACAATAAACCCTAACAAATTGCCCATAACTCAAAATTGAACCATTAAAAATGAGAAATTCAACCATGAAAAGAGAGAGGGGAAGAAGAATACCTACTTCACAGAAGCAGCTGGATAAATCGTCCATTGGACGCTCCAAAAACATCACTTGAAATTCAAAGGAAAAAGGGAGGTTTTGGAACTAGTTTGGTGAAAATGCAAATGAAATGGTAAATGGACTAGTTTTGACCTATTTTATTCACTTTTACCATTTTAATTTTAAATTAAATTAATTTTCAAATATTTTTACCTATTCCCTAAACCTAATGAACTTTGCAAAGTGTCTCTATTGCAGGTTAAGAGATCTGAGGACCAAACTTTTGATATGGATCCTTCCTTTTTTGGTCATTTTTCCATGTTTTTATGATGTATATATACTTTTAGGGTTTTTTAGGGAAAACTTCGAGCATGGTCTCAATTTTTTCTCACACTTGTGAAACTATGAGAATGCAATCGCGTAACCTTTTATCACCTTTTTCAGACTCATAATGGTAATATGAAAAAATGAACCCTATGGAGTATCCTTTAAGCTCTTTTAAAGCTCCCTAAACCTGAAATGATAGCCGATCGACCTTGTTCTTTTCATGCTCATAAAAGTATTTGAAGAAAACGTCTGACAAGCAGTAGATTATCATATTTTCAGTCTTGTTAGACTAATTTATGAAAAAGGACATTATGGAGTTCTATTTAAGTGTTTTTCAGACACTCTAAATATGAAAAACCCCTGAGTTTTCTTTCTTTGGACTCATAAAACAAGCATCAAAAGTCCCATATGGGACTGAACCACTCCTTACTAGGGTTCATTAAAAATACTCCAAGGGACTCATTTGAAGGATGTGCTTACATTACAAGCATATGTTATCCTCCTCAATCTTATGTAAAAATAAAGAGGTACCCACCAGAAATGGTGGGCGAAAATTGGGAAAGAAATGTATATCTGTATCAGTGTTACTGGCAGTAAGTCACTCTTGAACATGACACCCCTCTTCATCATTGTATCTGGGTTGGGAAATCCATTTGTCTCTCATTTGACCGTCCACAAGTCCATATGTTGGGTCCTACTTTAGTCAATTCTTCCAAGACAATTGTCGTGTCGTTCATATGTTCAAGAGAAGTTCAACCTAAAAAGCCTTCGATCGAGTCGACCATCTGCAGTCCTCAAATTCCTACCAGGTCAACCTTCCCTTAGTCAGTTCCGAATAACTGCATACACTGATCTACTTCAAATCTGTTACATATTTTGTGTCATTGAAGGGGGATACATTAAGGCCCTCCTATGACGAGTCTTTTCCTGTCGACTTCAACTCATTATATGAGAATTAGACTTAGAAATCTGTTAGTACCTTGGAACATGCATGCCTCAATGGCAGGTCTCTTCATTTTCAATAGCGGCTTCACATCATTGACCCCTGATTGGAAAATTCCATCGAGTGTTCGACTTCAACTCATTTATTCACATTCCTTGGATTGTACTAGAGTACCTTGGAAGTCATTAACATCAATGGTGATTTCACTCGCACTTGTTAACAATATCCATTAATGACCGGTAATCAAGTGGTTTCTACCATGTTTGACTTCAACACATGTAATCACATGGATAGATTCATACTTTGGGATGATGGAAATGAAGACCCTAGATCTCACCATATTGGTCCAAGTTGTGATGGAGTACTCATAAGTTTGTACTGACACATATATACACTGTGTATGTCTCGTGGCTATGTCCAAATTTAAATTTTTAGAGTGTAGATCCAGAATGTATTTCTTGTGTCTATGGTGAATCATGATGGCATGGATCTACAATGTATTTTTGATGGCCATGACTCACTTGAAAATTATGATTATAGTCACTTGTAGTCTGATTATGGGAATGCCTACCTCGAAAGACAGTATATTATTATGAAAATGTTTGAATGTTTACAGGTTCCTAACCGATGTGCTCCTTTTTTTCGACACACACATTCTAAAAAGTATTTCAACTATCACAGGTTCCAACTTCATAATTTGGGGGGAATTCTATTACACATTATTTTGGTCACTCCTATGATCAACTAACGATATGTGCATAACTCACTTCTATGTTCCCTGAAGATGCTAAATGAGAATTTCTACATGAGAAGAGTGAACCATCTTTCTTTCCCTAAAAACCATATCAAAGGAGATCTTCGCACCCTGCTAAATGCTTGGGGTGTGATGATGCATGATCGTCGCATGCTGCACCAAAACTAGACTGCGATGTCATCACAGACTACTTGTGCATGGGGTGCGATGATGCTCAAACAAGAGAGAAAGGTGAAGTTCATGAAAGTTCTAGAAGGGAATCTTCTAGAAGATGAGGTGGCCTCCGATCGGTTTGGATCTTACTTGCTTCTCTGATTTAGTGGGAACGTCCTAATTTCCTCATCCATCCCTATTTCACCCTATATAAATAAGGATCTCTTATGGGAAAGGTTAGGCTATATTATTGTTGACGGGCGAAACAGTCCATCTGTCAACTGGAAGAGTGGAACCGGTCCGGGGTTGTCTAAATAACCCAAGCCGTTTGGTATGGACCACCCTGACGAGTTTAACGGCTCCATTGGCCGCTCTGAGGTCTTGTAAGGAAACCAAAGAGAAAGTGATCTGAGCTAAATAATCTAAACTAAGGAA
>ML781349.1:106241-140917 GCA_009831015.1 Picea engelmannii | reverse complement strand
ATCAAGACATAGTTTGTATTCTCAACTTTCATTCAACATAATGCAGTGATACATTTCTTCCCTATAAAAGTGTCTTCATTTTTATTGTATAAGTCCTTGATCTTATACATAGGCTTCATTGGAATATATACATCATCGTTCTCTCTTTTTGTTGCTTTGTGATTCTTAACATGTTAAACATCCCACCAATCCAAAGATGGAGAAAGGATGACACTAGCAAGGATCAAACATCAATTAAATGGTAGGTAATTTGTTCCTCTCTGAGTTTACATTACAATGAAATCTAAGGAAAAATTTGTATTATGCCTTGTTTTGTTCTAGCTTCTCATTGAAGTTAGGGAGATTAGTTTGTGTCTGCATTTACCGATTTGTCTGATAACAATCAATAACCAAAAAAACACAGCCATTTTCCCACTTGGTGGAAGGGAGGCCCGACATGTAGTCCATGGAGATGGATTCCCATGTCCTGTCAATAGTAGAAAGAGGGGTGTACAAGTCTTTTTTCTTAGTGGTTAGTTTGGAAATAGTGTAGTCAATGCAAGACATGATATACTTTTTGACCTCCTGTCGAAGTTTCGGCCAATAGAAATGTCTCTACAACATTTCCAGTATATTTTCAATGTCGAAGTTTCTTGCCACCCGACTGTATTGGGATTCCCAGATCAGCTACGCTCGCTCGCTTGGTGGAACGCATATATGGCCTAGACGGAACAAAAACCTATCCTTAAGATGGAAATTAGTGACAATTGTGTTTGTGCCAAACATTTGGTAGGTGATGGCAAAGTCGAGGTCTGTCTCATAGAGTTGGGGCCATTCATAGGTCTCATGGCCACAAGAGTCTAGCACCATGGTGAGTGCTGCGACTAGTGGTCTGCTGAGGAAATCAACGACGTGATTAGTGCTTCATGTTTAATACTTGATGTTGAGGTGGAATTGCTACAATTATGTGGACCACTTCTGATGGAGGTCATTCTACAATTTTTCGTGTATCTACATGAACTGCAATGGCTTATGATCAGTGTGGATGACTGTCTCTTTCCCAATAATGTAATGTCTCCATGGGCGATGGGCTTGCAAAATGGAGTACATTTCTTTTTCATAAGTAGGGTACTTATGGAAAAAATGTGATAGTGTCTCACTATAATAGGCCACGGGGTGGTCATGCTGAGTGAGAACGGCACCCACAACATAGTCTGAAGCATATGTCTCAATATCAAAGGGTTGTTGCAGGTCCAGTAGAGAAAGTATTGGGGCTCAGCACAAGCATTTATTCAAATCATTGAACACTTTTTGTTGGGACTGTCCCCACACGAATTTCTCCTTACCACCACACATGGTTACTTGACTGAGGGCCCATTTAATATGAGAGAATCCCAACACGAACCTGCGATAGAAATTGGTAAGGCCCAAGAAGCTCTGAATCTCAATGAGTGTGGTTGGGGCTGGCCAGTCACAGATGAATTGGATATTGGATGGATCCACATGTACACCATGCTAATCAATGTGGTGTCCCAAGTAATGGACCCTTTCCATGCCAAAGGAGCATTTTTCCAAGTTGGTGTATAGCTTGTGTTGTCGCAGGGTGTGTAGAACCTGTTGAATATGTTGCAATTGTTTTGCCCAAGTATTTTTGTAAATGAGAATGTCATCCAGATAAACCACTACAAAAGTATTGGTGAATGATCATAGGATATCATCCATCATCCTCATGAAAGTGGCTAGATCATTTTTCAAGCCAAAGGGCATGACCAACCATTCGAAAAGACCTTCTTTGGACTTGAAGGAGTTCTTCCATACATCTTTCTATTTTATTGGGACCTGGTGGTAACCAGACTTCAAATCAATCTTACTGAAGTATTTGGCCCCCGTGAGCTGATCAAGGAGGTCTTCGATTCGGGGAATCGGGTACCGGTTTCTAACTGTGATTTTATTCATGGCCCATTAATCAATGCATAGTCGCCAAGTTCCATATTTCTTCTGTACTAGCACGATTGGGCTCCCACAAGGTGATGATATGGGACAGATGTGCCCCTTGTGGAGAAGTTCTTGGATTTTCCGCTTGATCTCCCCATTCTCTAACAGAGAGCGATGGTAGACTGGCCCATTGGCCAGTGGTATGTTGGGGGTCATATCTATGGGGTTCTTAACCTAACAGTGTAGAGGTACCTCGATAGGTGAGGAGAAGATACCCAAGTATGATTCCATGACCTTATCCACTTGCTTCTATTGTGTGGAGAGGTTAGCCACAAAGACCCTGGATGTGGCTGTGATCTTTCGCTCATTCTGAGAGCGAATCACGAAGAAGACAAAATTTCCCTTCTAAGAGATGACCTTCCTGCATTGCTTGACAGAGATCAAGGAAACAACACTAGGTTGGACTACCTCCAGTATCCTGTACATTTTATTGTTCAAAGTAATAATAACACTTTGAGGCCTACACTCATATACAATATGGTGTTTCTATAAATATGGTTGGACCAAAAGAAATCACAAAATTTGAGAGGGGAAACATCACACAATACCTCATCTTTGAAGGACTTGATGTCATATGAAATGCGACATTGTTGGCTGACGCGGATGTTGCTTCCTTGGTGGATCCATCTGATGATGTAGGGATGCGGGTGTGGCATTTTTGGTATGGAGAGTCGCTTGAAAACCTCTGCTGAGATGAGGTTCTTCTGGCTACCACTATCAACAATGAAGTGCAGTGAGGTACCCTTCACCCACATCTATAAATGAAAAAGTCACTCACCTTCCTTTGACTTGTCTGGTTCACTAGATTGGAGCTTAGTGGTAGCAACGATAACATTAATTTCTACATCAATGATCTGTCTCCCCCTTTCTGGTTCTGACTCAGATTCAAAACCTACATCTGATTCATAGGATTTAACCTTAGCCACCAATGACTACTTTGAGCGACAATCAGCAGTGTTATTCCAAGGGATCTTATGGAAGTCGGACCACTTCCTGGTATCTTTCTTTGTCTTTTCGATGTCGTTATTTGCTTATGGCCTAGACTGGTTGTCCTAAGGTAGTCCATCTTTTCAATGTCATTCTTTGCTTACAGCCTGGACTGGTTGTCCTAAGGTAGTCTATATTTTCTCTGTCCTTTGTTCTGTGAGTTGGGGCCACCCTTTCCTGACTTTTGCTATGAGGGGTTCCCAGGCCCAAATTGTCACGTCTCTTGTTTGATCTTCTACTTGATTTTGATGACATATCGGTAGGCCACGCCGAAGGATGAGATGTCCAGAAAATCGATTTTGGCCTAGATGTATTTATGCAGGCCATTGTGATACTTGAGCACCATATGTCGATCAGAATATTTGATACCCATCTTGGTGCACAAGGTATGGATGATATTTGTGAACTTGAGCACTACTTGGTCTCTTTCATGCAACAATGAGGTCCATTTTGTATACAAGTCTTCATAACTTACAACAGGGTAGTATTTTTCCTTAATAGCATCCTTGAAGGACTCCCAGGTGAATGTGACTATAAATAATGAGGGTTCCTCTGTTTCCTTCTGCTCATAGAAATTTTCCCACCAATCTTTGACATCGGGAATGCTTTGAGGAGCGCAAAAGTAATATTTTCTCTATTCGAGAAGTTATGGAAAAAGAAATACCCTTCTATTAGATTCAACCATTTTTCTACAACATCTATGTCTATCTGACCTTCAAATATAGGAATATCAAAGTTGATTTGTAGCTTGAATGGGGTGATGCCTCTGTTTGAGGAAGATGCATCGTATGTTGGTAGCCATCGAAGAATTTGCGCAAAAATATACATCATCTCGTTCCTATGTTGCGTGAGGAATTCCTAGAGAATTTTTTTTAAGGGATCTCCTGTCCCATCAGATTTATTTTCTCCTACCATGAGAGGTCACTTAGGCATGCGAGAGATTTTTTCCTCAAGAGAAACAAGCTCGAGACCAAATTCTTTGTACCCTGACCTCATCGGGGACATGCATTACAAATGACAAGGAGTAGACCACTCTGATACCACTGATTTGAATTTTATGAGAAGAACAAAATGAATAAAAATTATTATCAAAATATTCTTAACACAAAATAACAAATATACAGTAAAATTGTTTTCTATTTAATAAGGAAATAAGCTGAAATTGTAAAACGCAGTGGAAAACAAGCTTGATATAATGGTGGTGGATTATCTCTGAGAAGAGATGTGATGATTGTGCTCATTCAAAATAATATAATTATAATTAGGATATCAGAGCATTTTTACAATAAACAGGAATGTCAAAAACCCTAGACATCCAAAAACCTAACTCTAGGAGATGAAGCACCAAAAGTCATCTGGGCCCCGTTTGGGTAAGTTAGTACATCAACTTCCCGAAGTCATAACTTTTGCATACGATATTTTTTTTAGAAGAATGATATCCCATTGGAAAGGTATATCTGAGGAATACATATTTTTCCTGGGGCGATCCCTAAAAACATTGTTTAGGGCCTCAAAACGGCCCCATAAGTTAGGGACTCGAAAACTAGGAAAAAACTATCGAACTAGAAAACTGCCAAAATGAGCTAGTTGGAATAGGTGGGAGGCCATCGACATCCATATAGATCATTCATCTCCCATTAGGAATAAATTTTCTCCATTGTTTTGAGTGTCCCCATTAGATGAGGAATTTTTTGTTGAATCTAGCCCCGGGTGAGCCACTTCCCTTGGTGCAAGAGTTGCCCTGCTTTGACAACTTTTGATAAAGCTAGATCCTTTACTGGTGAGTGCCCTTTACCTGTTTTTCAACAATATGATCAGTGGATTCCTGTTGTATGCAGTCAGGGTTGAGCTATGTTGGTGTCAGGTGTTCTGTTATCTATGAGGTGTCCAATAATGGCGGAAAATAAGGTCGAAGGAGATTCACGTTGAACACTGGGTGAAGGCCAAGGAAAGGAGGAATGTTGAGCTCAAAAGAATTATCACCCACAACCTTGGTGATGGTGTATAGAAAATAACAGAGTGGGAGAAGATTTTGATGAGGTATAGAAAAGCGTTTTTTCTAAAAATGCAACCAAAATTTGTCACCCACCTGAAACTTATGTGGCACCCGGTGTTGATCATGGTGCTTCTTTTACTTGTCATTGGACTTCTGCAGGATATCCTGAACCTGTTGGCGGATGTGTTGGATCTTCTCAATGAACCAGGTGGATTTTTCAGCTTCAGTTGGAGCAGGAGATGAGTCGATTGAGGTGATACCAAGGGGTAGTGCAACATCTATGGGACCCAATGGTTGGAATACCAACCCCACCTGAAAGGGGTTGTGGATAGTTGAGTTATGCAAGTCTCGGTTGTAGCTATGTTTCACATAGGGAAGACTCTCATCCCATGTGAAAGGGTGCTTGGAATTATACATGTGTAGGATATGAACGATCATTTGATTTACGAC
Source organism: Picea engelmannii (assembly GCA_009831015.1). NCBI lineage: Eukaryota > Viridiplantae > Streptophyta > Pinopsida > Pinales > Pinaceae > Picea > Picea engelmannii. The sequence continues at coordinate 135,510 of ML781349.1, read as the reverse complement.
CTCGGTTTGGCCATCTGTCTGGGGGTGGAAGGATGTGGATTTGTTGATCTTGGTGTCCAACAGTGACTAGAGGCTCGACCAAAATGTGCTGAGAAATCGATTGTCCCGATATGAGACAATGGTTCATGGGATTCCAAAATGTACCCATACTTGTTCAAAGAAGATCTTGGCAAGCCCTAAAAACGTTGTTTAGGGCCTCAAAACAACCCTGAAAGTCAAGGACCCAAAAACTAGGAAAAAATCGTCGAACTGAAAAACTGCCAAAATGAGCCAGTTGGAATGGGTGGGAGGCCACTGACATCCATCTGGATTAGCGCATCACTTCTATCAACCATTAAATCAATATATAACCATAAACAATATCCAATAGAGACAATTTTCCAAAGATAGAAAAAATTTCAAACCAAGTACGTCTCACAAGAGGGAGAGTTAAGTTAAAATGAGATCTTATGATCTCTTATTTATACAAAATGTCACCAAGGTGACTTGTCCACATATTTAGGGGTAAAACACAATACTAGGGGTCAACAACCCTAATCATTCTCCCTTAACAAAGTAATTCATTTAAAATTCACTTTTGCACATAATAAAAACACTAATTCATATGGATAATGGCAATGTCACCCACAAACACCTAGTGGACATGAGAAGGTTGGCTCATGATGAGACCCCATTTCTCTCAACCATGCAACTGAGAGCCATTACCCTGGTTTGTTGACCAGATGATGGTAATTTCATACCACTAGATATTCATGGACCTGATAGGTTAGCTCATGATGATACCTCCTATCCTTCAACTAACCTTTTAAGAATTTTAAATAATATTTCATTGTGGGTCCCCATTTACTCAAAGATAAGTGTTTCATTGATTTCTTGGGTGATCCCTGGGTGAAGCATCTAGAAGGTTCATACATATAATTTTATATTTTAACCAACATCAATCCCTTTGGGCCTTCATCCCCTTCTTCCCATAGAATGAGGGACAACCACTTCTTGGGTCAATACACCCTAAAATCCCAAGAGATAAGAAAATGGGGGGGAATAGTGATGGAAAGTGATAAGTATGATTGGGAACGGTATGTTGTCTCTTCAAGGGAGTTCCTAGTATAAAACCCATCCCCAAGGAATACCATTTACTAGGGCACAATGTCAACCACCAAGGTGAAGCAAGGAAAAAGGCATAATGTCCAAGAATATATCATGAAATATAAAGAAATGTAAGATACAACATACTCAAATGGATTAAATATTGAAATGATGCTTACCATAATACTGACTTGTAACTCATAGAGCAAGGCCCACTTCCTTTTGGAAGCCAGTTGATGTGGTGGATGCCATCTGGAAATATGCTAGCATATGTGGTGGTGAGGAGGGTATCCATTTTTGAAAAAGGATATTGTTGGTCATTTAGTCTCTCGACACTCCATATCTGCAACCTAAGGGCCTCGAGACATAATATCCTTAGTTATCCACAAAATGGGGATAGCAGAACCAAGTATCTTGGAGGATAATTTTCCTGGTGCACAACTATTTTCAGTGTAGCTTGTTGATGAATACTTTTTTGATATCATTTAAATTTTTAGTAGAGGATTTTCTCCAAAGGAATACACCATTGCGCAAAAGAAGAATTTGGTGGTTAGAGCTATAGATTACCAATATATTGTAGGATAGTTGTATAAAATAGGAGCATATAAGATTATAAGGAGAGGTTCCATGGAACATGAACATCCTATCATCTTAGCAGAAGCACATGAAGAACTAGATAGAGGAAATTATGCAGGAAAATCCATTGGGTAGAAGGTATTACATGTAGGACTATGGTGGCCAACAATTTCTAAAGATGAAAAGAAATATTTCTAGACTTTTGATGTCTGTCATAGGGTAGGAAATCCATCCAAGAAGGATGGGATGGCCTTAAAACCTGAGGTAACTCTTAAAGTGTTTGAAAAATGGAAAATTGACTTTGTAGGACCAATAGACCCACTAGCTAGAAGATAAAGAGAAAGGTACATTATTACAACGAAAAAATATTTAACCAAATGGGATGAAGAAGAAATACTAAAATATTGCAACACAGAAACTACAACGCACTTCCTATTTGAACAAGTAATTACAAGATTTGGATGCCCTGGAATTATGATGAGTGATCATGGAACTCATTTCATCAATAGTACCATTTAGGAAATGACTAAAGAATTTGAGATACACTATCATAAGAGTACTCCATACCATCCTTAGGCTAATGGAATAGTGGAAGCATTTAATAAAATATTGGAGAATTTCGTTAATAAAATTTTCAATGTAAACAGGGATAATTGGGATCTGAAGATACCAACAATATTATGGGCTTATAGAACCACATGTAAGAAACTCACAGGTAATACACCTTTCATATTGGTATATGGTCAAGAAGAAGTAGTCCATTTGGAATATTTGATACCTAGTCTGTGCATTGCAGCCATTACAAACATGACAAAAAGAGGCACAACTTAAGAAAGATTGTCTCAACTCATGGAACTAGAAGAGAACATGATTATGGCTAGTTTCCATTAGGATTTCCATTAGGGAGTATAGAAATATAAAGAAAATTCTTGTCATGATAGACACATTAAGAAGAAATTTGTTAAGGAAGGATATCTAGTTCTCCTCTTTAACAAGTACTTACAACACCCAGGGAAATTTATGATGCATTGGCTAGGGCCATATGAGATAAAATCTATTACATATGGAGGTGTTGTGTAGTTGCGGGATCTAGCAGGAAAAGAGATTCAAGGACTGGTTAATGGCAGTTGACTAAAACTGTATAGGGACAGTTGACCCAATGACCCTTAGTAGTTGCAGCACAGGAAAATTCAATTGTGAATAGTGTATATAGTAGAAGCTAAAAAAGAAAGAAAAAAAATGGAAAACAAGAAAAATACAAAAAGATGAAGTAGATAGATAAGTATTAAGCATGAATTTAGATGATACAATATGCAACAAACAATAAGTGGTATGAAATTACAGGCATGCACTAAGTGTCGGAGAAATGTTACTAGGCATAAAAATGACCGTAAAAGGAAAAATCAGTGATCGGAAAAGTTTGGTGCGATAGAGTATTTATGGAACGACCTATAAAAGCATAAAACATGAACAAAAAGACTCATTGTGAATTTTTTCAAATGAGAGCTAAGAAAGAAAACCTAGTGCGAGAACATAACTCCGAAGTGTTCAGTTAAAGATTCATAGCAACCCTTTCAAGATTTAGAAAAATGGAGCTCCCATCCGGATCTCAAGGAAAACACAAATTGTCATGAGGTCTCCATATGACACAAAAGTTGATGGGGAAAACTCATTTCAGTCTAAAGGAGTTGTGGATGTTGACTCCATTCCTTCACCGGTAATCAATATGGTTAGTCCCACTATTGTAGAGGAGCATGAACAAAACATTTAGGCGACAGAGGAAATGGATATCGACCTGTAGGGTGAAACACAAATCCATATCATAACCACAGGTATAGCCAAATCAAGAAGATGATGAATAGACATAGTCTGATGAATTACATCACCGTGTCATAGAGAGAGCGCAATAGTCAGAGGAACAAGTACAGATTGAGGATATTACAGACTAGCAAAACGGAGACGCAGAAGAAGATGAGGAATAGAACTAGGTAGAAATGGCAAGGCCATTATTAGGAAATAAGAATACTAGAGAAAAACTTTCTACACCAAAAACACCAAGCAAGAAGAAGGAAACAACACTATCATTGCCATAGATACCAGAAGGAGTCAAAGTAGTCGGTGACATGTTAGGGTGTGTTAACAAACTGAAGTATGTTGATCATGATGTGGCAGACAAAGGGAATTTTCCTATTTTTTCACAACAAGTGTACATGGAGAGTGAAGGAGACGATCCATGAAGGGATCCCATTATGGAGCCGAACTAATGGATTTTTGGACTATATAACATAGGGATCATGAACCTTCTAGAGACTCCTCACTTTGGGAGGAAAATATGTAAATGCATGTGTCAAACAACTACTGGCACTAGTACATGGAGCAATCATATGGATGGAGAGGCATGTATCCATAGGTGTGTAATTAATTACAAAAATCATAGGTTTACAAACATATGGAGCCAAACCATAACATTATATGGATGATAAAACCAAAGACAAATCCCTAGAAGATGAGATAAAGAAAAAATATAGGACTGAAAGAGGATCCAGGGGAATGGTTATTAGACAAATAAATGATCCAGCGATGAAGTTCACGACAAAATTGATGGAATGTAAAATTTTGAGGAAATGTCAGAAGGAGGAAGCCCATGCATGAGTAATAGTAGAAATCACGTAGTGTGAAAAGGGGAGTCTACTCAGCTGGGATCCTTATCTACTAAACTTATTTTTGGAGGATTGCAAGGATGAACAAGATTTAGGTATATAGTTTCATTATTCCTAGTTAATTATATTGATATCCCTAGTTGTATGGGGAGAAAAAAAATATATCATATTTTACTAGAGGCTAGGAAAGTGTCACGCAACAAAATATACAACATTATGGCATACCTCAGATCTAAAGAAAAGGAAGGAAAATTCTAGCATTTTCTCCAATATGCATGATGAGATGAAAGAGAACCTAGCTAATACATGGAGAATATTGCCAGAAGTAGTGAGGGAAAACCAAGGACTAGTAAACTTTCAAGATTCAAGACACAAAATGTGGATCCAGGCTAAGAGGGATCCTAGCAAGGAATGGCTATAGTTAAGATACTGTGTCATAGGAGAAGAAGTGCAAAAGGCTATGAAATATTGGCCTGAAGAATGGAAGGTGCCAGTAATTCTAAAGAAAATACCAAAATCAAATCAACAAGTAGAGGTTGTCCCTTCAAATAAGTCAACCAACCCAAAAAAAAATACAAGGAAAGCAACAGAGTGTGCAAAAGAAATAGGGGGTAGTACAACCATTAAAAATCAAGGCAAAAAACTACTATCCCTAAGGCTCCAATTAAGGGAAAGGAGTGCACAGAAATACCAAATGGAGGAACATAGTCCAAGACAAATATCCTTATACCAGAGGAAGTAGGAGGAGGAGATCTCCTAGATTTGGATATACTAGTTACAACCGTGCAGGCAAAGACACTTCTGATGAAAAGAACAGTGTTGCAGACAACATGCCAACGCAATAAAATGAAGGTGCACAAGGAAATTCCTCAACTTACACTGATGGAGGATGATGTAGAGCTGGTAGCAGAGAAAGTGAAGGACTGTACAATGGAGGCGTGGTATGATGCTAAGAAGAAGAGAGAGGATATAGTCAATAAATTGACAGAGGTCAAGGATGCACTGGAACAATTGCAACTTATTATAGCGCAACAAGGATAATAGGCGCAACAACAAAAAAAAATCAGGAGAGAACAATTCCAGAACAGGAGACAATACAAATCATAGCCACGGGAAATGAAAATTTGTGTATCACCCAAGGAATATTGCAGATGTATGAAGCTACAATACATAAGCCACTAAAGGAAATAGATCATTTGGACTTGGCACTGCCACAGATTCCAAAAAGGAATTTTACAAACATCAAATAAGTGTCCCCTAAGAAATTCAATCAAGGGCCCATGTAGATGCTACAAGTTTACAATTGGCTAATGAAGTAAGTAATAAATGAGAGATGACACTTAACCAATTGCAATTTGAGGTAGATAAAACAAAGCATCACACTGGAATATTATAAAAAAAAAAAGTGGAATACATATTCAAAACTATTATTAACAATGCACAAGGAGAGAATGTACCCACAGAGGGTAAAATAAATAAAATAATACAAGCTTTAGAGGCTTACAAAGCCCACATTGCATAATTGATAGATCTCCTATTACCAACTACTCCACCAGAAGTAAGAACACAAAGAAAGAAAGAGGCTATAGGTCATACAAAGAGCATTACGCTGACCATCCAGGAAATAATAGAGTTTTATAATAAGAGCGTGCAGTTATGGATAGACCTTCAGGAGGATTAAAAACATGAGGAGTTAGAACAAAAATAAGAAGGTTTAAATATTGCGTTGCAAGAATTAAAGAAAAAGAAAAAAACAATGACAATACCAGATAGGTTGAAAATCGCGCAAGAAATGAAGAATTTGTAGGCAGAGATGAAGACTATACAATAAGCTAAGCAGTCCAGGCAGATATAGTTGGAACCACTACAATAACGCATAGAACAAATTCTTACGAATATTTATGCCGAAAAGGATCAAGTTGAACAAGTTGTCTTAGAGAGTGGAAAATTTTTGAAGGACCATATTACAACATAGATTGTGGAGACTGTAGCAGAGAAGAGCGTGCAAGTCAAATATCGAGTTGAATAAGTTTCAAGTAGGTTCCAAGAGCATTATAAATCAGTACAGATGACACACACTACTTAAGTGGCTCAGGACAAGCCACAGGTGAGATTTGAGGGCCTATTGGTGTAGGCCATTTTGGGGAAAAGCGCAGTAATTAATGAAGCAGTTAGGAAATGGACCAGAAAAGGAACACATTCCATAAAATAGGGAAAAGTAGTGTTGGGGAGGAAAGAAAATCAAATGAAGGACAAAAGAGGTGGATCAAAGAAGAAAACGGTTGGATTTTGGACCAGTTGCACTCATAGAGTTAGAAAGTGGAAAAATCTAATCCACCTAGGTTTAGTGGGTTAGGGTTTTGGTCATTTTTGTAATGGGTATTTTACCCCTTTTGTAATATAAATATGTGTTGTAGGATAGAGGAAACATAAATGGTTAGTTGTTGAGCTAATGTTGAGATGATCTTAGAGTGAGTTTTTGAGACAGAGATATGCATTGTAATCGAGGGTAAGGTCACAAGTTGTGGAGCTTAGTGTGATCTTGTCAGCCTCAGATGTAATGTGTGCATCTCTATAAACCTTGATGAAGAATAATAAAAGAGCGAAGAAAGCCATATATTTGTGGATATAGCCCAGCGGGTGAACCACAATAATTTTGTCTCTCTATGTGGAATGTTTGTCTTATTTATTTTGATTGCTCATTTATAATGAATGTATGAATCTGTTAATAGTAAAATGGAGCGCACAAGAGAGTGGAAGAATTATTACTGTAGAATTAAACTTAAGGAATGTATCTGCTTACTGAATGGTAGATCTGAGAAGTAATGATGTATTAATGTAATAGAATAAGTAGATCTAATATATTTTGAGGTAGAAAGAATTTCTATCATTCTTACAATATCTTCCCTTCCAATATTGCAGACATATGGGTCCTTCAGTCACCCATAAGTCATCTCAGGTGAGACTGCATTGTGCACTCTATACACAGTGTTGTATTCTGGTCTCCAGAAGAGCCGATGGTTTATAGGGTTTTGTTGGAAACCTAAAGTAGAACTCGAGTCAACACTCGGAACATCCAACAACTATTGTTTTTCTAAATCACTAAAGAATATCAAAATAATAATTAAAATATAATTTTGGAACTTGCATAAGCATGGGCCTTGTCTTTAGGTGATTATGATTTGTTTTATTCGTTCTCCTCCTTCAACACATATAACAAATTTGTGTTGTTGTTTCTTTTAATTCTTTTAATATCTCCACTATTTTTTTATTCCCTTTATCTCTTCAAATGAACACATGTACATTAAAAAGATAGTAATTATTCACATCATATAGAGTAAACTAATAAAACCATATTCGTGAAAACAATAATTATAAAAGTAAAGATATAGAAATTAATGTGAGGATACCTTATTATTCAGATATCAGGTCATCTAATCCGAGGAATATTCTCTTTGATGATTTCTTTGTGTCAATAAGGGTATGGATGATACTCAAAATATGAATAAAAAATATTTCATGATTAAAATAGTTTCTATATGAGACCATAACAACATGAATAGATCTAAAGTGCTCATTCAACAGTTTCAAGTAACCCCTTCTCTCTAGAAGTTTTGATATTTTTTTAAGGTATTTGCAATGGATTTTTAGCCACAGATTCAAAGATATTAACAATATTTCATTCATCTGGGGTTCATCACATTACATTTTCATCCAATTTTCTTATTTTATATCTATTTTGGCTTCTACACCGTCTTCTTTTTCTTGTCAAATAAACTTGAGAATTTCTCCGTCATTGAAGCATGGAATATCCAATTCAAGATATCCCACTAGTCAATTTAATATGGGTCTTTTCTTTGCATTTAAATCCCAGGGCATGACTCTCTGTGCATAATTTTTTTATATAACTACAAAGGAAAAAAATTAAATTAAATTATTCCAAGCATGAAAAATAATATCAAATAATCAAGTTTTAAAGGATGTCATTTATCTATGATAAAAATGATATTAAAATATAAAAGAAATAAAAAATTCTTCTTATTTAAGCACATGAAAGAGCTATATTAAGAGTTCATGGGAATTATTCAAGCATCATAATTATTAGGAGAAATTGGAGACCATGATGTTTCAGATAGTTGATTATGCCAATTGCATTATTCATATTTGAAGGTAATGGATTCCAATTTTGACAATTTCAATGAGTTCAAAAACTAATAAGCATCATAATTTAGAATAAAAACAATCAAATTTATCAAAGAGAAAAACTACGCAAAAACATTTTTTAATGAAAGTTTGGTCTTAGTAAAAAGCAATGCTCTGCTCAAATTGAAATTTTTCATCTCACTCCTAATCCTTTATACATATGAACTTTCAAAGATAGTATTGAATTTAATATGAATAATCCTTGTTTGAATTAATTTGATCTACAAAAATTCCAAACTGACTCAATTACGAACTGAAACCAAATCATTAGAAAAAATGTTGAAATATTTGAAAACCCCAATTTTAAGTTTGTTAGAGGTGTGAGATAATTTCAATATGTCTAGATGAGTCTGTAAATAGTATTAATCAAGATGAAAATAAGAATATTCAAGTGGGACAACCATTATGAATGAAGACAATAAAAGTGACAAATCATAAAGAGACATTTTCCATGATGGAACAAGGCTCATCTCTATGATTTCATATTGAAAGATCACTACATGAAACTCTTCTTCAATAACTTTATTCATTATCATCTTATCATAGTTTTTGGTCACATCATTTCCAAGAACAAATCTAGTTAGATTTGATCTCATAAGGTTCCATGTCTTTCATAAGTGAAATCTTTCCTTCACCACCTCTTGCTTCATATCGAAATAGAGCATAGGACAAGGACAATCATTCAAGGAAACTAAGAAAGGAAAAACAATTCCATAATCATAAAATCAAATCAAGGAACAAATATCAAAGCAACAATCAAAATAAAGGCATGAATGAATCATCAAGGAATGAAACTCATAAATATTTTCAAGCATCAATTCATCAAACCAAACTAAGGATATGCTTAAGAGGCACATGAAAAAATAGAATAAAATGTCATCAAGCATCAATGAAATGAATCAAGTCATCCCCCATCAATGAATAATATTGAGACAAATATATTCCACTCTCAAGCATGATTCATAAGAACTCATGATCAAAGTAATCAAAACCCAAATGGCAATGAAGAAATCAATAACAATCATATGTTATCAGCAAAATATAGTAATCGAATTAAACATAGAACCCAAAACCAAGACTAAGAAGCACAAAATAGGATCTAACATTAAAATAGGCAACAAGTTCAATGTTTAATAAGGGGGGGCTTTATTTTTTTTCTTGAAAAATCAAGGGGTATTTGTTGTGGGCACAACGAATGGTAACACACTAGATGAACCTGTTATCTCTGTCTAATATTTCCAAAAATCCTTATTCACACTTAATGTTAAAGATAATCCCATGTGATCATAAAAGCATATTTGTTAGTTATGTTTACCCCCATGCATCCTTGAATATGAAATATATCCCCAGTAAGAGCTAAAGATTAGGTGATTGAAAGACCTTCTCATTGAGCCAATTTACAAGGTAAATTATTTCTTAACTTTAAATACACAGATGATTACCTTTAGGAATTACCCAGGGTGTTCACTTTGGGTGAGTAAAAAAATTCCCTATGTGTGTTTCTCATCTTTATTTACCTGGCATTGTTTTGTTGTCTACGAGAATCCATAGCCCCAACAAAGTTTCCTTAGTATCATACAAGCATAGCCCCACTTGAATCCAATCAACATCCATAGCCCTGACAAGTTTATTTGTACTTCCCACACTACTTATAATTCTTTCAACTTACTTTTATTTTACATTATGCTTTCCCTTTTGATTCGTATATAAGTATTTCATATGCAATTGGGTGTATAGGAAGTGGGGTGATACAAGAGTTTCTTTGATTTGCTTAGCATGTTATTTACTTACAAATTTTGTCCCATGGGTCTTCCCTTTGTCAATCAACATAGATATTAGTTTTTTTATGTGAGGTGGATGGGGTTTAGAAGAAAAGTCCTATAAGAAACCTAAGGTCTAATATGCTAGTGTTTCATATGTAAATACTTTGTGACATGGGTGTTCCACCACAAATGTAGAAATTACCTCTACATGTCATGAACTTTGTTAAAGATAATCAAGTGTGATACTTTTGTATTTATTTTCTAACAGGAATAAAAGCACAATCTGCATGTTATAATTTCTCAAGATCAATAACAAAATAAAACTAAATAAAGTAAATTAACTAAACAAAAGAAAGGAAAACACAAAAAATGAAAACTTGGAAATCCTAAATGTGTGAGAAAAGACTCATAAACTAACAAATCATGAATGAAAAAGAAAGCTCTAGTAATGCATAGGAAAGGAAATCAAAAATCATTATTTACAGACAAGGTGGACAATCGACAATAAATCAAACAAAAGATCCCCAATATGTACATTCAAAAAAAAAAATAGAATATGAGCATGAAGAATAAAAGAAAATCATTTAAGTCATGTATAGAACAATCAAACCATCTTTCCCATCAACATATTGAGATTCAGGAAACATGGCCTACTCAAAATACTCAAAATATTGATAACACAGAATCTAAAGCATGAAAGAATCAAAAAAGGATTTCATAATTAGTGAGGTATGATAAAAATAAATTGAATAAATAAAAATTTATAACCTCATATAATTTTAATATTTAGATGATCCTCTCAGCTAACTTATGTTCTTCCTTTCATAAATAAACGTATTTCAAGTACCAATTGCTTTCAAATCTTTTAGTCTCCTTCATTGCTTTATTCCATTCATTCATTTATTCCAATCTTTCATAGAGTTCAAAATATGACAGAACTATATACAATAACCTTTCTCATGATAAGGTGTTAAATTATTTTATCAGAAACTGAATAGAGGGAAAATGTAGTCTTGTGAATCACTAAAGACCTGAAGATTAATTTATACTCAATGCATCAGAATAAACTCCTAAGGTGACTCACAATATATTTCTCTTGATCAAGAAATGGAAGTGTATCAAATATCAAGAAGGAATACCATGAAAAAGGTGATAATTAATCAAGAGAAGGTTAGTGAAGTGAGACTACTCCCTTGAATAAATGTCGAGGATATATAACAATATGTTTAGTCTCTCTCAGAGAAAATTAATCCTTCCTGTGCAAGTATCTGACTGGTTTATCAATGAAAAAAGGTAAACATATTAAACACAAAACTGTTTATTCATACCTTATCCTTCCTATTCATACCTTATCCTTCCTTTCATTTTGTTCATGCACAATTTAATTAATATTTCTGAGGGTGAAATTCCTTTCCAAAAAATTATGACTGACCACTGAGATTGAAATTTTTTGCAAGGATCATAAAAGAATAAATTCAGATGAAAGGCATGTGAAATGAAAATTCTATTAGTATCTTAACAAAAAAAAATTAGATAATTTCACTCTTTTCTTCATAGCTAAAAACCAACTATTCTACTCCAAGAAAATAAGGAAAAGGAATGACTAAGCTAAGAAAACATAATCTAAAAGTGAGAAATAAGTTATTTCTAGTCCTAGATTACACTATGCTATGATATACAAAGAGAGATAGATGTAATCATAGTGCCAATGTAACCATCGAGGTATTCCCAATCCCGAAATCATAAAGAAGTCAAACATTAATAAACTAGATTGGAATATTCTTAAGTAAAATATAGAAATAATTACATCATGCTTACCTTTTGAACTTATATTCACAAATAAAAAGACAATCTCGTTACCATTCCTTGGAAACGTTTTCAAATAAGAGTCATCCAACCAATATGCAATTCTATCCTGGAATTCATAGTGTGTAAAATTAAAATGTTGGAGGAAATACAAAGTTGAGAAACATACCTTATGAGAATGGGAATAAAGAATTTGATGAATCATACTTCATGGGATGATTTTTCTATTTGGAGTAAAAATTGGTTCCAAAGGTAAAATATCATAACAAGGACCTAACATAACCATAGGATGACTTTGAAGTTCTTGATACTCCATGAGAGTGATTTTAAGTCCTTGTATTATATGATAAAAAAGAAGAGATGAATCATCACAATCCAATAATGTGACACTGTGACAATTCCAATTTGTAGAGAGTGAAAAACTAATGCAGATGTGGTTGTCATCAAATCACTTTGGTATGTCGCATATTTAATATTCAAACAACTGATTATGATGAATACAATAGAATTCATTTTCCCCAATGATAGATGCACCAAGATCAATGAAATTCAGTCTAAAATCAAGTCTCTCAGTGTACAAGTCCATTGTTTTCATACTTGATAGGTAGATCACCAACATTTTTTATCCAATAAGAGTTTGTCCTGTTGGAAACACCGAACACACTAAGAGGGGGGGGGGGGTGAAATAGTCTAGGGTCTTTTTACTCCTTTTCAAAACACCTTAATTAGAAATCACCATTTACTCATCATTCATTACTTTCATTTATAACAAGTTGTGTCTAAACATATATCAACAAAAAATATCACAAATAATCCATCACCACAAGGAACACAAGGAACATAATATATATGTATACGTTTATTTAATATTACGGACTACAATCCTTGGGTTTTTTTTAGAAACAACTGAATAGAGAAAAAACTCCACAAGAGCACCAACTCTCAATGCAAGACTCATCCTGCAAATCTCAACATCTACTGAGAAGAGGAATCAATCCTCGATAGATACCAATCTATAAACATTTACACAACTTGTTTATACTATAGCCCACATATATACACAACCTTCCTATACTACAACACACGTATGTACGTGCCCTGGCCCACTGTCAACCTACATACACCTTCATAAATTAGGGTTTCTGAAAATTCACAATTTCTTCCCTTCAGATCCTTACTGCCTCAGTAATATCTACTTCTGATATAACATTGCACTCTTCCTTTCACTGCCCAATCTGTACCATAACCAATCACAAACATATCTATGCCATCCAACAATCTATGCATGCTCCTCAACCATACACCATCACATATTATAGATATTTCTCAATCCTAACAATATGAACTACTCAAGCAACCAACTACCATATTTAGACATCAATACAACCATACAAAGAATGCCTCAAGAATTCACCATACCATGATAAAATATAAGCACGAAGACAATATATAACCGTACCATATATCCTATAGCAAATTTGAATCAATAGACCATTGTTATGGGGACTTGCTTTAGACTTCATGTACACTCCCTTTTATACTTCCATCCCACATATGTACTCACCCTATTATACTGATATCCCACCTATGTATGCACCCTATTACATTGAAATTCTGAGTACATCTAAAAAACTAGGTTTTTTCAGTATTTCTAAAACTTTGACACTTTCGTCGTCAATACCTTAGACTTACATAACTTTTGATGCGTCCATGAGTACCTGCAATGAAGCTTTCACCAAGAATATATCTTCAATATGCTCAAGTGATTCACACACATAAGAGACCCTTTCTCTCTTGTTTATACTTCTCCAAGTAGCTTCCTCATCAAACCAACTCTAACCAACTTCCTTCTTTTAGGGGCTAACCCATTTCTAACCCACTTTTCCACTTCTAACCAACTTTGCTACTAATAGTAAATTATCCACTTCTAGTTGCAACTAATTTATTTTTAATAGTTTTCTTGTTGCAACCACTTAACCCATGACTAACCACTTTGAATAGTCATGTTTCTTCTAGGAACTTCTAGAATAATTTAACTTCTTTGACCTTATAGGGGCTTCTAGACAAGGCATGAGGGTTCTCCAACTTCACAAGGCCATAACTCTCTAACCGTGAGGAGTTGTGTGACATTCCACATATCACCGTAAATGACATGATGAAAAATATACATATAGATTAGTATCACTTACAAATTCATGGATCTTCATTACAATATTCCACAATCAATCCTTGGGTTCCTTAACAACGCATATAGGATGAATAAACCACTTAAACATTTTGACATCACAAAGCGTATTCCCATGAGGGAGTTCACCATAAGGGGACCACTTCAAAGTTCATTCATTTGGTACTTCCTATAATCCATGAAAAGACAACAATGAGTAACCTCTACATCATCCCATCTATACATCAATCCCTGACAATACATCACTATGACACCACTTGACATATTTGACATCAATTACATCTATGACAACATAGGCCATCAATCAATACATCAATGATACTATGACAAGACATCAACTCTATGAAATCAATTGTTTGACATCAATAACAACATAATGCAACAATCACCCCCTTTGGCATTGATGACAATACCAACATTGATGTCAACACCAATCATTGATGGAAACATGTAGAAATGGAACTGCTCTTCATCAATAGTTATCTCAATCACATCAATGTCACTATCTCTCCCCCTTTGACATCAATGGAAAAGGGTAGTGCTCTCCTTGGGGCTGCTTCCCCTGCCTGAACTCTCCTTAGGGTTTCTCCCCCTTTTTGCATTCCTTTGAAATTCCTATAAATAATCTCTCCCCTTTTGAAGAAGGTATATTATTATAATGCAATGATGAAGATATATCTCTCATGCTCCCCCTCTGACCATTGCTCCCCCTGGAAACATAACTCTTCAAGAATATAACTCTCCAAACATCTATCTCTCTATCATGCATATGATGAATCTCTACTCCTTGAATCATGGGAAGTAAAAT
This sequence comes from Picea engelmannii, assembly GCA_009831015.1. Lineage (NCBI taxonomy): Eukaryota > Viridiplantae > Streptophyta > Pinopsida > Pinales > Pinaceae > Picea > Picea engelmannii. The sequence continues at coordinate 120,423 of ML781349.1, read as the reverse complement.
AACTCCCCCTGTGGGTATGTCTCCCCCTATCCTCTCTACAAGATGAACAATATGTTGCTACTTCAATATGATTATTCTGCAAATGCTACTACTCAATTAGAACATAGATCAACTTCTTAAGAATGATCTTCTCTGCCTATGATGATCCTTGGACCTATCCATGCATCAGACTCATTCCATACCATACTTCATGAAGAACAATTATATGTCAACAATGAATATATAATTATGAACAAAACATCAACCATGTACATCATGTGCCAACCATGCACATCAATGCCATACAATAAGATCTCATCACTGAAGTAAGTATGCCAAGAATATGTGCCAAAATGTGTACCAAGAATATATCAGGATCATCAACAAGTGCCTCTATCAATGTACCTAAAACATCATCAACATGTCATCCATGTGCCTCAAAAAAGTTTCATATCACATATGATATGCCTCTATCATAAACCAAGTGCCACATACCATGTGTCAAGATGTGTATATCAAGAATCAAGCATCAAATAATGTACCAACAGAGCACCACAACAAGTGTCTCAACTATGCCATACATCGTGTATGAAAGTATATGATAAATAAGTAATACCAATGATGTACTTTAACCAAGTACTATCACCCACAATCATTTACCATCTACAAGTGCATCAACCATGCACCAAACTTCAACAAGATGAACCACAGTCAAGTTGTGTTCCCATATCAACCATAAACCATGTGCCAACCATATTTCTAGCAAGTCCTTTAACCAATGTAACAGGTATGTATGACACATCAATGATGTACAACATAATCACCTCATCAACTACATGTCCCAATATGTAGCTCAATCACATGCCAAATGCATGCACCAGAAAATCCAACACATATGCCTCTAACAATACATCATAAGATATATAAATGGAGCTCACATATGTACCATCCATGTACCATAAAAAATATGCCTCAACCACCATTCACTACATCAAATAAAAATAATCAAATAGTATCTCTAAACATGTACCAGAAGTGTGCTTCAATAGATCAATGATATCTCTAACTATCATCACATCATCATGATATATCTCATAACCAAAGTGCCATAACTTTACTGCCATAACCAACATTGTTCCTTAACAAAAAATGCCTTAATCCATACTCTAGAGTTAGTATTATGCATCTAGGATAGGCATCAAGCATATGCTTCAACACTCAACTACATTTCATCACCATACATACATTAAACATACATCCACCCATATAATCATGAAAACCTAGAAAAAACCATGTCAAACCCTACAAAAAAGAGTTATATCATCAAATCATGCTTAACTCATATGCATATCCTTCTTTTCCAAGATTTTACCACAGATATGCGACCTGTTACATATATAGATCACGTATGTACATGACCTATCTATAGTTTAGCTTGTGTATGTACGTGACTCCTTCCACTAGAGCCTGCATATGCTTCTGAACATGTCAAGCTTGAGCTTGCCTCATGGCTGCCTTTCTATTCTGGTTGTTCAGTCTCTGCACTCACTTTTGAAGGTGTATCAACTTATGAGAACTTGAGATATGAGCTTCCATGTTTTTATCATTGTCTTCCTTCATAGTTTCATGTGTTATTGTTGTCATGTTATGTGAAGCACTCTTCATGGACTATCTTCTTGTGTTCCAACAATCCTGGGATTTGTGGCCAAACACAATGCAAGTGTAGCATCTCATGGTGTGACAATGAGCAACAATATGTCCCACTTGATTACATATCCAACACCTTAGGGTGTTATGAAACCTTCCATTATCTTTCATTTCATAATGTCTGCAATCCAAAGCTTTCTGACCATATTCATTACATGAGTACCAGTGACCATGAAAAACATTGTCATACCTTTTCTTTGGTGTCCATGTTGAAGGTGTCTCTCTTTAGAATTTGCTTTGAGGTGTAAATATGGCTTCTTGATGTCTTCCTTTCTTTGTACTTTTGAAACTTTCCTTGCTTTGTGTATATAGTTTACTTGAAGCATTTCTTCCACCCTTTAAGATTGAAGGACTTACCTCATACTTCTTACAAGTTCTAGATTCAAGATGTATAAATTCCTTGTTGTATCCAAGACCTGATTTATCATTTGTAGATCTTTGGATATCTAGGATATCATCCAATATTGTTGAGTTTTTCATGAACTTGATGTGAGTGTTTGACTTCTCTACTTTCTTTCTAAGATCAACAACTTCATCTTCCAACTTATGGCATGACTCTTCCTTGTCATTTACTTTCTTCTTCAATAGTTCCTCTATTATTTTGGCTTATTCAATTTTGGTCTTAAGATTGACATTAAATTCAAGAATGTTTCTAAGATCATCATCTACCTTCTTATTTTCTTCTATTTCATTCTTTCATATTTTGACCCCTTCATCTTTTTCTTCTAATTGATTATTTTTACTTTCTTCTTGTTCTTTGAGAATTTTCTTTGGTTCCATGGTATATATTGGGTAGTTTTCTAGGACTTCCTTGGTGTATTTTTCAAGATACTGAAAAGAAATTGAGTAATTCCCTATTTCACTACTAACATCATCTAACTCAGATAAAAAATTATCTTTAAGCTTAAACAAATATTACTCTTCATCTATAGGATAACTGTCATCTGATTCTACACAAACTACTTCTAGATTTTCTTGTTCACTTGTAGAGGAACATTCAACATCATCACACTTAGAATTATTGCAATCAGCGGATTTTGGAGAGTCTTTACCTTAATTTTCCTTGATGGAATTGTCTTCAGTGTATTCCTTTTTTCCTTTATATGTCTTCTCTAGATTCAACCATATATCCTTGGTGGAAGTACATTCTCCCATGATTTCTTTGAAAAAACTTGAGAGTCCATTGAAAATGGTCTTGAGAGCTAATGCATCATTCTTCTTTCCTTCCTTTTGTGCTGCAAACTTTGAATTATTATTCAAGGGAATTGATCCACCAATAGTTGCTTTCCAAACACCTACTCCTTTTTCCTTCAAATACCCATTCATTTCTATTCTCCATGTCGAGTAATATATATCATCAATGAGGGGATCTTCATCTGCATGTTCATCCATTTTTGTGTCCATGGATCTCCTTCAATCTTGTAAGGCTTATGATGAAGGATTCCTCTGATACCAATTGTTGGACACACTTACCACACTAAGAGGGGGGGTGAATAAGTGTAGGGATCGTTTTACTCCTTTTCAAAACACCTTAATTAGAAATCATCATTTACTCATCATTCATTACTTTCATTTATAACAAGTTGTATGTAAACATATATCAACAACAAATATCACCAATAATACATCACCACAAGGAACAAAAGGAACATAAGATATATGTATAAGTTTATTTTATATTACAGAATACAATCCTTCGGGGTTTTTCAGCAACAATTGAATAAAGAAACAACTCCATAAGAGCACCAACTCTCGATGCAAGACTCAGCCTACAAATCTAAGCATCAACTGAGAAGAGGAATCAATCCTCAATAGATACCAATATATCAACATGTACGCAACTTGTTTATACTACAGTCCACGTATATACGCGACCTCCCTATACTGCAGCATGTGTATGTACGTTCCTTAACCCACTGTCAACCTGCATACACCTTAAAAAACTAGGGTTTTTGAAGCTTCACAATTTCTTCCCTCTAGACCCTTACTTTCTCAGTCACATCCACTTCTAATCTGTCACCACTCTCTTCCTTTCACTGCCCAATCTATACCATAACCAATCACACACATATCTATGCCATACAACAACCTATGCACGCTCCTCAACCATATGCCATCACATATTATAGATATTTCTCAATCAGAACAGATATGAACTACTCAACCAACCAACTACCATATTTAGACATCAATACAACCATACAAAGAATTCCTAAAGCATTCACCATACCATCAGAAAATATAAGCATGAAGACAACGTATAACCATACCATATCTTCTATAGTAGATATGAATGAGTAGACCATTGTTATGGGGACTTTCTTTAGACTTCAGGGACCTGGAACCAACCCTTTCTCAAGCTTCTATGGATTTTCCTTCATGTACGTTCCCTATTATACTTACATCCCACATATGTACACACCCTATGATACTGATATCCCATGTATGTACACACCCTATTACACTGATAGCCCATGCACATCTAAAAAAATAGGGTTTTCCAGTATTACTAAAACTCCGAAACTTTCGTCGTCAATACCTCAAACTTACGGAACTTTTGATGCGTCCATGAGTACCTGCAATGAATACTTCACAAAGAATAGATCTTCAATATGCTCAAGGGATTCACACACATAAGAAACCCTTTCTCTCTTATTTATACTTCTCCAAGTAGCTTCCTCATCTAACCAACTCTAACCAACTTCCTTCTTTAAGGGTTAACCCACTTCCTTCTTTTAGGGGCTAACCCAATTCTAATCACTTTTTCCACTTCTAACCCACTTTTCTACAAATAGTAAATTATCCACTTCTAGTTGCAACTAATTTATTTTAATTTTTTTCTTGTTGCAACAACTTAACCCATGACTAACCACTTTGACTCGTCAACTTTCTTATAGGATATTCTAGAATAATTTGACTTCATTGATATTCTAGGGGCCTTCTAGACAACACATGAGGGTTCTCCAACTTCACAAGGCCATAACTATCTAACCGTGAGGATTTATGTGGCGTTCCACATATCACCAGAAATGGCATGATGATAAATATCCATATAGAGTAGTCTCACTTACAAATTCATGGATCTTCATTACAATATTCCACAATCAATCCTTGGGTTTCTTAACCACACATCTAGGTTGAATCAACCACTTAACCATTTGGAATTCACAAATCATCTTCCCATAAGGGATTTCACCATAAGGGGACCAATTTGGAGTTCATCCATTTTGTGCTTCCTATCATCCATGGCAAGACAACAATGACCAACCTTTGCATCATCCCGTCTATACATCAATCCATGAAAATACATCACTATGAAACCACTTGACATCTTTGACATCAATTACATCTATGAAAACATAGGTCATCAATCAATACATAATTGATACTATGACAAGACATAAAATCTTTGACATCAATCGTTTGAAATCAATGACAACATAATGCAACAATCTCCCCCTTTGGCATTGATGGCAATACCAATCATTGATGGAAACAAGTAGACACAAAACTTCTCTTCATCAATAGTCATCTCAATCACATCAATGTCACTATCTCTCCCCCTTTTACATCCATGGAAAAGGGTAGTGATCTCCTTGGGGATGATCCCCCTATCTATATTCCTTTGATATTCCTCTGAATAATCTCTCCCCTTTTGAACAAGGGATATCATTATTATGCAATGATGAATAAATATCTCTCATGTTCCCCCTGTGACCATCGCTCCCCTTGGAAACATACCTCTCCAAGAATCTAACTCTCTAAACATCTATATCTATATCCTGCATCTGATGAATCTATCCTCATTGAATAATGGGAAGAAGAATAACCCCCCATGTGGGTATGACTCCCCCTATATTCTCTACAAGATGAAAAATATGCTACTACGACAATATGCGTCTACTTCAAATGCTACTACTCAACTGGAACATAGATCAATTGCTTAGGAATGATTTTCTCTTCCTATGATGATCCTTGGACCTGTCCATGCATCACACTCTTTCCATACTATACTTCATGAAGAAACAATATATGTCAACAATGAATAGAGAATCATGAACAAAACATCAACCATGTACATCATGTGCCATACCATGTGCCAACCATGCACATCAACACCATACAATAATATCTCATCATTGAAGTAAGTATGCCAAGAATATGTGCCAAAACGTGCACCAAGCATACATCAGGATCATCAACAAGTGCCTCTATCAATGTACCAAAAACATCATCAACATGTCAGCCATGTGCCTCAAACAAGTGCATCAACCATGCACTAAAATTCAACAAGATGAACCATAGTCAAGATGTGTTCCCATATCAACCATAAACCTTGTGCCAATAATATTTCTAGCAAGTGCCTTAACCAGTGTATTGGGTATGTATGACTCACCAATGATGTACAACATAATAACCTCATCAACTGCATGTCCCAATATGTATCTCAATCACATTCCAAATGCATGCACCAGAAACATCCAAAAAATATGCCTCTAACAATGCATCATAAGATATATCAATGGATCTCACATATGTACCAGCCATGTACCATAATAGATCTGCCTCAACCACCATTCACTACATCAAATACTAAGCATCCAATAGTATATCTAAACATGTACCAGAAGTGTGCCTCAATAGAACAATGCTATCTCTAGCTAGCATCACATCGTCATGATATATCTCATAACCAAAGTGCCATAACTTCACTGTCATAACCACCATTGTTCCTCAATAGAAAATGTCTTAATCCATACTCTAGAGTTATTATCATGCATATAGGATAGGCATCAAGCATATGGTTCAACACTCAACAATATGTGATCACCATACATACATTGAACATACATGCAACCATATAATCATGAAAACCTGCAACAAACCATGTGAGACCCTTTAAAACAAAGTTATATAATCAAATCATGCTGCACTCAACTGCATAGCCTTCTTTTCCAAGATTTTGCCACAGATACACGACCTATTACACATATATCCCACGTATGTATGTGACATATCTATAGGTCATATCATGTATGTACATGAATTCTTCCAGTGGAGCCTGTGTATGCTTCTGAGAATGTCAAGCTTGAGTTTGCCTCATGGCTGCCTTTCTATTCCGGTTGTTCAATCTTCTTAACCCACTTTTGAAGGTGCATTATCTTCTCATAACTTGATCTCTAAGCTTCCATATTTTCATCATTGTATTCCTTCCTAGACTCATCTGTTCTTCTTGTCATGCTATATGAAGGACTCTTCATGGATTGTCTTCTTGTGTTCCAACAATCCTCAGATTTGTGTCCAAAACCACTGCAACTGAAGCATCTCATGGTGTGATAATGAGAAGCAATATGTCCCACTTGATTAAATGTCCAACACCTTAGGGTGTTATGAAACATTCCATTATATTTCCTTGCATAATGTCTGTAATGAAAAGCTTTGTGACCATATTCATTACATGAGTAGCAATGACCATGAAAAATATTTCCATACGTTTGATTTGGTGTCCACTTTGAAGGTGTCTCTCTTCTGAATTTTCTTTGAAGTGTTAATATGGCTTCTTGATGTCTTCCTTTTTTTTTCTTTTGAAAATTTCCTTGCTTTGTGTATATGGTTGATTTGAAGCACTGCTTCCACCCTTTAAGAGTGAAGGACTTACCTCATACTTCTTATAAGTGCTAGCTTCAAGATGTATAGCTTCCTTGTTGTATCCAAAACCTGATTTATCATTTGGAGATCTCTGGCTATCTAGGATATCATCCAATATTGTTGAGTTTTTCATGAACTTCATGTGAGTTTTTGAATTCTCTACTTTATTTCTAAGATCAACAACTTCATATTCCAACTTATGGCATGACTCTTCCATTTCATTTACTTTCATCTTCAATAGTTCCTCTATTCTTTTGGCTTATTCAATTTTGGTCTTAAGATTGACATTAACTTCAAGATTTTTTCTAAGCTCATCATCTACCTTCTTCTTTTCTACTATTTCATTCTTTCATATTTTGATCCCTTCTTCTTTTTCTTCTAATTGATTCATTTTACTTTCTTCTTGTTCTTTGAGAATTTTCTTTAGTTCCATGGTATATATTGGGTAGTTTTCTAGAAATTCCTTGGTGTATTTTTCAAGATACTGAAAAGAAATTGAGTAATGTCCTATTTCATTGCTAACATCATCTAACTCAAATAAAACTTTATCTTTAAGCTTAAACAAATCTTCCTCTTCATCTATAGGATAACTGTCATCTGATTCTACACAAACTACTTCTAGATTTTCTTCTTCACTTGTAAAGGAACATTAAACAACATCACTCTTAGAATTATTGAAATCAGAGGATTTTGGAGAGTCTTTACCTTAATTTTCCTTGATGGAATTGTCTTCAGTGTATTCATTTTTTCCTTGATATGTCTTCTCTAGCTTCAACCATATATCCTTGGTGGAGGTACATTCTCCCATGATTTCTTTGACAAAACTTGAGATTCCATTGAAAATGGTCTTGAGAGCTAATGCATCATTCTTCTTTGCTTCCTTTTGTGCTGCAAACTTTGACTTATTCTTCAAGGGAACTGATCCACCAATAGCTTCTTCTCCTTTTTCCTTGAAATACCCTTTCATTTGTATTCTCCATGTATAGTAATCTATCTCATCAATGAGGGGAACTTCATTTGCATGTTCATCCATTTGTGTGTCCATGGACCTCCTTCAAGCTTGTAAGGATTATGATGAAGGCATGCTCTGATACCAATTGTTGGACACACTGACCACACTAAGAGGGGGGGGGGTGAATAAGTGTAGGGATATTTTTACTCCTTTTAAAACACCTTAGTTAGAAATCACCATTTACTCATCATTCATTACTTTCATTTATAACAAGTTTTGTGTAAACATATATCAACAAAAAATATCACCAATAATCCATCACTACAAAGAACACAAGGAACATAAGATATATGTATAAGTTTTTTTTATATTATGGATTACAATTCTTGGGGGTTTTTAGAAACAACTGAATAGAGAAACAAGTCCATAAGAGCACCAACTCTCAATGCAAGACTTAGCCTACAAATATCAGCATCAACTGAGAAGAGGAATCAATCCTCAACAAATACCAATATGTCACTAGGTACACAACATGTTTATACTACAACCCACATATGCATGCATCCTACCTATACTGCAGCATGCATATATACGACCCTGGCCCACTATCATCCTGCGTACACCTTCAGAAACTAGGGTTTCTGAAACTTCACAACTTTTTCCCTTAAGACCCTTACTACCTCAGTCACATCCACTTCTGATTTTTCACTGCATTTTGCCTTTCACTACCAAATATGTACCATAACCAATCACAAACATATCTATGTCATCCAACAACCTATGCATGCTCCTCAACCATACACCATCACATATTATAGATATTTCTCAATCAGAATAGATATGAACTACTCAAGAAAACAACTACCATATTTAGACATCAATACAACCATACAGAGAATGCCTCAAGAATTCAACATACCATGAGAAAATCTAAGCATGAATACAACATATAACCTGATCCAAATTTCCGAGCGGAACGAAATGAAACCACATATTTATAATTTTAACACAGAGACACAGTAAAAAATAACTGAGATAAAGTAAAAATTGAATTATATCAAATGAGAAATATGATGAAAAATGTAAAATGCAGACTGAAAACAAGCTTGCTAGAATGGTGGCAACTTATCTCTGAGAAGAGATGTGGCATCTACACTCATTCACAAGAAAATGAGGCTCTGAAGGATTTTTTTTAAATAAATATGGATTCCAAAACCCTAGACATCCAAAAACCTAACCCTAGGAGATGAAGCGTGAAAAGTCATGTGGGCCCCATTTGGGTAAGTTAGTACATTAACTTCCCGGGGTCGTAACTCTTACATATGATCTCTATTTAAGGCACACGATATCTCATTGGAAAAATATTGATGAGGATATTCATTTAAAGGGATCAATAAGAGCCTTCAAATATCATCGAGGTGCCTGATCGTGAAAAAATGTCATTTAGGCCCTCAAACTGGCCCCGAAAGTTAAAAACTGCTAAAAATATTAAATTGCCAAAATTGCCAGAAAATTATTTTGGGCCAGATGGAAAAGGTGGGTGGAAACCGATATCCACCTGTATGAATCCTCCCTCCTTAGGAAGAAATAGTTTCGATTGTTTTGAGTGCCCCCATCAGATGAGGAAAATTCTGTTGAATTTGGACCTGGGTGAGCCACTTGCCTTGGTGCAGGAGTTGCCCTACTTTGACAACCCGATAAAGCTATATCCTCTTTTGGAGAGTGCCCTTTACCTATGTGTCCATGATATGACCAGTGGATGCATTTTCCATGTAGTTAGGTTTGATCTCTATTGGTGTCAATTGTTCTATTATCTCCGAGGTGTCCAATAATGGTGGAAAATGAGGCAGAAGGAGGTCCACATTGAACATTGGGTGCAAGCCAAGGAAGGGGGGTAGTTTGAGATCAAAAGAATTGTCAACCAAAACCTTGGTAATGGTGTAAGGCCCATAAAAAAGTGAACGATGCTTCCGATCAGGCTCTGTAAGGATTTATTTCTACAAGTGCAACCAAACTTTGTCTCCCACCCGAAACTAGTGTGGCAGCCGATGTTGATAATGGAACTGCTTGTACTTGGCATTTGGAATTTTGTAAAATATCATGAACTTGTTGATGTATGTGTTGGATCCACTCAATGAACTAGGTGGCTTTGTCAGTTGTAGTTGGAGAATGCGACGAGCCTTCCTGGGTGCCCGCAAGGGGTAGTGCAACATCCATGGGACCCAATGGTTGAAATCCCAACCCCACCTGAAAGGGCTTGTGGTCAGTTGAGCTATGTATGGCTCTGTTGTAGCTATGTTGAACATAAGGAAGAATCTCATCCCAAGTGCGATGGTTCTTGGAATTGTACATGCACAAGATGTACACAATCATCCGGTTGATGACCTCAGTTTGGCCATTCGTCTGGGGGTGGAAGGTAGAGGACTTGGTTAGATTGGTGTCCAGCAGTGACTAGAGGCTTGACTAGAATGTGTTGAGAAACCGTTTATCCTTATCTAAGATAATGGTTTGTGAGATCCCAAAGTGTACCCACCGTCATTCAAATAAAACCTTGGCAATGTCCTCCACCATGATGCTCTTCTTGTAGGTGGCCAAAATTGCCATCTTGGAAAAGCAATCAACAACCACAAAAACACAGTCATTTCCCCACCTGGTGTAAGGGAGGCCCAACATGTAGTCCATTGAGATGAATTCCCAAGGAATTTTAAGAGTAGGTAGAGGAGTGTACAAGCCTTGTTTCTTGATGGTTGGTTTGGCAATAACATAGGCAATGCAAGACCGAATATACTTGTTGAAATCCTATCGAAGTTTTGACTAGTAGAAATGTTGCTTCAACACTGCCACTGTCTTTTTTTCACCGAAGTGTCCTACCACCTTAATGTAGTGGGATTCCCAAATAATCTTCACTCACTCACTTGATGGAACATAGAGATGGCCCATATGGCACATAAGCTCATCCTGAATATGGAAATTATTGACAACTGTGTTGGTGCCAAACATCTGGTAGGTGTTGGAAACATTAGGATCCATCTCATAGAGGTGGGGCCACCCAGAGGTCTCATGGATGCAAGATTCTAACACTATGGTGAGTGTCACAAATGGAGGTTGGTTGAGGCAATCATTGACTCGGTTGGTACTTCCTCTTTTATACTTTATGTTGAGGTGGAACTACTGCAAATGCATGGACCACTTCTGATGGATATCATTTTGCAATTTTCCTTCTGTCTACATGAACTACAATGGCTTATGATCAGTTTGGATGACTGTCTCCTTCCTGAGAATGTAATTCATCCACTGGAGGTAGGCTTAAATAATGTAGTACATTTTGTTTTCGTAAGTAGGGTACTTACGGATGGTATTTAATAGTATCTCACTATGACAGGCCACGAGGTGACCATGCTGAGTGAGGACTACACTCATAGCATAGTCTGAAGCATCTGTCTCGATCTCAAAGGATTGTTGCAAGTTAAGTAATGAGAGTTGTAATGTACCCAACCATCCACAGGCCGAGCTATGCCACTTAAATAGGTTGCAACACACCCACCCACCAGTAGGCATGGCATGTTGTAGACCCAAGACTTAGTTCTTTGATTGTATCTCAAAATCAAAGGACTATTAAACAATGTTAGAGGCATGAAAATCACATGCATTAATCAATATCCATGATACAACATAAAAGGGATAAACAACATGCCATGAGTAAAAAATAACCAACAGAAAGGCACATTAAAATACATATCTCTAAGATAATTAAATACACAATGGAATAACATTAGACAGAAGCCACATAGATCACTTATCTTTCAAGTAACATTCACCAACTGGCCACAGACCAAGGACGTTCCTCTCAACCATAGAAACTATTGTTCTTTTACTCTCAATAGTAGGTAACCCTCAAGACAAGGCTATGAATCCACAAGGACGAGTCGTAGGCCAAGTCTAAACACACAGAAGTTGGCTAACTATCTCTCAGGTTTCCCAACCTCATAGAAAAACCCAAATTTCAGCTCTCTTTCCCCCTTAGCTTTCACCACCCAAAGAAATGGACACCCTTCTCTGCCATGCAGCCCCCCAGGCTATCCCATTTCTCTCCAAGGCTCCAGTGATACTGGTGAGGAAATATCCCAATTGGAAATCCAAGGGTTCTCAACTATGGAAAGTTCTATTTGAACTACCAACAGTCTCATAACTAACATGCCTTTAATCATTCAAGCTATCACATGTCTTTCATCACTCACAACAATCCAAAGTAAACCATCTCTCTTCTACCTAGCTTGCACAACCTCAAGCGAATGGACCCCCTTCTCTAACACGTAGTCCCTTAGGTTGTCCATCTCCTTCCAAGGCTCCAGTGCTTCTGGTTAAGAATCTCCCTATTGGGACTCTCAAGACTCGTATCTATGGATAGTTCTATCCGAAATTCCATCAAGATCAAGCACATAGGAATCCATTCCCTCATGGAATTATCAATAATTATTACAACCATTTATCAATGGCTCTCCTCTTCCCGCCATTCATTTCCATGCTCAGTCCAAGAGCACATGAATTAGCAATAGTGAGTGAAGAGGAAAGAAGAACAAGGGAACAAGGGAACAAAATGAACCACAGGAAGAAGATGAAAAAAATGGAAGAACGAATCCCAAACTTCACCCAAATCCATCCTCATGCAACCATTCATATCCATGCTCAGACCAAGAGAACACAAATTCAACCCGAGTGAAGGAAGAGGAAGAAGAACTAGGGAGAAGAAGCACACTAGGGAAACAAAGTCGAACCAAAGAAACTCCCAAGGAATATTTATATAATCACAAGAACCAAGAACAACATGGCCTCCCCCAAGAATCCCATGTAACCACTTTTCTCCATAAAATCAGTTATGGGTAAATAAAATAATAATAAAAACAAGACTTCGCCCCTCAAGCCCCCTCTCTTGTGGAATCATAGCCCCATATCTCTTTTTTCCTTGTCTGTCATGCAACCAACAATTTATTTTATTAATGTTTATTAAGTATTACATTTCCTAGGCACTCTGGCCCATTTTCGACTTTACCGACTCACCAGCCTAAGTCACAATTACATAGTACATGATAGTTCATAAGGGTTAAAACTAGGATGTTACATCCCCTTCCCCTTATTTTGGCACTGTCCTTAGTGCACAACACCATTCCAATTTTACTAACATTACAAGTCCATACCCTCTGGCCTTAATCCACACAGAAAATCCAACCCAACTCTTATATACATAGGCACTCTTGCCTAAAATTAAACATGTATTCATGGGCATTCTGACCCAAACATGTATAATGATCTTCATAATTTATAATTCTGGCAATAGTTCCAACCAACAACCTTTCCTTCCCTTTCAACCCTACACAGCCCAAGGAAATGAACCCCTTTCTATGCCATGCATTCCCTCATGCTACTCCACTTCTCTCCAAGGGTCCAGTGCACTCGACCAAGAAGTTTCAGAATTGTGGCTTTTAGAACTCTAGTTGCAACAAGTCCACTGGACTTTCTTCATTCCATTCCTTCATCATTGAGCTCGATTTCCTTATGGTGTTGTTTTTAGAGAGCTTCCAACTTCAATAGCCAACATCTCATATGTATTATAAAAATAAATTCATCATGAGATATTGTTATAATAATTTCAATCATAAATGTCAAATATATTTTATACAGGAAAAAAAAAATTTCCAAGCATGAGATTTTTGCTCATAATGTTTGGCTCTGTAGTTGTAGATATCATTCTTCGTTATGGGCTTACATCCCTGCCATATTCAATACCATCCTACCTACGATTTTCTCAATTTACATTCAACCAAACAAATTGTCAGTATATCCCATACAATATATATATATATATATATATATATATATATATATATATATATATAT
>ML781349.1:75212-106145 GCA_009831015.1 Picea engelmannii | reverse complement strand
ATTCAATCACTTCCATTAATCCAACTATCAATTGGAATGAAATCATCATTACATACACATGTATTATCATCCCATCTCTTCTTTCTTCTATCCAGACATATTTTTATTACTATGTTTCCCCCAACAGAGCTTTTCTATGATTTATCATTATGTATCTACTTTAACCTGCAACTTCCTTGTTGTAATATCTAATAGTCCCTGAAGTGTTTTCAACTTCATGAGTTAGCAATACTCATATCATTTCAGTTGTTAGCATAATAATTTCTATGTTATATAATATATACATGCATTCACCGAAATGCATTCAATAATTCTTGTAATATCACTAGTAACGTTTTTAATAGCTCCAAAAAATGATCTTGGAATTGTAACAACAACAATCCAATCACCGTCAGCTAGTATTCATATTAAATGTAATGCATCTATCCATCATTATGTATTTTTAGCACCACAGGATTTTCATAATGCAACAATTAATTACTAAATAAAATAACAATCAATGTGCCAATACCCATGGCCACAACTACACAAGGAATCCATGCATTGACTACATAATACCACATAACTATGTCATGCATTCCACCATGATGAGTTGCAAGGTCTGGCCAATATCTCAACACATCATCCTCACACTTCCTACTGCTTGCCTAACTATTTGGATACCTTCCTTTTACACCCAAACACAACACCAAGAATATAATCCTTAAGCGCTCTTCAGTGTTGGAAAAGAGGTTGCAGTCCAAACATCAGATATACAGTAGATACCATTGAGCACTCACATAGTGCTATAGCCCTTCCATATCCAACCATCTCATGGTCTCACACATGACTATCTCTATGAATATCCATTGTTATAGAAGGAGTATGTCTCTTGAATTAACCCGATTATGATCTCATAACCAAACATAACATAATATGAAACTAACACTTTATATGAATGCATTCTAGTATCGACACAATTTACATACTCTAAGACTTTTGTCATTACATATCATTTTAAATATTGAAAATTAACTGAGGGAATTCTTACCTCAATCCCCTTCATCATGTGTGCATCAACAAATACTAAATACATACCTACCTGGTTGTTATCAACCTACTTGTTTCTATTTGATCAATTGATATTTGTATAAGCTCATGGAATTCTTCCTCCATCATTTTGATCATCATTCCTACCACCCTCATGGGTCTTCACCTAGATGGCAAACATAAGAAAAAACAACATCCACATATTTAACCCTGCTATATCATTTTTCCTAAATACATAATCCATCATTAGTCATACTCAATCATTATCTCATAATAATAGATTATTCTAAGTTCACAAGAATGTTATATGCATATCCAAGCATCTACATATGCAAAAGTTACACATCCATATGCACCAAGAATTCACTGCCAGCATGCCTACTACTGCATATGCAGTTTAACTTCATTGTATGCCTCATGCAATCTAGTGCATTTCTGTTTTAATTCACTTATTTGTTTATCTATTTTTGTTGTAGTTGGTTGTCCTTGAACTCCTTCAGATCCTTGCTGCCTTGCATGCTCCCAGTCTTCTCATCTGCACTATGGTTCCCTAGTCTGAAAACTTTCAAGCCATGTTCCACTTGGCCATTCTTTCTCACTTAATACCATTCCCCAATGGAATTCCATTATCATTCAGTGACATTTTTCAAGTGAGAGAGCATTCCAATTTCTCTGCATTGGAATTCTTCTTCCACTGCGAACTCTTTTTCCTTATATGCCCTTCAATGAAAATTTTAACCTACTAGCTTCATATCCTATGTGAGGGTTATTTATTTTGTAGTACATAATCCAACTTCTGTAAGATTTGTCATGCTTCCATGACTCTAATATATGATCATGTTCTTGAATTTATTTGATTATACCTCTAATCCTAACAAACCTGCAAGAAACCATCTTGTTAGAATTATATATCATACAAAAATTATCAATTAAATTTACAAGTACCTTTTCTGTTTAATTTATGAAGAAAAAATGATATCATAGTTATAACAATTATCCAAAATAGAATGATTCCAGGTCATTCTCCTTCGGCTTATCTTCCCAATGATTGTCATATTTCCCCCAATTTGATATATGCACTAAAAGTTATGGCTTCTCGAAAAAACAACTTTCAACCCTTTTTCTCTTGTTTTGCAATAGGATTTTGTTGAAAAATTCCACAGCCCCCTTTAAACTGGTACAAAATCTGAATTTTTCACAGGTTCTTCCTTCAATCCAATTTCCTTGTGACCACAACTCGAAACCATGGGATTATTAATTATTTAGCACTTTTCTCTTTATTCTCTACACAAGACCTCTTTCAAGCATAATGTTGGAGGGACTATTCACTTCTAGTCCCTTCGCACCTCTAAAAAATCCCTTTACCTTATCATGAGACCGATGCAGGGACCAAGTACTTTGGACTTCGGCCTTAGGTTATTCTCCCTCTTCAATCTCATATTTATCCTAGAGTTAAGCTTTGTCGAAGCCCTTCCAATGAATCTACTAGTAGACTGGATGATCGAGATTTGATCTCCCGTCAACTAGACAGTCTGGTCCCATCTAGAGGCTTCAACGAGATCAATGGTCATAGCTTAATCAAACATTGAGACGAACGGTCCTTACACACTTCATAATTTCAGAACTTCAGGCTTCCGAGGTTTTTCCTATACCGAACAACATTCCCTCCAAACTCCAAACTGGTGAACTCTCGGAGAGGCTCTTCGAAGTATTCTTACTCTAGTGCTCCATAGCTTCGAACTTCAGAGGGTCTCACAACAACATACTCCCTTATCCTCGAATATTGAACTTGCAAACTTCCATAGTCTCATCAGCAACTATACATCAAGGGGGTGATACATGAAAAAAAATACGGAGATGATACGTGGCCCATCCTACGGGTGATGCATGTCAAGTTACAATTGGAACAAATGATATTCAAAAAGCATGGAATACGATGACACATGGCAAGCATCAAGTGTTTCCACATCACCCTAGGTGATTTCAGCAGACCACGTCACTCCGAAGCTCTGTGACTTCGGAACTCCAGACTTCGTAGGATTTCACATCAGCACATTACAAATATTTCGAACGTCAAAATTCTGAATAAGTGTTCCTCGAAGCTTCGGAACATTGGGGCTCTGAAACTTCGGGCTTTGAAATTTTTCACTATTGAACACCACTCCACCTCCAAACTGCCAAATGTCGATATTCTGAACCCTTGCTAATATTTGGACACGTGTCTCTGAAGATGAGCAGTCCAGATTGGTTTCAGAATTCAGGACTTCAGAGAACTCATCCTCCTAGTGACATAAGGAATAAAATTGTCGAATGTCAAATATTTTTTAATCTTTAGAAATGTGTCCCAGACAAAAGATGGTCATGATTTTCTCTGGAGTTCGAGACTTCGAGATATTTTCTTCCTGACAACTTAAGAACTTTCTTCTCCCGGAGTTCCAAACCTCCAAACTACCATGAGATCTACGGCTTATGCTTGCTCACACGGAGATTTGATGACTGGGATATCATCTTTTCCACTATGCCTCACCTCTTGATCTATGCTTGATCCAATGGCCTAGATCTTGGAAAAATCCAATGGTCAAGTACTCCTCCTAGTGATCTACGATGTAGATTCATTCTAGGACTTTGGAGCTTCGGTGCTTTTACCTCCTTTTCATCAAATACTTAAAATTTTCCAAAGGAATGAATTCTGAAGGACTCTGGTGCTTAACATCCCTTCACCTTCTCTAGATCTGACGGATGTGAAGAATATGTCTTCTCCTGAACAGATCCAACGGTCCAACTCTAAACTTTCTCCCATGGTGGTGATCATTCCCAAATTCGAAAGGGACGGTCACAATCCTTCAATCCTTTACTAAGGATCTCAAATGTCCTAGCTTATGTGCGAACTCTACAATGCCATTCCTCCTGATATTTTCAACATCCAAGTCATAATCGATCTCAACCATGAGACTCTAACCAACATAATCGACTCATACTGGCTCGGTGTTTCAACCTCACTCTGATACCAATGTGTAATGTACCCAACCATCCATAGGCTCGACTATGCCACTTAAACATGCTGCAACAAACCCAACCACCAGCAGGCGGTGCACATTCTCTAATCTTATATCGAAATCAAAGGATTGTTAAACAATGTTAGAGGCATGAAAATTACATGCACTAATCAAGATCCATTCTACATCATAAAAGGGATAAACAACGTGCCATGCACAACAAATAATCAGTAGAAAGGAACATTAAAATACATATCTCATAGATAATTAAATACGCATAGAAATAACATTAGATAGAAAACATAGAGAGCACTTATCTTTCAAGTAACATTCACCAAGTGGTTGCAAACCAAGGACGTTCATCCCAACCATAGAAACTGTTGTTCTTTTACTCTCAACAGTAGGTCACCCCCGAGCCAGGGCTATGAATCCACAAGGACGTGTCCTAGGCCAAGTCTAAACACACAACAGTTGGTTGACTAGCTCTCAAGTTTCCCAACCTCACAACAAAACCTGAATTTCCATCTCTCTTTCCCCCTCAGCCTGCACCACCCAAAGAAATAGACACCCTTCTCTTTCATGTAGTCCCATAGGTTTTCCCATTTCTCTCTATGGATCCAGTGCTACTAGTTAGGAAATATCCCTACTAGAATTCCAAGGGTTCTTAGCTATGGACAATTCTATCTAAACTTCCATCAGTCTCATAACTAACAGGCCTATCAACACCCAAGCTATCACAAGACTTTCAACACTCATAATAATCCAAAGTACACCAGCTCTCTTCTACCCAACCTACACAACCTCAAGAGAATGGACCCCCTTCTCTGCCACACGGTCCCTCAAGCTATCCATCTCCTTCCAAGGATCCACTGCTTCTGGTTAAGAATCTCCCTGTTGGGACTCTCAGGACTCGCAATTGTGGACATCTCTATCCGAACTTCCATCAATCTCATGCACACAGGCATCGATTCCCTCCTGGAATGATCAATAATTATTATATACATTCATCAATGGCTCTCCTCTTCCTGCCATTCATTTCCATGCTCAGTTCAAGAGCACATGAATTAGAAATAGTGAGTGAAGAGGAAATAACAACAAGGGAACAAAATGAACCAAGGGAATAAGATGAACAAAAGGGAAGAACAACCTCCAAAATTCACCCAGATTCATCCTCATTCATCTATTCGTATCCATGCTCAGACCAAGAGAACATGAATTCAACCTGAGTGAAAGAAGAGGAAGAAGAACTAGGCAGAAGAAGTGCACCAGGGAAAAGAAGTCGAATCAAATCATCCCCCAAGAAATGTTTATATAATCACAATAACCAAGAATCACATGGCCTCCCCTAAGAAGCCCATGTAACCACTTTTCTCCATAAAATCAATTATGGGTAAATAAAGTAATAATAAAAACAAGACTTATCCCCTCAATCCCCATCTCTCATGAAATCATATCCCCCTATCTCTTTTTTCCTTGTCCTTCATGTAACCAGTGGTGTATTTTATTAATGTACATGAAGTATTACATTTCCTAGGCACTCTGGCCCCTTTTAAACTTTATCAAATCACTATCCTAAGTCACAATTACATAATACATTATAGCTCATAAGGGTTAAAAATGGGATGTTACAAGAGCACTGGTGTTGAACACAGCCGCTACTTCATATCATCGAAAAAATTATGTTGGGATAGGCGACACACAAATTTTTCCTTACCACCACCTCTGGTTATTTCACTGAGGGACCATGCAATATGGGAGAATCCCAACATGAACCTGTGATAGAAATTGGCAAGGCCTAAGAATCTTCGAAGATAAGTGAGCATGGTTGGGGTTGTCAAGTCACAGATGACTTGGATCTTGTCTGGATCAACATGCACACCATGTACATCAACAATGTAGCCTAGGTAATGGACTCTATGCATGCCGAAGGAGAATTTTTTCAAGTTGGCATATATCTTTTGTTGTCGCAGAGTGTGCAGAACCTGCTGAATATGCTGCAAGTGTTCTTCCCAAGTCTCGTTGTAGATGAGTATGTCATCTAGATACACCACCACAAAAGAATTATTTAAAGGTCACAAGATATCATCTATCAACCTCATGAAAATTGTTGGGGAATTCATAAAACCAAAGGGCATGACCAACCATTCAAAAAGACCTTCTTTTGACTTGAAGTTAATTTTCCATACATATGTTTATTCTATTGAGACCCGATGGTAGCCAAACTTCATATCATTCTTACTGAATTATTTGGACCCCTTGAGCTGATCAAGGAGATCGTTGATTCAGGGAATTGGGTATTGGTTCCTGACTGTGATTTTGTTTAGGGCCCAGTAATCAATGTAGAGTTGCCAGGTCCTGTGTTTCTTCTGAACCAACATGATTGGGCTTTCACAAGGTGATGATATGGGTCAGATGTGCCCCTTGTGGAGAAGTTCTTGGATATAACACTTGATATCCTCATTTTATAGCATAGAGGGATGATAGACTAACCCATTTGGTAGTGGTGCACTTGGGGTCAGATCAATGGGATGCTTGACCTAAAAGAGAAGAGGTACTCCAGTAGGTGATGAGAGGATGTCTTTATATTCTTCCATGGCCTTATCCACTTTCTTTTTCTACATGGAGAGGTCAACCATGAAGGCCATGGATTTGGGTGCAACCTTTCACTCACTCTGAGACCGAATCACAAAGAATACAAAATTCTCGGTCTAAGAAATTACCTTCTTTCATTTCTTGGAAGAGATCAAGGAAATAACACTAAGTGGTACTACCTCGGGTATCTTGTACAATTTCATGTTCAAAGTAATAATAACACTGCGAGGCCTAGACTCATATACAACATGAATTTTCCATAAATAATTTTGTCCCATAAGAAAATCACAAAATTCAATGGGAACAACATCACACAGTACCTCATCTTTGAATGGCTTGATGTCGTACGATAAGAAACATTGTTGGATGATGCGAAGATCACTTCCTTGATGGAGCCATCGAATGGTGTAGGGATGTGGGTGGGGATTTTTTGGAAGAGCTATTGGCTTGATGAACTCTGTTGAGATGAGGCTCTTATGGCTATCACTATCAATGATGAAGTGCAGTGGAGTGCCTTTCACCCACATTTGTGAATGAAAGAGCTGCTCACCTTCCTCTGGCTCATCAGGTTCACCAAGCTAGATATTGGTGGTAGAAATGGTAGCATTGGGTTCCACTTCAATGATATTTATCCCATTCTATGGTTCTAAATCAGAGTCAGAACTTGGATCTAATTCATAGGACTTTACTTCAGCCACTAATGACTTCTTTGAGTGAAAAAATATAGTGTTATGCCAGGGGCTCTTATGGAAGTCGCACCACTTCCCGATATATTTCTTCGTCTTCCCATTGTCCCTATTTTCTTACATCTTGGACTAGTTTTCACGAGGTTTCTCATATTTTCTCTATCCTTTATTCTACAGGTTAGGGTTTCCCTTTCCTTTCTTCTTCTATGAGGGGTTCCCAGACCCAAATTGTCACATCTTTGTTTAATCTTCTGCTCAATGCCCAAGGATGAGATGTCCAAAAACTCCATTTATTTATGCATGTATCTATGTAGACCACCGCAGTACTTGAGCACTAGATGTCACTTGAAATCTTCGATGCCTAGCTTGGTGCACAAGGTATGTAAGACATTGATGAACTATGGGACTGTTTGGTCTCCTTCTTGTCACAGTGTGGTCCATCTTGTATACAAGTCGTCATAACTTCCAACAAGGTAGTATTGTTCCTTAACAGCATCCCTGAAGGAATCCAAAGTAGGTGCAACTGCAAATAATGTGGATCTTTCTGTTTCATTTTTCTCAGAGAAATTCTCCCACCAATCTTTGACATGGGGGATGACCTTGAGGAGTGAAAATATAATATTTTCTCTATCGAAAAATGTTGTGGCCAGAAAAATACCCTTCTAGAAGGTTTAACCATTTATCTACGACATCCAAATCTATTTGAACTTCAAATATAGGATTATCAAAATTGATATGTAACTTGAAGGGGGTGGTGCTTTTGCTTGAGGTGGATTTGTCACTTGTCGGAAACCATCGAAGGATTTGTGCGAGGTTTTCCTTCACCTCATTCCTCTGTCACTCAAGGTATTCCTCGAGAAACATTTTGAAAGGATCTCTTATCCAGTAGTATTTATTTTCTCCCACCATGGGTGGTTTCTTGGGCATGTGAGAGAGGTTTTCCTCGAGAGAAACAAGCTCGAGACCCAACTCTCTATATCCGGACCGCGTCGGGGACATGCATTAAAAAATGACAAGGAGCAGACCTCTTTCATACCACAGATCCAGATTTATGAGAAAAATGAAATGAAACCATGAATTTATAATGTTAACACAGAGAAACAGTGAATAATAATCTTGATACACTAAAAATTGACTTTTATTAAATAATAAATATGTTTAAAATTGTAAAATGCAAACTGAAAACAAGATTTCTAGAATGGTGGCAACTTATATCTGAGAAGAGATGTGACAACTACGCTCATTCACAAGAAGATGAGTAAAATGAGGCTCTGAAGGAGTTTTTTTAAATAATATGAATTCTAAAACCCTGGTCATCCAAAAACCAAACCCTAGGAGATGAAGCACCAAAAGTCATGTGGGTCCCTTTGGGGTAAGTTAGTACATTAACTTCTCGAGGTCGTAACTTTTACATACGATCTATGTTTATTGGACACAATAGCTCATTAGAAAGGTATTGATGAGGAGATTCATTTAGGGGGATCAATCAAAGACTTTGGTTATAATTGAGGTGTCTGATCATGAAAAATCTTTGTTTAGGCCCTCAAACTCTGAAGTTAAAAACTACTAAAAATAGTAAATTGCCAAAACTATCAGAAAAATATTTTGAGCCAGTTGAAAAAGGTGGGTGGACACCAATATATTTCTATATCATAACCATACCATATATTATATAGTAGTTCTAAATTAGTAGACCACTATTTTGGGGACTTTCTTCAGACTTCAGGAACCTGACACCAACACTTCCTCAAGCTTCTATGGATTTTCCTTCATGTATGATCCTTATTATACTTCTAGCCTGTGCATGTATGCACCCTATTATATTGATATCCTGCATATGCATGCACCCTATTACACTGATAGCCCATGTACATCTTAGAAAATAGGGTTTTTCAGTATTTCTGAAACTCCGAAACTTTCACTGTCAATACCTCAGACTTGGAGAACTTTTGATGCATCCATGAATACTTGTAATGAATATTTCACCAAGTGTAACGTTCCCCCAGCCACCCACAAGCCATGGGATGCCACTCCAGAGAAATCACTCATGCTCTGACACCATTCAGTAACATTCCCAAAATTTACAGGCTGGACCATGCTACTCTAGGGAACACTTCCGTTCCCTTATTGCAGAACATATGGTAACATATCCAATAGTCAACTGAGCTATACCACATAAATTTACTCTTTAAACTGCATGCAACTAAAACATATACATACAACTCTCTTGTGTAATCTTTATATCTAAACATAAATAAACAATTAATTTTTGTAACATACGAGTTGATACTAAAATAACCATAACTACAGATATGTAGCATTTACAGGGAATTACCCAAAAACATACAGGAAATTATAATCACATATATGATAAACCGTAACATAGGCATGTAAATAACAAAGTAGCATATCATTTTATCATACAATTGGTACTTATCTTAGAAATATTGTCACCAACCGAGTACAGACCGTCCACGAACCTCCCAGCCTTAGACTACACTGTTCATCACTCTCAACAGTGAGTCACCACCGAGCTGGGACTGAACTCCACCCAGGGTAAAGGGTTCCTATCTAGGCTAAGTCTCATAGGCAATAGGAAAGACTCCATCTCAGGTGCTCACTCAACTAACAGCCTACAACCTCTCATTCCCCACATGCCTGTCCCAGCCAAGGAAGTGTGCCCCTTCTCCACTCAACAGTCCTTCGACTGCCCCACTTCCCTTCCAGGGCTTCAACAACAGGCTGGACTGGAAGTCTCAGATCATTGTAGCTACAGTTTAGAACCTTCAGGAATCAATCCCCAACAATTCTCTCGCTCAGATAATTTCTCACGTGCCTGACAACCCGCTTCTTCAATCTCGATCCAAGCTAACTAGGTACACCAACCGAAAATGGCTAAGGGAACATGCTTCGGAATGGTGAAATGGTTGTCTCAGGGATAACAAAATGCATGAGTGAAAATGGTCATGGAATCATTGACTGGATAACTGAGTGTGGAAAGGAATCACTGTGAACTCTTCATGGAAGTGATGGTGAGAATGATGGTCAGGATGCTGGTACGAGATCCCGTGAAAAGTCCCCAAATGAGATAAGTCCCCCACGATATGAATGCATGTCCCCAAATTGACACTTGTCATATCGAAAGTTACTTTTTTCCACTTATTCCCAACTTTAGAACTTAGGATAAAATAATTATCCATACTTTACGCTTTAGGAAATATTAATATAATATTCCCTTGACTTTTGGCCCTCCCTTTCCCTAACTGGTGAAGTTCATTCCCCCATATCTTCTATCATGGTCGGTCTGTGTGAAATGATGTATTTTATATTAATCATGAGTCATGTACAAAGCAGGTGCATTGGCCTTTGACATCTAGGTGTTTCGGCCTAATACTAAAACATAGGCATCCCATATTATAATAACTGGCTCACACGCCTATAACACATATCATATACACGAGGCTTGTTGTCCTCCATATTGCGCACACCTTAGTTACTGCGCGTAGTATCCTGGGATGTGCATGTTACATCATTTTACTACACAGTTCATGCATGCACTATGCCACATGATGTGCATTACCAAATGAGGTCAAAACAACTCACCAGCTTAAGTACATTTTTATTACATTTAAAATTTGGTTCGGCCGAGGGATATTACAATCCCCTCCCCTTATTTATGCACTATCCTCGGTGCATCATACACCCATATATAACAAAGTTTTCAAAAATCTTTAAAAATATGTGGGTATTCTGTCTGCAGTTCATCTTCTTGCTCTCAAGTAGCATCCTCGGGACCGTACCAGGTCCATTGAACCTTTACAATCCCTATGGCTTGGTTCCGAAGTTGTTTGACTTTCCAGTCCAAAATACGAACTAGATGCACTTGAAAAGCACCTTCTTGCTCCACCTGAATCACATTCTAGTCAATAACATGATTAGCATCAGGTATATATTTCTTTAGCAATGATACATGGAAGACATTGTGAACAGACATAGATGCAGGCAATGCAATCATATAAAAAACTGGACCAATCCTCTCTAAGATTTCAAAAGGGCCACAAAATCTAGATGCCAACTTGGCGCAACTTCCCAGCTTCAGGAAACTCCTGTTAGCTTTCAATTTCAGGAAAACATGATCACCCACTTTGAATTCTTTGTGGGTTCTGTTCTTATCGGCATAACTTTTCTATCTATCTTGGGAATCTTTTAAATTATTCTTACTTTTTGTCATTTGGTCCTCCATTTCCCCGAGCAACTCTGGCCCAACTACTATCCTATCAGCTAGATTATCCCAACTCACTGGAGTATTGCACTTTCTGCCGTAAAGTGCTTTAAATGGGCTCATCTACAATGATGCCTGATACCCATTGTTGTACGTGAATTCTACCAAGCGTAGGTATTCTTCCCATTTCAATGGTTTGTCCATCACATACATTCTCAGTATATCTTCTATCACCCTGTTCACCCTCTATGTCTTTCCATCATACTCAGGATGATAAGTCGTACTAAAGTTCAGATTCATTCTGAATCCTTTGAACAATCCTTTCCAGAAATTTGAGATGAATTTCAGGTCTCTGTCAGACACAATTGTTTTAGGAATCCCATGCAATTGTGCCACTTCCTTCATGAAAATATCAGCAACCTCTGCTGCCTTATGCGTAGTTTTCACTGGAATAAAATGGGCAACTTTCGTAAGCTTTTCCACCACCACCGTGATCGAATCATGCATCTTGTTTGTTCTAGGCAATCCCGTAATAAAATCCATTGTCACCATTTCCCACTTCCACTCATGAATGGTTAAAGGTTGTAGCAACTATGTTGGGTGCCTATTCTCAGCTTTCACTTTCTGGCATTCCATACATCTAAAGATGTACTCAGTGATCTCTTTCTTCATACCTGGCCAAAAGTAATGGCTCTTGATCGTTGCCACGATTTTCTGATATCCAGGGTGCCCTGCATAAGGAACATTATGCATTTCATGCAAAATCATACGTTTCAAGTCCTAGACATTTGGAACAAAAATATCGTTCTTACGCAATAGTATTCCATCTATTCCCAACTTATAATTATCCACCTTCTGAAGCATCTTACCCTGTTGTAGCATTTCTACCAATTCTTTGTACTGTAGATCTGCATTTGCAACCTCCATAATTTTTCTTTTAATATCATTTTGGTACATGCTAATGGTTGTAGCATGTAAATCATGCACCTTCCTGCTAAGTTCATCAACCACTTTATTCTCTTTCCCCTTGATATGCTTTATATCAATGTCATATTCACTTAGAAATTCTAACCATCTGCCTTGTCTAGCATTTAGATTTGGCTGATTAAATAAATATTTCAGACCATTGTGGTCTGTTCTTAGCTCAAAACTCTTTCCCATGAGGTAGTGTCTCCATTTCCTTAGGGCATGCACTATGGTTGCCAACTCCAAATCATGAGTGGCATAGTTTCTTTCATGATCCTTCAACTTCCTTGATTCATAACATATGACAAACCCATTTTGATTGAGGACTCCACCAATTCCTTCATTACATGCATCGGTGCATACGATGAAGTCTTCTTCTGGGTCTGCGATCCTTAATATTGGAGCACTTGTCAATAATTGTTTCAAGTGTTGGAAACTCTTCTCTCAATCCAGTTTCCACTGAAACTTCACTACCTTTCTTTGCAAAGAAGTGATTGGGTGTGCAATCTTTGAGAATCATTCAACAAATCTTCTATAGTAGCCTGCAAGACCCATGAATGATCTCACCTCTATCACATTATTGGGTGCTGACCATTCTCTAATGGTCTCTATCTTCTCAGGATCCACTGTTATCCCATCCTTTGAAATGATATGCCCCAAATAATGAATATGTTTCTGATAAAATGAGCACTTGATCAATTTGGAATATAACTGATGCTCCCTTAATACTTGAAACACCATCCTCAAATGATGTTCATTCTCTTTCTCTGAATTGGAATATATAAGAATGTCATCCAAAAAGACAATGACAAACTTGTCCAAATAATCTTGGAAAACACCATTCATTAATCACATGAAAACAATTGGTGCATTTGACAACCCAAATGGTACCATTGTGAACTCATAATGACCATACCTTGTCCTAAAGGCAGTCTTGCTAATATATTCTTCTTTAATTCTTACCTGATGGTATCCTGATCTAAGATCTATCTTTGAAAATATCTTTGCATCCTTCAATTGATCAAAGAGGTCATCAGTCCTTGGTAGAGGATACTTGTTCTTAATAGTCACTTTATTCAATTGTCTGAAGTCAATGCACAACCTTAGTGTTCCATATTTCTTTCTCACAAACAAGACTGGGGCACCCCAAGGTAACACGCTTTGGCATATATACCCCTTCTTCAGAAGTTCTTCAAGCTGCATTTACAACTCCTTCAATTCTAGTGTACTCATTTTGTAAGGAGTGTTTGATACTAACATTGCTCCAGGCATCAAATTTATAGAGAAATCAATGTCTCTCCTTGGGGGTAGTCTGGGTACCTCCTTGAACAAATCTTCAAAATCTTCCAGGACTGCATAATCTTCCAAAGTTTTCACCTTATCTCTAGGTGTCTCTTCCAAATGAGCTGCAATTATTTGACATCCTTTTCTGTAACATTTCTTTAGCTGCAATGCTGAAATTTCTCTAATGGTTACTGTCCTAGGGATTCCCTATACCTTCCTTAGTTTCCCTTCCTCATCCAGGCAAGTAAATGCTTTTTTGTGATAGTCTAAGAGAGTGTGATGTTGGTCCAACCAATCCATCCCAATTAGATAGGCATAGGAACCTAAAGGAAAGATGTTTAAATCTGCCTTGGTGTTTAGTCCATTCATGGCTATGAGGCATGACTTAACCATCTCATTAACTTTTCTTCTGGCTCCTGTAGCCAGTTGCACCAACCAGGATTTCCCATGCATTTTTCTTGGTAATTACAAATTTTCCACCATCTTAGGGTCTATATAACTATGACTATCTCTTGAATCAATCAAAATAGAAAGGGTTTGGTTGTTGATCATACCTTCCACTTCAATCATGTGGAATTGATACTCTGCTTTCTTGTTGTCCAGGGCTGCATAAATCCTTGGAACATATCTTCCCATGTCCTCCACTGTTTCATCTTGCTGTACATTGTGAACAACCCTACCTTTTTCACCTCGGTGAGGACAATCTATGAACCTATGGTCCCCTTTACAACCCCAACATTGCAAAGGTGGTTGTCTTGTCCCTTGACTCCCTGTGTCAATCGTTCTTGGTTCTTTAGGCCTTTGTTTTCCTTATGGATTATTTCTAAATAATGGTGGCTTAGCTCCCTTCTTCCTCTGATCCATCTTGAATTTCTTATTTTCTTCCCAAGCCTTTTGGAAAGTTGTCCTTGCTTTCTGTTGATCATATAGGCATTTATCTCTTCTTATGGTCTCTTCTAATGTCTTGGGATCATCATACTGTATTTTGTCACTAATGAACGATGGAAATCCACTTAAATACCTTTGAATTTTGACTGTCTCATCCTTGATGAAAGAGACATACTTCAGTAGTTCCAGAAACCTTCTCTCATATTCATTTATGGTCATACTTCCAATCTTGAGTTCAAAGAAATATTTCATTTTCTTGTCATAGTATCTCTTAGTCAAGTACTTCTTCTCAAAATACTTCTTTAATTCCCTCCAAGTAACACCTTTCTCTACAATGTGTTGCACCTGCACAAGTTGATCCCACCACATGAAGGCCTTTCCTTTAAGTTGATAGATAGTGATTCTACCTTTTGCATGAGAAGAATAATTATGCAATTGAAAATACTTCCTCATGCCTAGCAACCATGTTTCTGCATCTTCATCCTTCTTATGCTCACCATCAAATGTAGGAGAATTGATTTTGTTCATTTCTCCTCTCATCTCATCCACCCCGGATCTCTTATACCTTCTGACAGGGGATAGATTCGATTTGTTGCCTGCTCTCTTATTGGAATTCCTTTGGGAATGATGGTGATGTCTACTAGCACTTTTTTCTTTTCTTTTCTCCTCTAAAGGTTTTTGACTCTCAGATTTACTTGAGCCACTCTCCTTAACTAATTTATTTTCCATTATATTCAAACCCTCCAATAGCTTCATGTTGAAGACATCCCGATGCTCTTTGAATTTCATAAGACTTTCATTATCAACTTTATGGCTTTGGATATCCTTCTGCAAATTCTTAATGGTTTCAGCCATATTCATATCTTCATTCCTTTTTTCTCCATGTGCATTGGAGTTCTTTCCTTCCATTCCCAAATGGACATCCAACCCTCTTCTCTCATCTTGTTGACTATAATTCCCCTGTGATTCTTCCATTCTTATGGAGTCTGCACTGGTCTGATCTGATCGATTTGTTGTTAATTCTGCAAAACATGCATCCATCGAAACTTATCAGGCTAACAATTCAACAATTCATGAGAATATGCACCATTTTGGTTCAATATACACATAAGAATTATCTCTCCAGATTTCCTAGTGTTATCACCATGAAAATTCTATATAAGACCCAAGTCTTGAAAACATAGATGCACAGTGCCTTTAGAGATACACTTGTGCAAGAAGGTGGTTTGCCGAAACCACTTTTGCCAAGATGTGGTATCATGTGTCTCAACATGTCAAATCCACCACTCATGGAGTGGGCGACGGCTAGTCAAATCACCCTGCTTCACTTGTTTGGTACTTCACAGCCATGTGACGTCAATTGAACGCCACTGTTGTTCCAGAGTCTATACTTAAGGCTTAGAAAGTATAGTGTCTAGGCATCTGAAAGTGAGTAAATGATGAAAAAAAGGAAAGCAGTCAACCTTCAGGAAAGGGAGCCAAGGCTGATTTCTAGGTTGTCATTGTTGCACTTCCAACTATTCTTGGATGTTTATATCCCATTCAATTGCATCCCATGAACATTCAAGTTCTACCTGGGTGGTGTCTATTTTCAGTATAGTATCGAAAAGGTTTAAAGTGATATGTGTTTGGTACGATAAGTCGGGTTCAATATTAGGTTGTCTTACAATGGGGGAAGTCATAGAGGAACATTAAAATTAAAGGAGATTTCGAAGATTTAGATGTTGTATCAATTTGATCTTATAAAAGAGAGATTTTGAATCCAATATTAAAGATAAAATGCAAACCAAAGGCCTTTTCCCGTAACTGAGTTATATTTTAAATAAATGGTGTGTGAAATGTGAGAAAAACATTAAGCTGTCTATAACGCGAGGCTCCTATCAAGGGAGAATCTCACCCTATAAACAAAAGAAGAAAATAAAATAAGAAGGAATCTGACGAAGCATAAAATATGACAATCTAAAGGGTTCATAGGTCTTGTACCTGCTAATAGCCGATACAGAGGAAAAACTGTAAATGATATAGATGCCTAAAAATTTATCACCACAGTAGAGGTTTTACCAAATTTCAATGAAACATTCATCAGACATATATAAGAAAAATGAAATTGAATATGAAATCACAAAGAAAATAAACTCATAAAATAGTCTTGACAGAATTAGGAGTCTTTGGATTTCTTTGTATTAATTCAAAAAGAGATAGTCTCTATTACAATCGACCAAAAAGGTCCAGCCTCTTTTCTTTCTTCTAATTACATATTTATACAACTTCTGCATGCTAAGATTTCAATCATCACAACAGTTTTTCAGTTACAAAAAGGAGATTTAAGTGTTCCAATTCTTTGCCTTTGTCCTCTTTTGGGCGGATGGATCACCTTCCTTTCTTTAAAATTTAGGTTCTAAAAATAGAACAGGCAGACACATGTCTTTATTTGGTACCCAAAAACTGCCCCTTCGCCTGTTGTGTGCAAGTGATGCACTTCTCCACCAACTGGGCTATTACCCTGGAAGGTTCTGCTTGATTATTTGCCTCAAAAGTGTAACAATCCTTCACTAATTGTGGCAAGTTTCTTTCTACCTATCGGTCTTCAGCACTAATAAAACATAAAAGTACACTTGGTTTTATTAGCCATCTGTCTACTTGAACTATATCTATCTGGGTTGTCTGTGATATTTTAGCCAACTCTCTTTCCTCATTTTCCTTGATATTCAGCAAGTGTTTAGCTATATTGATCTGGCCCACTGTCTTAGTACTATTTTCACTATCGAGACCCAACGAAATCCCATCTACGAAGATGAAAGTTTATTCACAAGACTTTATTGCCTCTTTAGCTTGTTGTATGCCTTCTGATATGTTACGCTCCCATTCCTTCAACAAGATGTTACCTCGGGTCTATTCTGGGATAGAAAACTTAAAACTACTGCCTGTTTCCCTTTTTGTCGTGGCTATAATACCCTCTTGGAAAGCGACCCAAGCTACCCCAGCTTCTTTTTCGCTGGAAGAGATGTTTTTCAATACTTGATCAACGAGTTGGCAGTTGTTTTGAATAGTTTCCACCTTGGCAAGTAAATTTTGCTAAGCTGTCGATACTCTTTTTCGGATTTCTATGGCTTGGGATTGAAATATCCCGATATCTATCACCTGGCTTTCAGCAAAATTTAATTTGGTCTGTATCTTCTCTATCAATTCTTCTTGTTGGATTTTCTGTGATTGGATGATCTGGCCCACCTAATATGTTTGGTCGAGATCGGTTTTGAGCCACTCGACTTCCTTTTGATCAGCTGCTCTAGCTTGCTCTATACTTGAATTCACTTGATCTCTGGCAACTGCCTCTGTTGTAGCCAGTTTAGCCTCCAAAGTTTTGATTAAGATGTTTTTCCACTTCAACTGATCTTTTAGGGGCTCTACAGAATATTGGTTGGTCATAGAAAAAGCCCCCAATGTCTCTGCTATTTGAGTTGCAAATTATTTCTTTTTCATGTCTTTTCCATCGGCTAAGACTTTAAATTTCTTGGCTACCTTGCCTACTTATTGATAAAGCTCTTGCTTTACAACGGCCTTTCTCTTCTTATCGAAGAAAAATTCATTTGGAGGAAACTCTTCCACAGTTATGGGCAATAGTTCCTCGCTAAAAATCCAACCTGCATCTGGGATCCCCTTTCTGGACTGTAGGTGAGTAACAACAATGATGGGATTGTCGATCTACTTGGATGATTTCCCTGGAGTAACAACCGAGGTTGGTTTGCTTGTAGGGTTGGGAGTCTTGGCTTCTTGTTTTGGGACCCGAGTTTGCTTCTTTTTTTCCTGGTGTTCTTCTCGGTCAGGTATTGAGTCTTTGGAGCCATTGGCTTCCATTTGCTGTACATATGGAGTCGTCGGGTTTTTACCCTGTAAGACTTGGGGAAGGCAGCTCTATCGGTGTTTCTGGAATTTGAAAAAATTGGCCATCTCTTTGAGAAACAGGGCTTGTATCTGAATCAAGACCTCTGCATAGGATCTCACGCCTCAGAAAATATCATCATGAGGCGAATTCTTGTGTTCATATCTTTTAAGGCCACAAATAGCCATGTGATTACTTACGACCCTGTGTGGGTCATGTTTCTTGAACTCAATGTGGATGAATTTAATATCTTCCAAGGTTGTTGCCTCATCCTTTGCATGTCCAAAATATAATTAAGAATAGGTATTCAAATGAATAGGGAAGGGTGGCCATACCTTTTTCGAAAATCCTTTAAGCTCTTTGCTTATGCCACCAATCACAGTTTTCCTAGCGATTTCGCAACAAAACAACCTATCTGGTATAAATAATGGTAGAGCATATGGAGGAACAGAGGCGCTGAAAACCCTGATGTATGAAAATTATGTCTCTATGTACCAATCGGCCACGCACTCAAGTTGGCCGCGATGCTATCTAAAATCCTAGGTGGTGGATTACCAAAGATGGTGGCATGCATCGAAACCATTACCCAATTGAAAATCTCATATATGAAGTTGGCGGCCTTATCCTCCCAAAGTTTTGAATGGTAGACATGGATAGGATCAACATTAAATGGAGTCCAACTCCAACTCATTAGGGGAAAGGCGTCATATAACAAATGATGTCCATGATATATGAGGACATAAAGAATGAAGCGGCCTTCCCATTCTCCCTTTGTGTCTGATATTTTGTAATCCGACTGGTTACGTTGTCTAACAATAGTTTGGCCCAGTCGATGGAAAAACCTTCAGCGACTGTATGAATCAGAGGCACCCACGGGAGAAAGAAATGTGTGGTGTCCTCCCTCCCATACAATCTATAGGTCATCATTGCTATGTATTTGAATTGCGGTTCCAGGGAAGAGATTGAATAAACTTTGTTACCGTCCGCCCTGAACTTGGCAAGGTGTGAGACCCAATATTTGATTAGATCGGATAGGATTCTTCCATATTGTTTGCATTATTTCTACTTAAAACCTTCTAGAAACTTGGAATTGTGTGAGAAGTTTGGTGTGGGTGACAATTTGTACATCACCTGCAAATGTTCTGGTCTGAAAATTCCAACGGTCACCTTTTGCTCATTGATAATGGTTCTAGTCGGGATATCCACATGATCTAATGCCCATCGGATCATATCATAGTAGGGAAGGAGTAGTGGCCTGGATTCTATCTTATGCCTTTCCACTTGAACAACGATCTTGTATTTGGTGGCCAATTCGTCCCTCTCATTATTACTGGATTCGTTTGAACAGTTCACCAATTCGGACTGCAAAACCTCGAAGATGTATGACCAGGTTCTGACAGAATCAACACTTCGGGGTGAAGTATCAGAACCATTATCTGAGCCTTTCCCTGAACTCTCGGCAATTGCCTTGGAATCTTTTCATGGGGCCATGACAGAGGACTTTAACTTAGCTCTCCTGCAGTAAAAATATATATACATATAGAAATTAGCATGACGAGAAAATCTTCCTTGCACAAGATAGAAATGAAATTTGAAAGCAATGAGAGAAAGAACTCTATATTTCGACCATTTAAAACACCGGCGTCCTTATGAACAAAAGGGTCAAATCATTTTTAGGGAAATATTTTAGCAATAAAAACAATATCTTTACCTGTCACTTCAACTTATTTCAAATAAATGCCATAAATTTTGATGGGTTGTGACATAAGTTGGCGCAAAACATTTAAATTTATCTCGTCGACGGTGCATGTTAAAATTTGTATTAATGTACTGATTAAGCTGGCTTAGCTTCTTTAATTAGGTTTTCTTAAACTTTAATCATCCTTTTGATGTTTTCCATATCGGGAGATTTCACTCTAACCCTTCGAGCCCCTAAAACCTGAGATCGCGATGACACAATCTAGTTAACAGAAAACGTAATCTTTATTAAGCGTTTAATTAATCATGTTTAATTAATATCGCGACTTCGTGACTCAGGGCTTCGAAGGTATAGTTTGTGGGAAGAGCGTATGCCGAGTCAAAAAATCCCAAGATCGCGATGATGCGATTTAGTTAAGCAAGAACGTAAACTGGATTAAGTGTTTAATTAATCCATATTTAAGTAATATCATGACTTCGCGACTCAGGGCTTCGAAGGTATAGTTTTTGGGAGGAGCGTATGCTGAGTCGTGAAATCCCGATAGAGTTTAACCATGGTTAAAAACTATTCACCCCTGACACTAACCTGGGTAACTTATGTAAATGTTTCACGATTTTTCCTATCTGAGTTATGACGATAAGGATTTTGGAGAGAGCAAACACCAAGACGTGAAACCCCGACAACACTTGACTAGGGTTTAAGGAAATTTACTCTCGTCTTTTAACCTGAGGTAATCTTTTAAAAAAAATTCGCGACTTCGCGCATCGGGGCTTGTAAACCATGCGACTTGTAACTCCCGAAGCGCAATATCCCGAGGTACAAAAAGTGAAAAAATCTCGTTTAACGGTTAAAGGTGGTGACTTAGGAACATAACAACCCTTGCTACTTCGCATGTCGGGACTACTGAAATTTTTAGTGGGTAAATGTCACGAAGTAAAAGAGAACTTAAAGACCAACCTTTGATTTTAAGAATTACATTTAAACCAGTTGAAAAAGGTGGCTCCAACATAGGCTCCAACTAGGGATCCCGTCTTCCTGCAAGATGGAAAGAATAGTAGACCACGTGCCTGTATTGGGTAAATGGAATCATTGGCTTTATTCCTAAGGAATTGTTCT
This sequence comes from Picea engelmannii, assembly GCA_009831015.1. NCBI lineage: Eukaryota > Viridiplantae > Streptophyta > Pinopsida > Pinales > Pinaceae > Picea > Picea engelmannii. The sequence continues at coordinate 84,787 of ML781349.1, read as the reverse complement.
TAAGAAGGGAATACAGAGGGGAAAAGAGATTTTGTCTTTTACTTCTGAAAAAAATTGCAAAACTCTGATGCTTTTTAAACTTAGTTGTAGCCCCTTTCATGACATTCTCCTTCTCATTATTGAATTCAGGTCTTCCTTAAGACAATCAAAACAGTCCTAGGAAATCCAACAGATCTTGTGGATTTTGGCTTGCATCAAATGAAATAAATTACGTGTTTTTAATTAGGGAGCCCTGTCTGAACTTGGGATGAATATCCGGTTTCGAAAATATTGGTCACCAGAGTAGAGTGAGATTCACGTATGACAACCTTACAGATATCTCAGATATTGCTTCACTTCCAGCGAGCCTGTTCGGTACCCCAGTGAAGTTATCTGGCCCTTTTTACTAAATTTCCTTTCACCACTTCGAAATATATTTCTGCATTTAAATGTTGAGACGAGGGCAATCATTTATGAATTTCCTTTCATCGTCTCTTTGGACTAGATGGGGGCAATCATTTCTGAATTTCCTTTCACCGCATGTCTTATAATTTACTTTTTAGAGCATGAAGTGGGGGCAATCAGTTTGTATGAGGGATGATATATGTGTAATATTTTCATGTGGAAGCCTATCAACTTACTTTGATTACTCGGTGCCAACCTTCTCTTAACTTTCAAAACACCTTAGCCCGCATGGAAAAAAGGGGAAAGATTAATTCTAGGGGTCTTCCTTCGAGCAAGCCTCAATCCTTCAAAACTATTGGAAAACCTAGAATAGTCAGGATCAACCTACACATAACTTTGTTTAGTAAGAGACTAATGAGTTGTGAAGACCAGCTTACTTTCCAAAATCTGCTTTACAACTTTCAAATCTAAAACGTAATCTTTTCTCCCCATGTATGCAAACCTCGAAAGATACTAGGTTTTTTAAGAAGGTAAATCTGAAGACAGAAAGAAGGGTGACGAAGAGATATCTGTAAACTAAAAAAAACAGGGGTCAAAAAATTAAAACTGACTCTTGAAACCCTTTTTCCAGAGTTGCTTTATTTTCCCTGCTTTATCTTGATTACCTCCTATCTTTATCTAGGTGAAATTATTAAGACCCAGGATAAGGGGTTGTTCTTTTAATAACCAGTCAAGCAAAAACATTATATTTATGAGATCATTATGGTGCTTTGAAGATCTTTGTTTTGAAAAATAAAATTCTCGGGAATTCATACCTTTGCCTTACCATTTTAAAATAATGGAAAACCTTTTCTATCACCTATTTTCGGTGAATTTATTCTTTGATATATGACCTTCTGTTTACTCCTTCCACTTGTTTGAGTTGCAAGATGGAATCCTCAAAGGGGAAAAACACGGAAAGCATTAGGGAATTTTATTTATTTTTACAGAGTTGAATGTATTGAAAATTTCGTATCTATAATTCTACAAAAATCAATTACCTAATTAATTTGTTTTGAAGGTAGACTTACCAAAAGGAAATTATGAAATAGAAAGAAAACACAAACTGGTATATATAATGGAAATTTTTTGGGAACCAACTATTGCATATAATGTTTTAAATAATGCATGTTGACAAGGGCATTGAGGATTCTACCGTCCAGATTTTCTAATAGAAACAATTTTTTTCCTTCAGGAGCTGCGACTCTAAATGGTCCATACCAAATATGATCGAATTTATCTTGTTTTGTTGATTATTCCTTCCTAGCATCCCATTTCAAGACCAAATCTCTCGGGAGAAACTCTTTGTCTTTTGCCTTATGGTCAAATAACGTTTTCATGTCATCTTGGTATTTCTACAAATTTTCATCTACTTTGACCCTGTGTTGTTGGACTTCAATTAGTTGATTTATCCTTCTGGTGACATGATTTGGTTCTTCTTTCTCATATTGCCATAGTTTCATCATGGGGAGCACTATATTTATCGATAATACCATGTTGGTCCCGTACACCATTTGGAAAAACAAGGTGTCGATAGATTTTTTCGTGCCTATCTGATTCGCCCATAAGGTGTATTTTAAATGCACATGCCAAGATATTTTATTATCGTCCAACACTTTCTTAATTACATTGATCAGACTCTTGTTTGAAGACTCGGCTAGTCCATTTCCTTGGGGGTAATAAGCCATGGAATGTCCGAGTACGATGTTGTATTTTTGGCAAAAGTTGATCATAGCCATAGATTTAAAAGCCTGGGTGTTATCTGTGACTATCTTTCAGGGGTAGCCAAATCTAGACAAAATGTTGTCTTCCATGAAATCTATTACCACCGAATCTGTTGCCCTTCTAGTTGGAATAGCCTCCACCCATTTAGTGAAGTAATCTGTGGCAATCAGGATCCATTTGTGTTGAGCGCTAGAATGGGGGTTAATCTTGCCTATAAAATATAGCCCCCATTGCTGGAAAGGGGCTTCCATTTTAACCGGGACCAATGGTAACGCTGGGATTTTATGCTTGCCTGCGAATATTTGGCATGGGTTACATGCTATGACTTTGGCATTTACGTCTAAGAAAAGTTTTGGCCAATAATACCCTGCCCTCGGGATCTTATAAGATGTTTCCCTCCAAGCATGATGTCCCCCACATACTCCCTCATGAAATTCGCTCATGACCCTCTCTGTCTCTAATTCAACTAAACAAGCCAATAGGAAACCAAGTGGGTCTTTCCAATACAATTGATTTTCAGATATACAGTACTTGAATGCATGTAATTTTTGTGTTCTGACTTTGGATGGGGATAAATCACTTGGGCATTTCAAGGTCATCAGGTATGACACTACGTTTTTGTACCAGTTTGATGAGACAAACTTCTCTTCGATTCTGATTATGCTTGTTCGCTGATCAAACTCGTTCATGTCCACACCGTCTTCACATCCCTGTAGGCAATTTATACCGAGAGCTCTGAAATTTGATTCGGCTAATAGTTTGGCCAAACCTTGTCCTTTTACCAATATCGTTGGTTTTATCTCTAGGTCGAATTCTTGAATTTTGGCAAGCCATTGTCCCCTTTTGTCATCACTATCAGATTGAACCAAAATATCCTTTATAGAACAAGTAGGTACATATGTAATTATCTTGGAATGCAACACATAATTGCTAAATGCTTTCAACGCCTTTACCATAGCATACGCTTTCTTTTCCATTATATCGTATCTAAGTTTTGCATCTCTGAGACTCTTACTAAAAAAGGCTATCGGCTGTTTGAAACCTTCTTCATTTTTCTGGAGGAGTACCGTGGTGATTGTGTGTTCAGAGGCGAACGAGAAAATAAGAAAATATTTTAGATAATCAGGGCTTGTCAGTACAGGTGCCTCACTTATGACTTTCTTGATGTGTGCAAACATTTCTTTAGATTCTGCCATCCATTTCACTTCGCTATTATTTTTTGGCATATCTGTGATCAATTTCACGATTTCAGCAAAGTTTGGAATAAATCTCCTCAAAAAAATTATTTTTCCTAAGAATGACTGAATTTCTTTCACATTCCTAGGAATATTTATAGTATCTATAGCCTCAACCCTTTTAGGATTGATTTTAATACCGTCTCGAGACACAATATGGCCCAAGCATTTACCTTCTTGCATGGTGAAGTGAGAATTTTTGGGATTTAAAGACAGACCAAACCTGCGGCATTTCTCAAACGTCTGCTTGAGATGTATCAGATGATCTTCATCAGATTTAGAAAAAACAATTAGATCATCAAAATAAATGACCACAAATTTGTCCCTTTCACCAATGAAAGCAATGTCCATAGCACGTTGGAAAGTAGTGTCTGCATTCATTAGACCAAAAGGCATTTTATCATACATAAAAGTACCCCAAGGGGTAGTGAAAGTTGTTTCCTCTTTATCTAGTTCATTTACAACAATTTGATTATACCCAGAGAACTCGTCGATCATCGACATCCAGTTTACCCCAACTACCTTTTCTAAAATGTGATCCATTTTGGGTAGAGGGTAGTTATCTTTGAGGGAGGACTTATTCAGATTTCTAAAATCAACAGAAAGTTTAATCTCCCCACTCTTCTTTCTGACTGGGACCAGGTTTTCTACCCAATCGGAGTATCTTAGAGGTACTATTATTTTTGCATCCAAGAGATTTTTAACTTCCTTTTCAACCACAGGCAATAAAATAGGGTCGATCTATTTGAGTTTTTGTCGAAAGGGTTTGACACCAGGTTTTAGGGGTATCTTGTGTTCAATCATAGTAGTGTCGTAGGTTCTCATCTCTTTGTAAGACCAAGCGAAAACATCTTTATACTATCCGAGCAAGTCTTTATACTTGCTTTTTACCTCAAGAGGAAGGTCCTTTGATATTCTTACCATCCTAGGTTCTTCTTTGGTCCCTACGTCGCAGTCTTCAACCTCCTCTAGTTGGGGTTGCAAGGTGGATTTCAAGGGTATGTCATTATGATCGAATAGTCTCTCCAGGGGGATCAGTCCTTTCAGAATTTGATTGTTCTTTAGAACCAACATGTGATGATTTGCAATCTTTTCCTAGAACTCTTGAGAGTCCTCTCCTTCATGCATGATCCATGTGTGATCATTTTGATTCTCTTGATCAATGTGAGTTTCAGAGAAGTCACCCACTGCTTCGAGGAACTTCCTGATCTATTCGTCATCCTCGAAAACTTGCCAGTGTTGTATGTTGTTCGGGATGGATGTTTTGTGCCTTACCTCTATGTGGTATTTTAATTTAAAAGTTGTAGGGGTAGCAAACGTCGAGGCTGCCTTGGCTAACGAATCGGCCTGCAAATTTTTGGCACGTGGGATGAAGTGGATATTTACAGATGAGAAGAAATTTTCCATTAGATCCCAGGCACAATTTCTGTACGATCTCAAGCTCGGGTGCTTGTCCTGGTATTGTTGATTTATCTGTTTGACTATCAACTATGCATCTCCATATACTTCCAGGTTCTTTATGTTCAGCTTCCTGGTACCTTCCAATCCTAATACTAAGGCTTCATACTCACATACATTGTTGGTGTAGTCTATATCCCATTGAATCCTGTAAGAGAAAGGGACAACAAATTTATTTTCAGGTGCCACAAAAAGTACCCCTGCACCTTCTCCTTCACACGACAGGGCACCGTCAAAAAACATTTTCCAGATCCCAGTGCTATGCATATTTTCGGATTCTTTCTCATATATGTAATTTTCTTCTGTGTAGCTATCTATACCATCATCAAAAGACAAAATACAATTTCCTAGATCTTGATCAACAATGTAAATAGGAAAATTGTTATGATTCTGAGGATCGCTCACTGTATAGGCTAACCTCATTTCCCTATATAACCGAGTAAGTTGTCCACCAAACACAGGAATTGTGGCTTAAGTCATGTCCACTTAGAGGGACCCCCCAAGTTTGGCTCCCCACGACCTTGATAGTAGTAAGACATACTTTGGGGGGATATCAACAATAACTACATCCATCAGGACGCTTTTGACTGGGACCTGTGCAAGGGTGACTACTAAATCTTTTATCATACCCATGCACTTAACTCTTCTCAAATCGAAAGAGTAGAGATATCTGTAAGGCCTGGTGAACTTGAGGCCTAGTCTATCCATAATAGTTTTGGGCATCACATTATGTGAAGCTCCAAAGTCTAGCATGCAGTTATGCAACAGTCGATCATGCACATTTAGAGTGATATAGAAAGGAGCGACAATATCTCTAGCACCCTCGAAATGTGGACCAAAAGTGATATTGGGCTTATCATCTTCCAAGTTTATCACATCAGATTGACTTTCTTGATCTGAACAACCTATCACTTTGGTTATCTGCTTTCGATATACAGTTTTCTTTGCTAATTCAACCAGAGGGATCAGTATTTTGATCCTATTTATCTCATTTTCAAAACTAAAACTACCACTACCTTTGTTTGTTTCTCTGGCTGAAACCTCATACTCTTTCTTCTCTAAATTATTTGTCTGAGCTAATTTATTACTCATGAGTTTATTTACCAGTGTGTGTGTCTCAACTGTCTTGATTTCCCTTGTTTGGGTCTCAACCTCCTTCGTTTTGGGATCCAACAAGTCTTCCCCTTTTATTTTGTTATTAGATGTTTCAGTCTCTTTCGGGGCGGGCACATATACTTCACCTCTATGGTGAATTTTCTTGGGTTGAGGAATCAACGCAGGTTTGTTTTTAGACCTCAGGTTATACCTAGGTTAGATCTCAACCATTACAAAATCGGTCATTTCTTGACATACAGTGAAATCAGTGTTGTTTATATCATCATCTTCATTTGATGGTTGATGTTTGTTTAAAGACTTCTCATAATATTCTTTAGTTACATAAGGTTGAGTGCAGTCGTCACCCAAATTTGTCACATCTTCTTCCAGACCCTCAAAATATTCCAGGTCATTTCCTCCTATACAATTTTCATTTTTTAAAGGGGTTTGGATTTTTTGGTCTTCATTTTTAATCTGCCTTTGTTGATTTTGAGGGTTGGGGTTTCTTCTGAATTCTCTTTTAATGAAAGGATCAACCTTGGATTGATCTAGCTCCATTCTAGAAATCTTATTCGACAACTCCTTAATTATCCTAGCCATATCATCCATTTTGTCGTCTATGGATCTATTAGACCCTGAGGGTCCCGCTTGTTCCCTAAAATGTCTGGTTTCTTGGTTTCCCATTTCTACCTTATTTTTCAACTTGCCAGAGGCCATCATGTTAGATTCGATTTCCATAACATCATCCTGCATTCAGGTTAAGGTAGCCCATCGCCTTTCTCTTAAGAGAAGGGAAAAATATGGTTCAAAAGCTCCCACAAAGGTCACTTTGGCTGCAGGTTGGAATGGTTTAACTTCATCTAGGATATTATTATACATCTTGTTAAATCTTTGAATAAATTCCATAACTGTTTCCAAATTATTTTTCTTTAAAGATCTGAACTCGGTCAAATAATACAAGTGGTCTTTCCTTTCGCCCCATTGTCTAAGGAAGGAGTCTTCTAGGGCATCCTAGGATAATATTGATCCTGCAGGTAGGCTTTGAAACCAGGTTCATACCTATCCTTCAAAAGTTTGAACAAACAACGTCGAATACACATCTTCGTGATCGAGACCTAGGATATCCGCGAACTGATCAAAGACGTTTATATGTTTGACTACGGTCAAGTCTCCTTCCCTTGTAAATTTTGGTAAGTTTTTTATATAATTTTTGGGAAGGTCATGAAGAGGGACGGGTAGGACCAAAGGTGCATATCTCGTAGCCACTTTAGTGAAAACTCTAGGAGGCGGGGGAGGCTCTTGGCCTCCCATTCCTCCTCCTGGAGCCCCTCCACCTTCTAAAACTCCTCCACCTCCTCCTCTGAAAATGCCTCCTTCTCTAGTGGCTGCCATCGATACTACTGTATAGGGAAACGGTGTATTTTATAGAGGGTTCTGGAACACTAATAGTGAATCTTTAGCTTCTTCGTGAGACGAGAAATCCAAAGACGGGTGATAAAAGATGCGAGGACTTGGCTCCTCGGATTTAAAAGAAATGTAATCAGGGAAACCCACAGGCATGGAATCTGAGTGTATGGTATACTCTTCGAGACTTGGTGAGGTCATGAAATCTAAATGAAGAGTTGGCAGGATATCGACTACCAATAAATTCACTGCGGGGTTTTTACCTTTGTGTACGACAGAGGTTGTCGGATGGATTTCACTTTTAACCTCAGAGCTAGCTAAAATTGGATTGATGGTTTTGGGAGGGGAACTGTGCGAAGTTGAAGGTTCAAAAGAACTCTTGGTCTTGGGTTGTGGGTACTTAAGCTGGTAGACTACAGTAGTTGGCTTAAGGGAACCTCTAGTTTTCAGTATTTTTTCGGGATCGGAAACAGGCATGGTCTGTTTGCCCTCTGGGTTTTGTATAGTATTCCTTTGACTGGATGCTAGATTATTTAAACATGGAGTCGCCAAGTGAAAGATAAGAAAATCCTTTAGAGGGTGTTCACTTTTTGTTCACTATCAAAGGGTGAAACTTGCAAGAATGTTGTTTTTCCCAGGGAAAAGGTTTCGTAACTTCATCCCCGACAATAGTGCCAAAAATATGTTGTTCTAGAGTCTGTACTTAAGGCTTAGAAAGTACAGTGTCTAGGCATCCGAAAGTGAGTAAATGATGAAAAAAGGGAAAGCAGTCAACCTTCGGGAAAGGAAGCTAAGGCTGATTTCCAGGTTGTCATTATCGCACTTCCAACTGTTTCTGGATGTTTATATCCCTTTCAATTGTGGCCCATGAACATTCAATCTCTACCCAGGTGGTGGTTGTTTTGAGTATAGTATTTAAAAGGTTTAAAGCGATATGTTTTTGGTCCAATAAGTCGGGTTCAATATTAGGTTGTCTTACAATGGGGACAGTCATAGAGGAACAGGAAAATTAAAGGAGAGTTCAAAGATTTAGATGTTGTATCAATTTGATCTTATAAAAGAGAGATTTTGAATCCAATATTAAAAATAAAATGAAAACCAAAGGCCTTTTCCCGTAACCGAGTTATATTTTAAATAAATGGTGTGTGAAATGTGAGAAAAACATTAACTTTTCTATAACACGAGGCCCCTATCAAGGGATAATATCACCCTATAAATAGAAGAAGAAAATAAGATAAGAAGGAATCTGGCGAAGCATAAAATATGACAGTCTAAAGGGTTCACAGGTCTTGTACCTGCTAATAGTCGATACAGAAGAAAAAATGTAAATGATATAGACGCCTAAAAATTGATCACCACAGTAGAGGTTTTACTAAACTGCAATGAAACATTCATCAAACATATATAAGTGACATGAAATTGAATATGAAATCACAGAGGAAACAAACTCATAACACAGTCTTGACAGAATCGGGAGTCTTCAGATTTCTTTGTATTAATTCAAAAAGAGATAGTCTCTATTACAATCGACCAAAAAGGTCCAGCCTCTTTTCTTTCTTCTAATTACATATTTATACAACTTCTGCATGCTAAGATTTCAATCGTCACAACAGTTTTTCAGTTACAAAAAGGAGATTTAAGCGTTCCAATTATTTTCCTTTGTCCTCTTTCGGGCGGATGGATCACCTTCCTTTCTTTAAAATTCAGGTTCTAAAAATAGAACAGGCAGACACATGTCTTTATTTGGTACCGAAAAACTGCCCCTTCCCCTGTTGTGTGCAAGTGATGCAATTCTCCACCAACTAGGCTATTACCCTGGAAGGTTTTGCTTGATTATTTGCCTCAAAAGTGTAACAATCCTTCACTAATTGTGGCAAATTTCTTTCTACCTATCGGTCTTCGGTGCTAATAGAACATAAAAGTAAACTTGGTTTTATTATCCATCTGTCTACTTGAACTATATCTATCTGGTTTGTCTGTGATATTTCAGCCAACTCTCTTTCCTCATTTTCCTTGATATTGAGAAAGTGTTTAGCTATATTGATCTGGCCCAGTGTCTCAGTACTGTTTTCACTTTCGAGACCCAATGAACTGTTGAAATAATGTAACTGCGAAGAGAATTCTTATTATTTTGTTATTGGATTAAATCCCCATTGTGGATTAATCATGTCATTATTATTATTATTATTATTATTAGATTAATCCCCATTGAGGATTAATCAAGTCGGTAATTGT
>ML781349.1:21383-59228 GCA_009831015.1 Picea engelmannii | reverse complement strand
TCCCTGGTTTCTCTAGCACCAACTAGAAGGAAGCACCAACTCCCTGAGTGTTTCCAGCACCAACTGGATGGAAGCACCAACTTCCAATCATACAGGTACCAACCTGTATAACAGAGAACAAGAGTTCTCCCTTGCACCACCCTACCACCCTGGTTTATAAATCTTTTCTACTGAAACTTATTACAGTGATATAATGTTCAGCAATGGCTTACCAGACTCATCACTGTTCTGTTGCATTTCGTTGCTCTGTCTGCCTCATTGCCTTCCTGCACACATGACTTGCATTGTCTGTTCTTCTGCTATTTATTCTCTGTGCACCATGTCCATTCACTGCACATTTCCTCTTCTATTCAATTAAGTTGTTGCACTCTCCTCCTTCTTCACACATGAATCACCTTCACCAACAACAACCACAACAAACTCCAACAGCAACAATGACCCCATCTCTTCTTTGTACCATGTATATATAGCTTATGTGTATCTTGTGCATGCAATATTCACCATTCCTCTACATGATCATACCGCGCCAATCTCCTCCACCTCTCGAGTGCTCTGTGTGATCATCATTGTGACTCTTCAATTTCTCTGGCAGTTCAACCCCTTTGTCTATCATCACTAGGTGTTAAGTCGATATTCCTTTTTCTCTCTGGTAGTTGAGAGTCTTCGTCTTCTCTGTTACAATCGAGATCATCATTTTAGTTGCAATCTCAAACCCTCATCCTGCTGTCAATTTCCTCCATGAATCGTCTTCATTCCACTGGCAGATTCCATGTGACTCTTCAGCTCCTCTGGAAATCACACCGAAGTCTCTTCGTATCGTTTGGTAGAAACCATCAATGGTTTCTAGCAGTTTCACTGTGTCATGCAATAGTAGCCCTCCGATTTTGTTCAAATTCACCTGCATTGTTGGATTGAATCCATGGGATCTTGCATTCATTTCGACATTTCAGCATTTGGAAATTTTGTATTGAATGTCTCGACACTTCATTTCGGATCTCTGAAGTTCCGATATAGAACTTTTATGTACTAGCTCCTTCCCCAATATGACTATGGTCATAACCAAGCACCTATGCAAAAAGCGCTTTTCATGAATTCGTGTTTCGTGAATCTAGAGATGATGCATCTTGACCCTCCAAGTCACGATCCCCGATACCCCAAAATGGTGTGGGATTAATGGTCCTGATCAACACTTGATATGACGGTTCAGATCATTTCGTGATTTTTTATATCGTGATTTTGACATTCCTGTGGTGAATGTTTTCTTGTCTCTCTATGTCGTGATTCATGAAACTCCGATATGGAGTAAGTCTGTTGATGCCACATGTGTTAAATAACTGCCACGTGTCACCCTGATTTGTGACTTACATGTTCTTGGAATGTTGAATCAGTCTGACACTTGTCATTACCTGGTTGTGCCACATGTTCCTAGCTGACGTGGTTTGTTGACGTGAGTCAGATCGACTGTCCAGATGTGATCTTTGATTCAATGGCTACGATTGAATAGTGATTTCACTATTTCAGCATTCTTGTTGCATCGGGTTCTTTGCCTCTCCATGTCGCGATTCGCAAAACTCCGATATGGAGTTAGATCAATGGTTCAGATCTGATCTTGGTTAAATGGCTATGATTGTATCGTGATTTCATGATTTCGACATTCTTGTTGCATTTGGTTCTTTGCCTCTCCATGTCGTGATTCGCGAAACTCTGATCTGGAGTTATATCAATGGTCCAGATCTGATCTCTATTCAACGACTACGATTAAATCGTGATTTTGCATATTGTGATATCGAGATTCCTAATGTTAATAAACTTTGACATCTCCAACTCTCGATCCCCGAAACTCCGACATGAACTGGAATCAACAGAACAAATTCAACCTTAATCTGATGGCTCAGATTAGATCACGATTTCGCATATCGCGATTTTGAGAGGTTAGGGAACCCTGTTCCTTTGACTCTCCATTCAGCGAACTGACGATCTATCTCCATGCATCTTTCCTGTAAATGGATGGTCCTCCTTCTTTTGGGATTTTGTACGCCCACTTCTCCTTGCACTTTAAAGAACGTGCAGGTTCTGCTTGATCCAACGATGGTCGAATCCCGTGCTTGGATCTAACGTCTAAGATCTGTCCTCCTATTCAGTGCTCTTCTTGTCTATATTCTGATCTGACGGCCCTCATTCTTTCGGGAATTTTGAATGAGATCCAATGATCAGAAATGCTTCTCGGGCCTTCGATCATTTTATCTTCCTAGACTTATATTTTATTTTCCTATTAATCATCGCTGTTGTACTCAAGCCATCATCACTGCTATACTTTCCATCAATGACAAGCTTACGCTCGCTATTGTACTCAATCCATCATTACTGCTATACTTTCCATCAATGACAAGCTTACGCTACCTGTTTAACATTTGCCAACAGATTGTAGGGGAATAACAACAATGATGGGATTGTCGATCTTCTTGGATGATTTCCCTGGAGTAACAACTGAGGTTGGTTTTCTTGTAGGGTTAGGAGTCTCAGCTTCTTATTTCAGGACCCTAGTTTGCTTCTTCTTTTCCTGGTGTTCTTCTCGGTTATGTGTTGAATATTTGGAGCCCTTGGCTTCTGTTTTCTATACATATGGAGTCGTCGAGTTTTTACCCTGTAAGACCTGGGAAAGGAAGCTCCACCGGTGTTCCTGGAATTTGAAAAAATCATCCATCTCTTCGGGTAACAGGGCTTGTATCCAACTCAATACCTCTGCATAGGATCTCACGCCTCAGAAAATATCATCATGAAGCAAATTCTCATGTTCATATCTTTTAAGGCCACAACTAGCCATGTGATTACTTACGACCCTGTGTGGGTCATGTTTCTTGAACTCAATGTGGACGAATTTAATATCTTCCAAGGTTGCTGCCTCAGCCTTTGTGTGTCTGAAATATAATAAAGAATAGGTATTCAAATGAATAGGGAAGGGTGGCCATACCTTTTTAGAAAATCCTTTAAGCTCTTTGCTTATGCCACCAATCACGATTTGCCTAGCAATTTCGTGACAAACCAACCTATCTGGTACAAATAATGGTAGAGCGTATGGAGGAACAGAGGCGTCAAAAGCCCTGATGTATGAAAATTCTACCTCTATGTACCAGTCGGCAACACTGCTCAAGTTGGCCGCGATGCTATCTGAAATCCTGGGCGGTGGATTACCAGAGATGGTGACATGCATCAGCACCATTACCCAATTGAAAATATCATATATGAAGTCGACAGCTTTATCCTCCCAAAGTTTTGAATGGTAGACATGGATAGGCTCAACATTATATGGAGTCCAGCTCCAGCTCATTAGGGGAAAAGGCGTCATATAACAAATGACGTCCATTATATATGCGGACATAAAGAATAAAGTGACCTTCCTATTCTCCTTCTACGTCCGATATTCTATAATCTGACTGGTTAGGCTGTCTGACAACAGGTTGTCCTAGTTGAAGGAACAACCTTCAATGACTGTATGAATCAGAGGCACCCACGGGTGAAAGAAATGTGTGGTGTTCTCCCTCCCATACAATCTACAGGTCATCATTGCTATGTATTTGAATTGCAGTTCTAGGAAAGAGATTGAATAAACTCTGTTACCATCTGCCCTGAACTTGGCGGGGTGTGAGACCCAATCTTTGATCAGATCGAATAGGCATCTGCCATATTGTTTGCATTCTTTCTTCTTAAAACCTTCCAAAAACTTAGCATTGTGTGAGAAGTTTGGTGTGGGTGACAATTTGTACATCACCTGCAAATGTTCTAGTAGAAAAGTCCCAACGGTCACCTTCTGGTCGCTAATAATGGTTCTGGTTGGGATATCCACATGATCTAATGCCCATCGGATCATATCATAGTAGGGCAGGAGTCGTGGCCTAGCCACTATCTTATTCATTTTCTCTTGAACAATGATCTTGTATTTGGTGGCCAAGTCGTTCCTCTCATTATAACTGGAGTCGTCTAAACAGTTCACCAATTCAGACTGCAAAACCTCAGAGATGTATGACCAGGTTCTGACAAAATCAACACTTTGGGGTGAAGTATCAGAAACATTATCTGAGCCTTTCCCTAAACTCTCAGCAATTGCCTTGGACTCTTTTCGTGGGGCCATGACAGAGGACTGTGACTTAGCTCTCCTGCAGTAAAAATGTGTATACATACAGAAATTAGCCTGACAAGAAAAGCTTCCTTGCACAAGATAGAAATGAAATTTGAAAGAAATGAGAGAAAGAACTCTATATTTCGACCATTTAAAACACCGGCGTCCTTATGAACAGAACAGTCAAATCGTTTTTAGGGAAAGATTTTAGCAATAAAAACAATATCTTTACCTGTCACTTCAACTTATTTCAAATAAATGCCATAAATTTTGATGGGTTGTGACATAAGTTGGCGCAAAACATTTAAATTTATCCTGTCGACAGTGTGTGTTAAAATTTGTATTAATGTACTAATTAAGCTGGCTTAGCTTCTTTAATTAGGTTTTCTTAAACTTTAATCAACCTTTCAACGTTCACCGTATCAAGAGATTTCACTCTAACCCTTCGAGCCCCTAAAACCTGAGATCGTGATGACACAATCTAGTTAAGCGAAAACGTAATCTGGATTAAGCATTTAATTAATCATGTGTAATTAATATCTCGACTTCGCGACTCGGGGCTTTGAAGGTATAGTTTGTGGGAGGAGCGTATGTCAAGTCGCGAAATCCTGAGATCGCGATGATGTGATTTAGTTAAGAAAGAACGTAAATCGGATTAATTGTTTAATTAATCCATATTTAAGTAATATAATGACTTCACGACTCAGGGCTTTGAAGGTATAGTATTTGGGAGGAGCGTATGCCGAGTCGTGAAATCCCGACAGAGTTTAACCATGGTTAAAAACTATTCACCCCTAACACTAACCTGGGTAACTTATGTAAATGTTTTGCGATTTCACCTATCGAAGTTATGATGGTAAGGATTTTGGAGAGAGCGAGGTCCGAGACAGGAAACAACGACAACACTTGACTAGGGTTTAAGGAAATTTACTCTCGGCTTTTAACCTGAGGTAAGATTTTTTTTTAAATTCGTGACTTCATGCATCGGGGCTTGTAAACCATGTGACTTGTAACTCCCAAAGCGCGATATCTCGAGGTACAAAATGTGAAAAAATATCACTTAATAGTTAAAGGTGGTGACTTAGGAACATAACGGCCCTCACTACTTCGCATGTCGGGACTACTAAGATTTTTAGTGGGTAAATGTCACGAAGTAAAAGAGAACTTAAATACCAACCTTTGATTTTAAGAATTAAATTTAAACCAGTTGAAAAAGGTGGCTCCAACAACCACCATGTAACCAACTCAAAAGCTAATCATTCAAAATGGATTGGCCTAGCATGGCAACCAAACTCTCTTGTATGTAATCTGTAGACTGTCTGCGCTACATAAATGGAATTCTATAATTACCACTCCCCAAGTATGAAGGTATCTACATATCCATAAGTGAAGTAATCTCCAAACTGCTCGACTTTATGCTCTCTGTAAAAACATTTTGGTATCCATAACCTGAGATACATGGACAAGGCTAAATCGAGTGAGACTAGTTATTCGGGAAACATGCTAGACTTTCCCAGGAATAAGGAGGAAAGGGTCCTTGTGCACATTCTAGCAACTAAGTTCCAAACAGAGACAACTATAGACTCGTGGTTGGAAGTCAAGTTGAATCCCACTATGAAGGATTTAGTCATCAACAGGCTAGCCACTAAGAAGAAAAGGAGTAAGCGACAGAGGAAGGAGGAATCTACGGCTAAAGTAGCTGAAAGTGTTGGAGAGAATCAACCGGTCTGGTTAGATTCTTGTTTAAAGGAGGAGATCACTAAGATGAAGTCTTCAACTAAAATAAGCATGTCTCAGTGAATTTTTAATAGCCGGTAACAGAGGTAAAGAGTACCAAAGATGATAGGCATGTTCTTTAAACGACCCTTTTCACAACAAGCTAATTGTTGTCATCACCCTTTTGTAATTTTGTGATTAATACGATTATATAAATACATAAACAAATTTTATACTGTTTTATTAAAATTTATATCTGGTGATGTTATGAATCTTGTTTTCTTTTATAATGAATTTTTTCTTGTAATATTATATTTTATTTTCATCTGTTTGAATCAGAGGAAATTAAAACTCGGAATTCTTTTTAATTAATGCTTTGATGCGGTTGTGTGTTTCTTTTTCTTTTATTATTATGAAATTTAAACTTAGACTCATCGCCTTCCAAGCGACTTCGTGCACACTAAACTTTGACTTGTTCATTTATATTTATCATGCATAACAATATCACAAGGTAAAATGTTTTTCTGCACACCTATATCTACTGTGCATTTCTTCTTCGTCACACCAACAAATTACGCGCACTACTCTTGTGTTGTGCACCGATATACAATGCGCATAGTTTTGGTACCATGTACCGATATTCCACATGCATTTTTTCCTATGCATGCACCATGTCAAGTTCAACAAATTCCATTGTGCCCAATTATCTACACACACTACTGAATACATTGTCGCGAAACAACTTATACTCATAATTATGCGCATACCAACAAAACTCCTCTGTGTTAAGAAATTCTTGCGCACCCCATGTGCACATTACTATGTGTGTGCTCACCGTGCAAGTATAAATTTAGCATGTGCATCCGCACATAATAATCTTCTGTGCGGTGCCACAATTTACCATGCACACTGGCACGCCAATGTTTTCCCGCATGGTGCCAAAATTTACCACATGCACCAGCACGCCAACCTTTTCCATGGACACTTCCTGACTCCAATTCTGGTCACTTCGAAGTTACTCTTCTGTGAATATTCTCTTCAACTGAACCCCTCCGGCCCATCCAAGCTCAGTGTTGAACTGAAGCTCTGATACCAATTTGTAACGTTCCCTCGACCACCCGAAGGCCGTGGAACACCACTCCAGAGAAACCACTCATTCTCTGACACTAGTCTGTAACATTCCCAGCATTTATAGGCCGGACCATGCTACTCTAGGGAGCTCTTTCGTTCCCTTAATGTGGAACATATGATAACATACCCAGTAGTCAACTGAGCTATACCACATAAATTTACTCTTTAAACTGCATGCAACTAAAACATATACATACATCGCTCTTGCAGAAGCTTTACATATAAACATAAACAAAAAATTACTTTCTGTAACATACGAGTTGGTACTAAAATAAACATAACTACAGATATGCAACATTTACAGGGAATTACCCAAAAACATATAGGCAATTATAATCACATATATGATAAACCATAACATAGGCATGTAAATAACAAAGTAGCATATCATTTTATCACACAATTGGTACTTATATTAGAAATATTGTCACTAATCGCATACAGACCATCCACGAACCTCCCATCCTTAGACTACACTGTTCATCACTCTCAACAATGACTCACCCCCAAGCTGGGACTGAACTCCACCCAGGGTAAAGGGTTCCTATCCAGGCTAAGGCTCATGGGAAACAAGAAAGACTCTGTCTCAGGTGCTCACTCAACTAACAGCCTACAGCCTCTCATTCCCCACATGCCTGTCCCACCCAAGGAAGTGTGCCCCTTCCCTACTCAACAGTCCCTTGGCTGCCGCACTTCCCTTCCAGGGCTTCAACAACAGGCTAGACTGGAATTCTCAGAGTGTTGTAGCTACATTTTAGCACCTTCGGGAATCAATCCCCAACAATTCTCTCACTCAAAGAATTTCTCACAGGCCTGACAACCCTATTTTGCAATCTCGCTCCAAGCTAACCAGGTACACAAACCAAAAGGGGCTATGGGAACAGGCTCCAGAATGGTGAAATGGTTGTCTCAAGGATAACGGAATGCATGAGTGAAAATGTTAATGGAATCATTGACTGGATAACTGAGTGTGGAAAGGAATCATTGTGAACTCTTTGTGGAAGTGATGGTGAGAATGATGGACAGGCTACTGGTAAAAAATCCCGTGAAAAGTCCCCAAATAAGCTAAGTCCCCCATGATATGAATGCATGTCCCCAACTTGACACTTGTCATATCGGAAGTTACTTTGGTCCACTTGTCCCCAACTTTAGAACTTAGGATAAAATAATTATCCATACTTTATGTTTTAGGAAATATTAATATAATATTCCCTTGACTTTTGGCCCTCCCTTTCCCTAACCGGTGAAGTTCAGTCCCCCATATCTTTTATCGTGGTCGGTCTTCACGCGGCGATGTATTTGATATTAATCATGAGTCATGTACAAAGTAGGCGCATTGGCCTTTGACATCTAGGCATTCTGGCCTATTACCAAAACATAAGAATCCAAGCTTATAATAACCAGCTCACCAGCCTATAACACATATCATATACACGAGGCTCGTTGTCCTCCATACTACGTGCACCTTAGTTACTGGGCATAGTATCCTATAATGTGCATTTTACATCATTTTACTGTGCAATTCATGCGCACACTATGCCACATGATGTGCATTACCAAATGAGGTCAAAACAGCTCACCAACTTAAGTACATTTTTATTACATTAACAATTGGGTTCGACCAAGGGATATTACACCAAGAATATATCTTCAATATTCTCATGGGGTGCACACACATAAGAGACCCTTTCTCTCTTATTCATACTTCTCCAAGTAGCTTCCTCATCTAACCAACTCTAACCAACTTCCTTCTTTTAGGGGCTAACCCACTTCTAACCACTTTGTCTACTTCTAACCCACTTTCCTACAAATAGTAAATTCTCCACTTCTAGTTGCAACCAATTTATTCTTAATTGTTTTATTCTTGCAACCACTTAACCCATGACTATCCACTTTGATTAGTCAACTTTCTTCTAGGATCTTCTAGAATAATTTGACTTCTTTGACCTTCTAGGGGCTCCTAGAAAACACATGATGGTTCTCCAACTTCACAAGGCCATAACTCTCTAACCATGAGGAGTTATGTGACGTTCCACATATAACAAAAAATGGCATAATGAGCACTATTGATCTATATAAGTCTCACTTACAAATTCATGGATCTTCATTACAATATTCCACAATCAATCCTTGGGTTCCTTAACCACACATCTAGGATGACTCAACCACTTAACTATTTGGACTTCGCAAAGTGTCTTCCCATGAGGGATTTCATGATAAGGGGACCACTTTGGAATTCATCTATTTGGTACTTCCTATCAGCCATGACAAGAAAACAATGACCAACCTTTACATCATCTCTTCTATACATAAATCCATGACAACACATCACTATAACACCACTTGACATATTTTACATCAATTACATCTATAACAACATAGGTTGTCAATCAATACATCAATGATACTATGACAAGACATCATCTCTTTGACATGAATGACAACATAATGCAACATGGCCTTGAAGGAATTATCTTGAATAGATCAATTGAAACCTTATGTGAATCAATTTATGCAAAGAGATCAAGATACAAAGAGTAAAATGAGTTAGACATAATAAAATGGAATGATTCCCTTACATTGGTACAACTCTTGATAATCACATTATCAAGGGATTATTATTTTCTCACTTCTAGATCTATATAATACTTTGGTGATTATTTTTCAAGTATGACACAAGGAATTTGTTTAAAAGACATGCATTCAATAGAAAGAGAGAGATATGTGTTGGAAATAGTGGTATGATATTGTTGTTGAGTTCAAGAGAGTGCAGGTGATGAGATAAAAACTCAGAAGAGATAGCACTGTATAAATCGCACAGGAGAAATATGGACTGTTAGATAATATTAAGAAACTTCGGGAAATATCTGGGTCGTTAGATCAAGCCCGTAACTTAGATTAAATCTCAACCATCAATGACGAAGTGGAAGGATAGGATAAGCGGGGCCAAAGGCACGAAGTCATGAAGAAAATAATGATCAATCGAAAGAAACGTAGATCAACGGTTTTTGGGTTATTTGGATTGAGAAAGAACGCATTAGATAAATAAAAACTAGGTCTGAAGCAGGACTATACCAACGGTGGAGATTAAATTGGGGTGATTCTTATTGATGAATTTGGAAGTAACACATTATGACTATTGATTTATGTTTGGAGGAAGGTGTTTGGATTCTAGTGGAGAAGAGTTGTTATAACACTCTGAAATCAAAGTATCAAAAAAGAATATTCCATTCTATACCATTCATTTGGAGAGATAAAGAAGGTGGAAGTGGTATCCCTCCAAAGACAATGAATCGAAGGATGTTCCTTTTGAGATAAGATGAGATAAGTAGTAAGACAAATATGGCATGTGGCCCAATCAACAAATGAAAAGTGTCAAGGTCTAGTTGGCACACTTGGTATATAAAAGTCACAAATCAAGGTGATATGTGGCATCCACTCAACTAGTGCCACGTCAATAGTGATGTCATCAAGCCACATCACTCTAGGTCATACTAACTTCAGGGATATATAATCTTATTTTATCAGCTAATATCGGAAGTCTAGAATTGTGAAGTAATGTTAATCATTGATCTACTTAGGGAGCATTCTCAACCGTTGATCAAGCATAGTGGAAGAATAGAGTAATCATGAAGAGTTAACTAACAACAAGAGATCACCACAAATGTATGACTTATTCTATAAGTAAACATCTGGAGGGATTGAACTACTTTAGAGTTTGAGTAACCTAGAGTCTTGGAGTCACGAATAGATGAATACTCGAAAATCAGGAGCTACCTTTCACCTAAGCCTATGGTCCTAGCTATTGGACATGTGAAGTTTATTAAGAAGGGAAGTGTTGATACTCACTCCAGTGGAATTTTCTCCAAGAGAGTTGGAAGACTACAAAGGATGGAGTCATGAAGCACTGAAGTCCCAGAGTAAATGAGAACCATCCATATCAACATGAAAATAAAACACGACCGTCGATATTGATAATCGATTAAGCGCTCGCTTGAGTTAGCACTTAGACACCACCCATGGTCATATAGAATAGAGGTTCTGAAGTGATTATGTACACAATTTAACCTAGAGAGGATGAGTTTTATCACTGACAAGAAGGAATTTTGAATCAGATAAAGATCTGGAATTTATCTTGATTGAACTTAAGTGATCCAATACAAGAAATGCATTAGAGAGATAATAGAAAAGCTTGGATATGATTTAATTTGAGAATGAAATAAAAAATTCATGAGATTGTATTAAAATAATTAGATCCATACTTGTGATCTATTTATGAAAAACACTCTTACTAAATTGAAGATATTTCACGATAATATATGAATAATAATAAAGGAAAATATTAATTATAAGTTAAAAAGATAAACAATATTTTTTGTTAAACAAAATGAAGAGGTGCAATGGTTCAAACAAAGGGACACAATGATTCAAATCTTACACCAGTTGGGAAACTATAAAATCAATAAAGAATAGTGAAAGAGGAGGAGTCTTTGCAATCAAGATCAGAAGATCAAAAGAAAAGGTAGATTCCAAGAAGAAAAACTGATGATACTTATACAGTGAGGGTGGAAGGGAGGAGCAAGGAAGGATTCATATCCTTTACTAATTAATGTGTGAAAACAAGGGAGTTGGTGCTTCCTAGGGTTGTTTCCCTAAAATAAGGGATTTGGTTCTTCCTAGGGTTGGTGCCCTAAAATAAGGGAGTTGGTGCTTCCTAGGGTTTCTATCCTAAAATAAGGGAGTTGGTGCTTCCTAGGGTTGTTGCCCTAAAAACAAGGGAGTTGTTGCTTCCTAGGTTTGGTGCCCTAAAGAAGGGGATTTGTGTCTCCAATATTTGGTTCTCTAAAGAGGATTGGTGTCCTTCACAATCAGAGATTATTCTTTATAAACTTTGTAATTCTTGATTTATATAATTGATTTTTTAAATACAAGTCCATTAATGATCTATTGTGATAATTAAAATAATAAAGTAATTACTAATTGTTTAAAAAGGTAATATTGATTCACCCCCCCCTCTCAGTATTTACAACAAGTGTTATCAGATCAAGCACCTTCAACACGGTCTAATCATTGGAAGGTAGATCCTAAAAGAAATCAATCATCAAGAGGGAATGTCTTCTAACAAAGTACCATTGTTTAAAGAAGACGATTATAATCTCTAGAAAATAAGAATGAAAAGATACAGTTTGGTCCTTGGTTTTGATGTTTGGAAATCTATAAAAGATGGTTACACTGCACCAACTACTCCACCCACAGATGCTATAGGAAAGGATATTTGTAATGACAACTCAATATTAGTCAATGCCATTATAAGAGGATTACAAAATCCTATATTTGTGAAGGTAATGCATTGTAATTCAGCTAAGGATATCTAGGACAAAATGGAGGTGATATATGAAGGATATAGAAAAGTCAAGGAAGCCAGACTACAAACTTATAGAGCATAGTTTGAAGTTTGAAGATGAAAGAAGTAGAGAACATTGTTGAATACCTTCATAGAGTAGATGGGGTAGTTAGTTCAACTAGAGCAACAGGATAAAAAATCTTAGACAAACCTATTGTACAAAATATCTTAAGGTCCTTACCTATGAGGTATGATTCCAAGATTTCCACAATTGACAATAGACCAAAACTTGACAAACTCACATTAGATGAGCTCCATGAAATTATTATAGTATATGAGATGAGGACAGGGAAGGAAAAACCATCAAAAGGAGAAATGGCCTTTAATGCATATAAAACAAAGAAGAATCAAGAGAAAAATACTAATGAAGAGTTATCATATATATCTGATGAAGAAATTTCCAACTTCATGAAGAAACTCAAGAGAGGGACTGGGAAATATAAAGGAAATTTTCCTCTAATATGTTTCAATTGTGGCAAAATTGGACACTTTGCCAATAAATGTCCCTATCCTAAGCAGGAGGAAAGTGATGATGAAAGAACTTTCAAAGATCATAAGAAGAGAAAAACCAAAGATAAAAGGATGTTCTACAAGAAGAAGAAAACTTACTTTACCCAAGAAAACAGTAGCTCGTCTGGAGAAAGTCAAAAAGAGGAGGCAAAGCTTCTATTTATGGGAATGAAAACTCAGTGTGATAATCATTTTTAATATGAAGAATAAGTAAACCTTGAGCAAGAATTTATCCGTGCAATTAAAGAACTAAGAAAATCTAAAAAACAAAACAAGTTACTAAGGAAACAACTTCTAGAGTTTGAAGAAACTATAAAATCAAGAGAAAAAGAGGTTTCCAAAATCATTAGTGACCGAGAACAATTGATTATTGAGTTATAAACCCAACTCCAAGAAACCAAAAGAAAAGAATAATTCTTGAATAAGGAACTCAATGAAAAACAACAAACATGTAAGATATTGGAATATGAAATAATTCAACTAAAAGGGAAAATAGAAAAAGAAGACATTTAGTCTAATTTTTAAAAAAACTAAAAAATCCTTAACAACATTCTTAGCAGTCAGATATCATCAAATGATAACACAGGACTGGGATATGATCCCTCTACAAAACAACAGAACGACAAAAAACCAATCATCTATGCAGATGCTCTTAAGAACTTTGTAGGAAGAGAAGAAAATAAGGCAAGGATAATACCATCGAAGACTATCCCAAATAAACATAAATATGCACTTCTTACTAAAGAAAAATATGACAAGAAGAATGGAATATTCAAAAGGAATCCCTGTAAAAAAAAAATCAATATATCTTCCTTGGATATTGTTATTCTTGTAATAATTTTTTACATAAAGCAATACATTGTAAAGCCTATAGAAAGTACAATCCAAGAAATATTTAAAGATATGAAAACAATAAGAATAATGAAGAAAGAAGAAATTATAACCCATTCTCTCCCTTACAAGACCGTTGAACGCTACAAATGCAACAACTATGGTCATGAAGCTAGTGAATGTATATTGTCAAAGTATGACAAAAGGATAAATATTCCCAACAATCGAAAGGTGTTGAAGAAAAAGGAAATAAATAAAACAGAGTGTAAAGTATCTCTATATGCGAAAAACCAATGATGTCAATGGTATATAGACAGTGGATGTTCTAAGCACATGACTAGAGATCAAATCAAATTTCTCAAGTTAAAGATGAAAGAAAAAGGAAAAGTCACCTTTGGAGATAATGTGTAAGCCAAGATATTGGGAAAAGGCACTGTCAGCTTAAGGAATAACAAAACCAAAGAAGAAAATGTACTTCTAGTAGAAAATATCAAGCCTAAACTTCTAAGTGTAAGTCATACATGTGATCAGGGTCACATACTTACCTTTGATTCTCATAAATGAGAGATTAGAAGAAAATATATCGGAAAGCTAGTAGCAGTTACACTAAGAACTTCTAGCATTATGTACATCCTTGATATGGATGAAGAAGAAAAATGTTGTTTAAGTCAAGAATATGAAATTTGGCTATGGCATAAAAGGTTGGGAATTTAAGCTTTGACAACTTAATCAAATCCAATAAAAAGGAGGCAGTAAGGGATCTAGAAAATTTTATTAAACCTTCAGAGTCTATTTGTAAACATTATCAAATAAGAAAGAAAACAAGAGTTAGTTTGAAAACAAAAGATCATTCTACAACAAAACCTTTGGAACTTATTCACACAGATCTATGTGGACCTACCAGAACTAAAAGTATTTATGGAGAACATTATCTTATGTTTATCATTGATGATTACACAAGAATGCCTTGGGTTTACTTTCTAAAAGAAAAATCAGAGGCCTTTGAGAATTTTTAAACATACAAAGTACTTGTAGAGAATGAAACAGATCTCAAAATTAAATGCCCAAGATCAGATAATGGAGGAAAAATCACCTCTAAAGAGTTCATTAAATTTTGTGAAAATCATGGTGTCAAAAGACAGTTTCCAGCTCCCAGGACTCCTCAACGGAATGGAGTGGTGGAGAAGAAAAATAGAGTAGTCCAAGAAGCTACAAGAACCATGTTAAATGAAGCTAGGATTCAATAATTTTTTTGGAGAGATACAATCTACACAACATTCCACATACTCAATCGAATCCAATTGATACCCGACCATGACAAAAATCCTTATGAAATATGGTTTGGCAGGCCAACATCTATAAACACTTTAGATTTTTCGTAAGTAAATGTTACATTAAGAATGATGAAGATAATTTAGGAAAGTTTTATCCAAGATCTTATGAAGGAATATTTTTAGGATATTCACCTAATAAGAAAGAATACACATGTTATAATCTTAGACTAATAAATATAGTGGAAAGTTCCATTGTAAAGATAGATGATCTAAGACTAAAAAATAGCATATCCCAAGACATATCAAAAATTGATAAAAAAAAAATTAGAAAGAAGATGACAATGAAGAATCTCAGCAAGAAGATGATGATAAAGAAACATGGGGAAATGAACCTTATATTGATGAAGAAGACAATGAAGAAACACCCTTGCCAAAAGATCCATTGAAAAGAGTTCAAAAGAACCATCCTGAGAGTCATATCATTGGAGATAAAAATGCAAGAGTGGAAACAAGAAGGAAACTCACATTTGACTCAGAACATGAAATTTTGTCTACAATAGAACCTAAATCATTTAAAGAAGCTAGAAAAAGTAAGGACAAAGGAAATGAATGAAGAACTTGACCATATAGAGAGGAACCATAATTGGGAATTGGTTCCAAGACCTAAGGAAAATAATGTGGTAGGAACTAAGTGCATCTTCAAGACAAGCTAAATGAAAATGGGGAGATTATAAAGAATAAAGACAGATTAGTATGCAAAGGGTATTCTCAATTAAAAGGTATTTATTTAGAAGATATTTTTTCTCCAGTAGTAATACTAGAAGTCATCAGAATGTTCCTAGCATTTGCATGCTTCATAAATTTCAATATTTATCAAATGGATGTCAAGTAAGCATTCATGAATGGATCAATAGAAGAAGAAGTTTATGTTGAACAACCATAAGGATTCATGCTAACAAAAGATAAATACTATGTGTGAAAGCTAAAGAAATCTTTGTATGGTCTTAAGAAAGCCCCAAGAGCATGGTTTTCAAGGCTAGATCAATACCTACAAAAACAAGGATATAAGAGAGGGACTATTGACAACAACTTATCTATCAAAATTGAAGATCAAAATATGATTGTTGTGGTATTATATGTTGATGATATCATATTTGGGAGTAATGTTACTATAATGAGTATAAAATTTGCAATTGAAATTCAAGAAGAGTTTGAAATGTCTATGTTGGGAGAACTGTCCTTCTTCTTAGGTTTACAAGTCACTCAATTAGGAAAAGGAATATTTATTTCCCAAACCAAATATATCAAGTAAATGTTGAAGAAATTCCAAACAGAAGACAATAAACCTGTAAGTACTCCCATGGTCACTGGATGTAAACTAATCCTAGATGATGACTCACCAAAAGTAGATCAAACTATGTACAGATCAATGAACATAAGTTTGCTCTATTCAACAACAACTAGACCTGACATCATGTAAGTTCTAGGACTAGTGGGAAGATTTAAATATGCACCTAGGGAAAATCATCTAAAAGAAATAAAAGGAAAATTCAGATATCGTAAAGGGACCTTAGAATTTAGATTATGGTATCAAAAAAAAAATACTTTACATTAAATGCATACACTGATGCAGATTGGGATGGTAGTATAGATGACAGGAAAAGCACCAATGGAGGATCATGTTTTCTAGGAAAATGTCAGGTAGCATGTCTAAGTAAGAAACAAACATCCACATCACTATCCACAACAGAGGAAGAATACATTTTTGTTGCATCCTATTGCACACAAGTTCTTTCGATGAAGCAAACATTAGAAGATTTACAAATAAGATACAATGATCCCATTACTATTAATTGTGATAACACTAGTGCCATAAGTGTCTCTAAAAATCCAGTAATTGATTCTAAAACCAAACACATCCCAATCAAAACCATTTCTTAAGAGATCAGGACACTCAAAGAGTGGTTAAAGTAGTGTATGTGGACACCAAATAAAAAATTGCAGACATATTCACAAAACCTTTTCCCAGGAGTACCTTTGAAAATCTTCGACATAAATTGGGAGTAATTCACATACCTCATTAAAACCACAAAAAACGCATCAGAGGAAAAGGGACACATGGACAGGGGGAGCGAAGAAATATCCCTTCAATCATTTCTGTCAAAGGGGGAGGAAATTGAGAAGAAAAAAAAATAAATCATTTCAAAGAAAAGGTTTCCATCAATGCCAAAGGGGGAGAATGTTGAACACAATGGTATGATATTGTCATTGATGTCAATAGATTGTAAGAGATGAGATCAAATATCAGAAGAGATAGCACTATAGAAATCGCGCAGGAGAAATATGTACCATTAGATCATATTGAAAAACTTCAGGAAAGATCTGGGTCATTAGATCAATCCTGAACCTTAGATTAAATCCCAACCATCGATGATGAAGTGGAAGGATAGGATAAGCGGGGCCAAAGGCATGAATTCTCAAAGAAAAAAATGATCGATCGATAGCAAGGTAAACTGACGATTTGTGGGTTATTTGGATCGAGAAAGAGTGCATCAAATAAATACAAAGTAGGTCTGAAGAAGGACTAGACCAACGATGGAGATTAACTTGGGGTGATCTTGATTGATGAATTTGGATGTAACATGTCACGACTATTGATTTATGTTTGGAGGAAGGTGTTCAGAGTCTAGTGGAGAAGAGTTGTTATAACACTATGAAATAAGAGTATCGAAAAAGAATATTCCATTCAATACCATCTGTTCAGAGAGTTGAAGAATGTGGAAGTGGCATCCTTTCGAAGACAAATAATCAAAGAATATTCCTTTTGAGCTAGGAAGAGACACGTAGTAAGACAAATATGAAATGTGGCCCAATCAACAAATGACAAGTGTCAAGTCCTAGTTGGCACATTTGGTATACGAAAGTCACGAATCAAGGTGACACATGGAAACCACTCACCCAATGCCACGTCAACAGTGACGTTAGCAAGACATGTCACTCCAGGATTACTAATATCGAGGATACCTAAGCTTCTTTTATCAGCTAATCACCGAAGGTCGGAATCGCAAAGTAATGCTAAATGTTGGTCTACTTCGGGAGCAGTATCAACTATTGATCAAGCATAGTGGAAGAATAGAGTAAGAATGAAGAGTTAACTAACAACAAGCGATCACCACAGCTTTATGAATTATTCAATAGGTAAACCTCCGGAGGGATTGAACTACCTCAAATTTCGAGTAACTTGGAGTCCTGGAGTCACGAATAGTTGAATACCTGGAAATCGGGAGCTACCTTTCACCTAATCCTATGGTCCTAGATTCTAGACATGTGAAGGTTATTAAGAAGGGAAGTTTTGATACACACTCCAACAGGAGTTTCTCTAGGAGAGTTGGAAGACTGCAAAGGACAGAGTCCCAAAACACCAAAGTCCCGTAGTAATTGAGAACCATCAATCTCAACTTGAAAATAAAACATGACCATCGATCTTGATAAGCGATTAAGCACTCACTTGGGTTAGCACTTAAACACCACCCATGGTCATATAGAATAGAGGTCCTGAAGTGATTTTGTACACAACTTAACACAGCGAGGATGAGTTTTATCACTGAAAAGAAGTCATTTTGAATCAGATAAAGATCTAGAATTTGTCATGATTGATATTAAGTGATACAATATAGGAAATTCATTAGAGAGATAATAAAAAATATCTGATATGATTTAATTTGAGAATGAAATAAAAAAGGCATGAGATTGAATTAAAATAAATCAATCCATACCTGTGATCAATTTATGAAAATCCCTCTTACTAAATTGAAGAGCTTTCATGATAATATATGAATAATAATAGAGGAACATATTAATTATAAGTTAAAATGATAAACATTATTTGTTGTTAAACAAAATGAAGAGGTGCACTAGTTCAAACAAAGGGACACAATGCTTCAAAGCTCACACCAGTTGGGAAACTATAAAATCAAGAAAGAACAATGAAAGAAGAGGAGTCTTTGCAGTCTATATCAAAAGATCAAATCATAAGCAGAGTCCAAGAAGACAAAATGATGATACTTATGCAGTGAGGGTGGAAGGGAGGAGCAAGGAAGGATTCATATTCTTTGCTAAGTAAACTGCGAAAACAAGGGAGTTGGTTCTTCCTAGGGTTGTTTCCCTAAAATAAGGGAGTTGGTTCCTCCTAGGGTTGGTGCCCTAAAATAAGGGATTTGGTGCTTCCTAGGGTCATTGCCCTAAAATAAGGGAGTTGGTGTTTCCTAGGGGTGGTGCCCTAAAATAAGGGAGTTGGTGCTTCCTAGGGTTGGTTCCCTAAAAACAAGGGAGTTGCTGCTTCCTAGGGTCGGTGCCCTTAAGAAGGGTATTTTTGTCTCTAAGAGTTAGTTCTTTAAATAAGTTTGGTGTCCTTCAGAATCACATATTATTCTTTATAAACTTTGTAATTCTTGATTTATAAAATTGTTTTTTAAAATACAAATCCATTGATGATCTATTGTGATAATTAAAGTAACAAAGTAATTACTAATTGTTTAAAAAGGTAATAGTGATTCACCCCCCCTCTCAGTATTTCCATTAATATGAACTCTTAACCATTGAACGATCAACTATGACCTCTTCCTACATGATTGGTAAACTATAACTTTTGTGAATAGCCACTTCCAAATTATTTCTCTTCCCCTTTGAGAAAGGCAAAATTTGTTGAGCAATATCAATGCCTTCTCTTTTATCTAATTAGCCAATATCTTGAATATTCTCTACAAAAATGTTAGAACATAGAGTGCCACCTAAACAAAATTCATGTTCAGTAAAAGTAGTTAAAACTCAAGGAAAACCAGAAATATTAATCGAGCAAGAATTTCAAGAATTGTTTTAGCAAGATATCTAGTAGAATACTACATGACATAAACCCCAGGAAATTCTTCTTGACTCATTTCAATTGCAGAAAAAGGTGTTGGCTCAATATGAATGTTCTATTCACAAGAAACTTCTTCTATTTCTTTCAAATCTTCAGGAGTGTGACAATTTTCTTCATTGATGTGAACAAATTCCTTCTCCATTTCCATTTCGACTAATGTCATAGGAAAAATGGGATAATGAGAACTTGAAATAACCATCTCTTGAACCTGGAGTTTCACATTATCGCTAGGAATTGTTTGCTCATTTTTCTCTTCTGTGGAAACCTCTGTAACATCCCTCTCTTGCGCACTGAGCAAACTTATTCTTTGAGGACACTTGCTCGCAAGTGAACCAGATTAATATAATTTTGGGCATTTGATTTATGTTTATGAGGATTTATAGGTAGATGACATGTTGTTTTGTTGCATTGACATAGACAGGTGCTATTGACTCAGTTTTACTAAGTGTGCAGGATTTTGGACCTCGAGGATGCAGAGGCATCGATGGAACCCCTTGGACTCTGAATTGAGTCAGGGAGTGAACTATTGGGGTTTGATTTTTTTATATGAGATATTAGTGCATCTGATTAGATGATATGATTATGGATATATTTCTGGCATGATTCGTTGATGATGCAGGATGACGATAGCTTGTCGACCAGACTCACATGTGGAGTAGAGGGGTCACGCATGACTACGAGATATGTTGAGGGAGAGGTGTGGACAGTAGCCCTGCCACAACATACTAGCACTCTCGTCATGGCTCGAACTATAGGGTAACGATTACCTAGTTCGAGGAGACCCACGATGCTGTGAGGGCCGACTGCGACACTCTCTCACGATGATTCTAAGGGGAGCGCAATAAGGCAGGGGCCTTACTCCTTAGAGACCCTTAGTCTCCCATAAGATCACCTAGAGGAGTATTGAATCCAGAGGTTTTTTATGTCTACCAAGTTAGTCAAGAGGCGAGTGGCACCCTTGGAGCACGTGGTGCGTCCTGAAGGGCACGTCGCCCAAGAAAAATAGAAAGAGGTGAGTGGCACCCTTGGAGCACCTAGTGCGTCCTGAAGGGCACGTCACGTTTTTATTTAATAAATGGATAAAACTAGATGGACTTAGGACAAATAATGTGATAAGGAAGATTTAAAACATTTCACCTAATAAAATGTCGCCCAGCCTAGGAAAATAAAGTCTAAGTCTGAATGATACTTGTGATAAAAAATTTATTTAAAATAATAATAATAATAATAATAATAAAATAAAAAATAAAAAAAAATAATTAAATAATAATTATAATCATCATTCATCTTGTGACAAGAAGGGGGTAAGCAATTAAATTGATTTATAAAAATCTTTTGGGATAAAATTTAAAAAGGGGGAAATAATTGTTTTAATATATTATGCTAATCAAAATTTTATTCATTAAAAAGAAAAAGGGAAAAAGGGTAAGTTTCTGCACATGCCTTTTTGAGTTTAAATAAAAAGGGGAAAGGGGGGAATCTAAAATAATTAGGAAACTAGGAAAAGGAGGGAAACATAAAGAGCAAGGGGAAACATAAGGAAAAAGTAGATAGTCTAACTTAGTAAGGTATCTAGCATTTAAGAACTTTCTAATTTAAACTCAGCTAGTAAATTGATAAGGAGGAAAGTTATTAAAACTTGTAAGGGGATATGGGGACACCTAGGAGCGATTCTAGGAGTGCCTTTAGGTGAGTGAGGGAAATAGGGGTAATTAATTAATTAATGAAATTAGTTTATGGAGGAATGAAGGGAATGCGTGACAGATGTATGGGAAGGATTTTTATGGATTAAATTATTAAACTTTAAATTAAATAGGATTTTGGGAAAGTAAGGGACTTTGAAACTCTATATAATGGAGGGAGGAGAAGGATGATGGATCTCTTCTATTATGCCTAACGTTACACTGCAAAAATTCATACTTGATTGACTTAGCTTGTGGGAGTTGGAATACCCAACTCGGTGAGGAGTGGTAGCTCGACCTTGTGAAGCGAGTTGGGAGCTATCAGATTCTTTGGTTAGTGTGTCTGGCCCCTTTGTGGCTCAGGGGGCTACTAGGGAAGAAGAGTACCCCTAGCGTTGGTTGGGAGGTACTGGTGAAGTCTCATCGGTCGGAAAGTGGGATTTTCATGAAGTGCGCGAGACATCAACTTAAAGCGGGCGATTTTGCAATGGCACACTTCCTTTATTTCTACATGGTAGAAGGTTAGTATGATTATGATGTTAGTGTTGCATGTTTAATTGGGTAAGGAAAATGATTGTCTTAGCATTCTAGTTGATGATTGAAATTTTCCCTTAGCCTTTAGCTCAATGTTGATTTCCCATGGCCTTTGATCCCTGCATGTCTTGACCATCCTATGGTTTATTGATTGTGATGTTTGCGGCTTATTTTTTCTTTCATATGCAACTCATCAGTGCACGCCTGAGTAGTTGGCTAGGAGCCTGATCTACGGTCATTGCTTCGGTGTTAATATACCTATGGACCTCAACACCCTGCTTTTTTGTACGTGGATGATGAGTGAAGTATGTTCCTATCAGTCGTCTACCCATGTTCATTGTTCTTGGTTGTTGAGTACCATGTGCCTTCTTGTGTTGAGTAATTTCTCCATTGTTGTCTTTTCTATCCATGAACCACTGATTACCCCTACATTTTGACTCAACGTCCCCAAATTTTAAACGTTTTACCATTTTACAGTTAGCAATTTACCCCCCTTATTGGATTGTGACCTTCCCATCCTTTAGACTGTGAACTTACCCTTCTAGATTGCACATTTATTTCACATTGTTAGCATTCTTAGTTAGCATTTTGTTGGCGTTATTAGTTGGTTTTATACCTGCATTTTATTTCTAAGACATCGTTATCATCTTTTCTTAAGAAAGTACATTTAATCGCATAAGGGCATATCTTGTTATGCCTACAATTTTTGTTATGTAGTAATGGATCAGCAATATCATGGGTTAGTGAATTTATTGGTTGTTGGCAGCGATTTATTTAAAAGACAGCACGTGCATTTATAAGACATCAATATTTAATGTACAGTATTAATGTATAACAACAAGTTCTTATTTAATAAGAAGCATTGCCTCGAGTTCTCTTATATTAATAGACATAGTGTCTATACCTTGATTAGTAGTGAATTCATGCCTCTGCGTTTGGATGAAATAATGATTGCATTTTACCTTGAGATGGAAGGTGTTTTTACCCTAAGCGTGAATGCATTTTTATGGTAAGATGGAATGCATTTTATCTCGAGTTTGATTGTGTTTTAACCTGAGCTTCAACAAGTTATTCCTTCATGTGACTGGGTTCTCTTCACTCGGTTGCATTTTAAGTCATGTATGCCTACGATTGGGGTGTCTGCAATCCCAGGGTGTCTGTGTGTTTTTTTATTAACCACAACAAATTCTTATGCTAGACTTGTCTGATGGCGATTTGATGGCTCCAACCCATAACCTAGACTGTCATTTTTGGGGTAGTGTGAAGGCGTGGGGCAGCTTATTTATGTTAGGTTTGCTTGAGATTGTAGATACGGATTTTGACTTGATGGACCGCGTTCTTAATTAATGGACAACAATTCTTATACTGCCAATTGTTGTGTAAGCAATAGATTGACTCTATATCTGGTCATATCTTTTGGGCAATGATTTTTTCTTTAATAGATATCTCTTTTATTGTTTAGGATAGCAACCCCCCTTAGCACATTTATGATAGCGAATATTCAATTCAGAATAGCAAATTACCTGGAAAAATACTTACAGCGAACTAAGCCTAGATTAGCAACCAAATTTCCTTACCAGACAATGATTCCCTTTTGTTAGATAGCAAATTAAAATGCTGACTATGTAACTCCACTAAGAGGTAGTGTTTTCTGTCTTCATGTGACTGTTTATTTGTTTAAAATGGTGACTGTGTAACTTCACTAAGAGGCAATGATTTCCGTCTTTAAGAGGACTACGAGTTTGCTGGTTTAAAGACTATGATTTTTCCCTCTAGATGACTGTGAGTTAGCCTTTGTAAAGACTATGATTTTCCTTTAAGATGACTATAGGTTTCCTTATTTAGACATCTATTTACTAATTTGTCAACGAATCCACATAGCCATCTTGATAGCGATTTTTAATGAATCAACAATTCACCGGTCCTTTCCTTAGTAGCTACATCACTTAGTCAACCGACAACAATTGATGCATTAACCTGCATGTCTGGGATTTATAATTTAAGTCTTGCTAATTTCGTTGTTATATAAATGTTAATCTTGGAAATTAAACAACACTACATTGATGGTTTAACAGATAGATTGATCAAGCTCAGATTTTTAATGCAACACTTATAGATTTAACAACATAGCATTTTTATGAGATACTAAGGCATATGTAAAATCCTTAGGTGGCAGAGATTTAGCATTCAATGGGCAAGATGTAATAAATAATTTCCTCAACTAACTTATTTTGAGAGTGATTAGAGCTTGAGGAAAAAACAAACGGGTTGCTTGTTGTTCAAGGGAAATACTAACACCTTTTGTTTTACTAATAAAAGTCATGCCAGTTGTGGCAGATGTATATCAACATAGGATTCCTTGTTAGACAAGTCAAAATGTTGAGTTATAGGATGGTTGGTCAAGATATTTTACCCTTCATTCCTAGACTTCTTACTTAACCTTGGGGATTCTTGGTCGTCGTCGAATCCCTTTTTACTTGCACTTTGTGGAACGATGTCTTCTTGCTTCTTGACTACCCGCTACTTGGGGGCGTAGGCATAGTCTCCCTATCAGTTATTTCAGCCCTTGGCATTGGTTTTTATTGAGCCCTTGGTCCCAATAGGATATGTTGTGTTAGGGTTATTGAAGTGTCTATCGTCTGGGGACGACATGATTCTTAATGAGGTGATCATTGTTGTAGGAAAATCTCCCTGCGGACAGGTAGATCACCTCTAGAGCTTGACCTTAACCCCAGACAGAAAAATGCTTAACGTGGACACTGACTTCCTTTCAAATCTATCTAAACTAACACATGAGAAGGAAGGACAACAGAGGTACCTTTTAACCGACGTTTGTCCCTGCACGCTCCGAGTTGCGCTCCTCACTGAGCTCTGTGGACAAAACAAGATACGACCACTTCCTACTCTATTGATATTAGCTTGAAAACAGATCTACCAACAAATGATAAGTTCATGTAACATCAGACACAAACTAGAAAGAAACAGGCCAAGCGTGTCATATTAATGAGAATAACGACAACAGTACTTACAATCATAGATGCGAATGCACCAGCTTTGTCAAGTCCCCTTCGTCTGACCCTTGCCTGAAAGATCCACAACCTGGATAACAGCAGCTTCACTGATCACTGTGACTGTAAGTTTCCTCCAAGATCATAAGTCTCATAGCTTCAATTCTTCCCCCCTTTCCACCATCATAGAGCTTGTTTATATAGGCTGGGAGGAGCCTAACCTCTTGAGTTATGTTTAGAACCAGTTGGGAACCTCCTCCTTAGATCAGGGATCTCTTGATGAAACCAAGAATTCGAGCACAACTGCCTCCTAATATCGAATGATCTTCCCCTTATTCTCCTCAACGGGCTAACAACTGACCCAGAATAGGGAGCGCTCCCTCAGAAGGGGCTTCAGAGCGTTGGAACGCTCCCTGAGAAGGTTAAGGGGAGCGTCGGCGCTTTAGAATTGGGCAGCGCTCCTACAGAGGGGTGAAGAAGCATTATAACGCTCCTGAGGCCTTATAAGGGAGTGCCAGCGCTCCTAAAGTTGTTTCAGGGGAGCGTTCACCCTCCAAACTCTTGATTGAAAAGCCCTTTTTAGGTGTTAAGAGATGTTTGACTCCAATGAACCAGTTCTCTTCCCTCAAACCAAGTACATGAGATGTTTCAAGTGTCTCCTTAGTTTCTTCATCATGGTAGGATGGTTCAACAACATTTGCGACACTTTGTAACCAACTTGCCACACTTGCAAAAGTTGTAAGGAAGTTGTGACACTTATGACAAGTGAGAAGCATATGAGACACTTATCCAGTTGAGTGATTTTGATGTGTAACAATCATGGTGCTCCCTGTTGGATAGCGGTGAACAAGAACTTGGCTGGAGTCGGTGTGTTATGTGTGGGTATTGTCAAGCATGGTAATTTTATTTTGGGTGCATGGGTGGAACGCCTTCATTCATTTGGTTCACGTGCCTTGAGGTTATAGTCTTGTTCATCAAGGTCATTGTGTTAGGAGGGGGATGTTGTCCCTTAGTTTGTAGGCGTGTCTTGTTTGCATCGGGCAGGAAGTTGTTCCTCCTTGTTGTTCTACGCATGTTTCACTCAGTTTCCCTTGTGCTAGTGCGTGGAGTCATAGTTTCATGTTGCCTGGACTATGTGCATGCATCATCGTCAATTTTGTGGTTAACTATTGTTGTCGTCACCTTCTTGCCTTTTAAACAAAACAAAAAATGCACTTCTTCTTCACTTGTAGTTGTAATGATGGGGTCGTTACATATGGTATCAAAGCGGGTTCAACCATGTGACTGTGGATTGTCGAGATTTCCATTGCAGTAGACCCGTGATTTCAACCCTTGCATTATTTAAAACATTAACGTTTCCATGGGGTGATCGTGTTTACAAGACGCCTCAGAGGTTCAAAAACGTGGTGCCATGGAAGGAGGTGTGATGCCTCCAGAAGTTCCCGCACCCTCGAAGTCGAACCCCCAAGGGGAAGAACAAGTCATTGGGCTAGATTCGCTTGTAGTAAGGGATGACGATGGTCTAATAAGGGCCTTCCAGGTAATGTCAAAGGGCCTTGATTCACCATTGATACTGAATTGATACCAGGGCACCTGTACCCTTGAGGGTCCATAGCACGCCCTAGCTAGTACTATTAGCATCCACCGAGAACTCAAGAGAATTGAGTTCTCGAGTCCGTGAGTCTCGCAGAGGACTGTGTCGTCAAGGAAGGGTTATAGGATAGGGCGTTGTACTTAACACTTCATGATTACGACCTCCAGCATGAATATCCGCATGGTGGTCTTTCAACTGAAGGGGAGCGCTCTTCTTTGGTGGAATATGCTCCTGCCACAACTGAACATGGTCGTCGAAGACTTGTCATGGGAATTGTTCAAGGAACGGTTTTGAGAGAGGTACATATCAGAGGAATTCATTGAGCATTAGCTCACGAGTTCAACGCCTTACGACAGGGAGGTCGCACGATGCCTGAGTACGAGGCCCGTTTGGAGCTATTTTGGTATGCTCCACATCAAATTTCCCAGAAACTTAAGGTCAAGGAGTTTGAGTTTGGCCTCATTGTTAGATTTCATCTTCTACTTTGGGTACCAGGCGTACTGGACCAAAGAAGGGGTGTTGGATGTGTGGGAAGACACACTACCAGCACGACTGCTCAGTGGAGAGGACTAGATCATCTGGATTAGCCAAACCCACTACCGTGGGAGTTTTGGACAAGGCCCATCGAATTCATGCAATGGTGAATAACCTCTAGGAAGATCACTAGTCGACTATGCTCGAGACATTAGGTATCTTTGATGACCAAACGTGTAGTATTTTGATAGATCCTGGTGCTACCAAGAGTTTCATTCCGGTGCAGTGCTAAAAAGGATTAAGGTAAAAGCATTCAAACAGGACAAGTTTAGCTTCGTAGAGATGGCTTCGGGAGCCAAACAAAAGGTTGAAGGAAAGGTTACGGGCTGTACCCTCAACCTGGGAGATTTTGTCACCAGGTCCAACTTGTATGTCACGATCTTAGGATCTTATGACGTCATGATTGGTATGGACTGGTTGGAATCGCATGAGGTGATACTCAATTGTAAGACGAAACAGTTGAGCTTGGTCAATGATGAGGGACAGAGATGCGTGAATGTAGGATGCAACCAAGGAGTTTCCCTGAGGTTCATCCCTTCCTTGCAGTAACAGAAGAGTTGCACAAGGGAGGTAAGCTTTATGCAATCCTTGCGTTAAATGAGAAAGGAGTAGTGGAAGGTCTAGAACACCTTCCTGTGGTGAGAGAGTTGTGGACGTATTCCCAGAGGAGTTACCTGGGATGCCACCGAAGAGGGAATTGGAGTTTACTATAGACCTAAAACTGGGGACTGAACCAATAGTGATAATGCCTTATCGTATGTCGACCCCAGAGTTACAAGAGTTGAGAATGCAACTAAAATAATTGTTGGACCTAGGACTGATACGTCCAAGTGTGTCACCATGGGATGCACCTGTTATTTTTCATATGAAAGAAGGATGGTCGTGGAGGCTCTACATCGACTATCGTCAATTAAACAAGGCAATGAACAAGAATCAATATCCATTGCCAAGGATAGATGATCTGTTTGATCAGATGAAGGGTGCGACGATGTTCTCAAATATCAATTTGAGATCAAGGTATCACCATTTTCAAATCAAGGAGGATGATGACCCTAAGACTGCCTTTAAGATGAGGGTTGGACATGATTACGAGTTTATTGTTTTACCATTTGGACTAACAAATGCCCAGGGGTATTTATGAGTTTGATGAACGAGGTGTTTTGCGAGTACTTGGACAAGGTCATCCAAGTATTCATTGATGATATTTTTATTTATTCTCAAACAACGGAGGAGCATGACGAGCACTTGAGCTTGGTACTACAGTGTTTGCGAGAGCACAAATTGTATGGGAAGTTATCCAAATGATCATTTTATCAATCCAAGATTCACTACTTAGGGAATGTCATCTCCGAAGAGGGTATCGTCATGGATCCAACAAAGGTTGAGGCTATTATGGAATGTCCTGTGCCAACGAATGTCCTAGAAGTGCGTAGCTTAATGGGTTTAGCAGGATACTATCGATGATTCATCGAGGGATTTTCAAAGATAGCAAATCCTATCACAGAATTGCATAAAAAGAACAAGAAGTTTGTTTGGACCGAGAAATGCGTGGCAGAAATTTGGAGGCTCAAGGAGTTGTTGACAATGACACCGATATTAAGGGTCCCTGACATGGACGCAGACTTCTTGGTATGCATTGACACATCCAGGGAAGGATTAGGTGAAGTCCTGATGCAAGATGGTCGAGTGATCGCTTACATCTTAAGGAAACTAAGAAGGCATGAGGAGAACTACGCGATGCACGATTGGGAGTTGTTAGCCATCATATATGCCTAGAAGGTTTAGAGACACTACCTTGTTGGATGAAAATTTTAACTAAAGATGGACAACTGTGGACTACAACACATCTTTACACAAAGCGACCTAAACGCGTGACAACGACGTTGGTCAAAATTTCTTAGCAAGTACGACTTTGATATTACTTACATAAATGGAACAGTGAACCAAGTGGCATATGCATTGAGTCAGAGACCACGCATATTTTAGATGTTTCCTCTTCAGATGAATCTACGTGAAAATATTCTAACTTTACAGCGTGACAATGACTAATACAAAGAGGTCGAGGGTTTTATTGGACAAAACACAATGATGGTACTAAGATTTGAAGGATTTACGTTTGACGACGATGAATTATTGAGGTTTAAAAATCAGATTTACGTACCACTAAATGACGAGTTGAGGAGCTTGATCCTAAGCGAGGCTCATAGAGCAGTCTACATGGCTCACATGGGAGTCACGAAGATGAGGGAAGATCTTAAACCCTTATTCTTCTAGAAGGGAATGAAAGAAGACATAGTAAATTATGTGGCTAGATGTCTAGAATATCAGTAGGTAAAGGCTGAACATAAACATCCAGCAGGATTACTACAACCACAGGCTATTCTAGAATTGAAATGGGAGGTTATTTCAATGGATTTTATTGTTGGATTGCCACTGACAACAAGGAGGCACGACTCAATTTTCGTAGTAGTCAACACTCTAACGAAGAGTGCTCATTTAATTCCTATGCATACAATGTATCAAGCACCTGACATAGATAGAGTTTTCATCAGTGAGATTGTGAGGTTGCATGGAGTTCCTAAGAGTATTATATCCGATCGGGGGTCGGTGTTTGCTGGACAATTTTGGACGAGTTTCCAAGAGGAATTGGGAACCCAACTTAACTTCAGTACTACGTATCACCCAGAGATTGGCGGGCAGACCGAATGAATGAACCAAACCTTGGAGGACATGTTGTGCATATACGTGATGGACCAACAAAGGCGTTGGGAAGAATTCTTGCCGCTGGTGGAATTCGCTTATAACAATAGTTACCAAAGCACCATTATGATGGCGCCTTTCGAGTTTCTTTATTGGTGACCAAGTCAAATGCCTTTGAGTTTGGATCGGCTTGAGGATAGGGTCCAGGTGGGACCGGTAGTGATCCAAGAATTGGAATACTAAATGCAAACTATAAGACAAAGTATCAATGAAGCACAGGATCAGCATAGGAGTTATGTTGATGCACGTCATGTCGATCGTAGTTACGATGTGGCGATCGACTATTTTTGCAGCTGAAACCACATAAGAGTTTGGTCAAGTTTGGAAAAGGGGCTAAACTATCTCCTAGGTTTGTGGGATCCTACAATATTGAGGAAAGGAGAGGCTCGTGGACTAATGACAAGCCTTGTCTTATTCATGAGGCGTATGCAGGATGTCTTTCATGTCTCTGTTGAGACATTATTATTAGTGATCAGATAAGGGTGTGCTCACGGCTGAGCCGATCTACATCCTCGATCATTGTGTTTGAAAACTACGATGTCGAACAATAGATCAGGTCAAGGTCCAGTGGGACAACTATAGTCCGCACTCGCCGACCTGGGAGGACGCATATGATATGCGCCAACAATTTCCATTTTGTTTGATAGATAGACTTATGATACTGTGATACACATTATTTCGACACTTATACTATGAAACTTTGGGATGAATTTTAGACCAACAGGGGGTGTATGTAACATCCCACTCTTGCGCACTGAGCAAACTTATTCTTTGAGGACACTTGCTCGCAAGTGAACCAGATTAATATAATTTGGGGCATTTGATTTATGATTATGAGGCATTATGGGTAGATGACATGTTGTTTTGTTGCATTGACATAGATAGGTGCTATTGACTTGGTTTTACTGAGTGTGAAGGATTTTGGACCTCGAGGATGCAGAGGCATCGATGGAACCCCTTGGATTCCAAATCGAGTCAGGGAGTGAACTATTGGGGTTTGAATGTTTTATATGATATATTAGTGCATCTGATTAGATGATATGATTATGGATATATTTCTGACATGATTTTTTGATGATGCAAGCTGACGATGTCTTTCTGACTAGACTCACATGTGAAGTAGAGGGGTCACGCATGAATACCAAAGATGTTGAGGGAGAGGTGTGGACAACAGTCCTACCACATCCTACCATCACTCCCTTCGTGGCTCGAACTGTAGGTTAGCGATTACCTAGTTCGAGGAGACCCATGATGCCATGAGGGTCGACTGCAACAGTCACTCATGATGATTATAAGGGGTGCACAATAAGGCATGGACCTTATTCCTTAGAGGCCCTTAGTCTCCCACAAGATCACCTGGCAGAGTATTGACTCCCGGGGTTTTTATGTCTACCAAGTCAGTCAAGAGGCGAGTGGCACACTTGAAGCACATGGTGTGTCCTGAAGGGCACGTCGCGCAAGAAAAATAGAAAGAGACGAGTCGCACCCTTGGAGCACCTTGTGCGTCCTGAAGGGAACGTCGCGTTTTTGTTTAATAAATGGATAAACCTAGATGGCCTTAGGACGAATAACGTGATAAGGAAGATTTAAAACATTTCCCCTAATAAAATGTTTCCCAGCCTAGGAAAATAAAGTCTAGGTCTAAATGATACTTGTGATAAAAAATTTATTTAAAAAAAAAATAATAATAAATAAAAATAATAATAATAATTAAATAATAATGATAATCATCATTCATCTTGTGACAAGAAGGGGGTAAGCAATTAAATTTATTTATTAAAATCTTTTGGGATAAAATTTTAAAAGGGGGAAATAATTGTTTTACTATATTATGCTAATTAAAAATTTATTCATTAAAAAGAAAAACGGAAAAAGGGTAAGTTTATGCACATGCCTTTTTGAGTTTAAATAAAAAGGGGAAAGGGGGGAATATAAAATAATTAGGAAACTAGGAAAAAGTGGGAAACATAAAAAAAAGGGGAAACACAAGGAAAAAACAGATAGTCTAACTTAGTAAGGTATCTAGCATTTAAGAATTTTCTAATTAAACTCGGCTAGTAAATTGATAAGGGGGAAAGTCATTAAAACTTGTAAGGAGATATGGGGACACCTAGGAGTGATTCTAGGAGTGCCTTTGGGTGAGTGAGGGAAATAGGGGTAATTAATTAATCAATCAAATTAGTTTATGGAGGAATGAAGGGGATGGGTGACACATGTACGGGGAGGATTTTTATGGATTAAATTATTAAACTTTAAATTAAATAGGATTTTGGGAAAGTAAGGGACTTCAAAACTCTATATAATGGAGGAAGGAGAAGGATGATGGATCTCTTCTGTTATGCGTAATGTTGCACTGTAGAAATTCATACTTGACTAACTTAGCTTGTGGGAGTTGGGATACCCAGCTCGATGAGGAGTGGTAGATCAGTCTTGCGATGCAAGCTGGGATCTAGTGGATTATATGGTTAGTGTGTGTGGCCACTTTGCAGCTCGGGGGGATACGAGGGAAGAAGAGTACCCCTAGCGTTGGCTGGGAGGTACCAGTGAAGTCTCATCGGTTGGCAAGTGGGAGTTGCATGAAGTGCACAGGACATCAACTCAGAGTGGGCAATTGGGCAACGGTATGCTTCCTTTATTTCTGCATGGTAGAAGGTTAGTATGATTATGATTTTAGCGCTGCAAGTTTAATTGGGTAAGGAAAATGACTGTCTTAGAATTCTAGTTGATGACTAAAACTTTCCCTTAGCCTTTAGCTCAATGTTGATTTCCCATGGCCTTCGATCCCTACATGTCTTGACCATCCTCTGGTTTATTGATTGTGATGTTCGCAGCTTATTTTTTCCTTCGTCCCCAGTTCATCAGTCCACGCTTGAGCAGTCGGCCAGGAGCTTGATCTACAATCATCACTTTGGCGTTAATAGACCTATGGATCATCCTTCTTGTGTTGAGTAATTATTCCACTGTTGTCTTTCCTATCCGTGAACCGCTGATTACCCCTTCATTTTGACTCGACATCCCCAAATTTTAAACGTTTTACCATTTTACAGTCAGTAATTTACCCCCCTTATTGGACTGCGACCTTGTCATGCTTTAGACTGTGAACTTACCCTTATAGAATGCACATTTATTTCACATTGTTAGCATTCTTAGTTAGCATTTTGTTGGCATTATCAGTTGGTTTATACCGGCATTTTAATTTAAGACAACGTTATCAGTTTTTCTTAAGACAGTACATTTAATCGCATAAGGGTGTATCTTGTTATGCCTGCAATTTTTTTTATGTAGTAATGGATCAACAATATCGTGGGTTAGCAAATTTATTGGTTGTTGGCAACGATTTATTTAAAAGACAACACGTACATTTAGAAGACATCAATATTTAATGTACAGTATTAATGTATACCAACAAGTTCTTATTTAATAAGAAGCATTGCCTCCAGTTCTCTTATATTAATAGACAGCATGTCTATAACTTGATTAATAGTGAATCCATTCCTGTGTTTGAACGAAATAATGATTGTGTTTTACCTTGAGATGGAAGGTGTTTTTAACTTGAGCGTGAATGCATTTTTATGGTAAGATGGAATGCCTTTTATCTCGAGTTTGATTGTGTTTTAACCTGAGCTTCAGCGAGTTCTTCCTTCATGTGACTACATTCTCTTCACTTGGCTATGTTTTAAGTCCTATATGGTTGCGATTGGGGTGTCTGAGATCCCAAGGTGTCTGCATTTCTTTTTATTAACCCACAACAAATTCTTATGCTAGCCTCGTCTGATGGAGATTTGATGGCTCCAACCCATAACCTAGACTGTCATTTTTGGGGCAGTGTGAAGGCATGGGGAAACTTATTTATGGTAGGTTTGCATGAGATTGTAGATACAGATTTTGACTTGATGGACCACGTTCTTAATTAATAGTCAATAATTCCGATACTCCCAGTTGTTATGTAAGAAATATATTGACTCTATATCTAGCTGTATATTCTGGGCAACAATTTTTCCTTTAATAGACCACTATTTTATTGTTTATGCTAGCAACGCCCCTTAGCACATTTATGATAGCGAATTTTCGATTTATAATAGCAAATTACCTGGAAAAATACTTACAGCAAATTGAGCCTAGATTAGCAACCGAATTGTCTTACCAGACAACGATTCCCTTTTGTTAGATAGAAAATTAAAATGGTGACTGTGTAACTACACTAAGAGGCAGTGTTTTCCGTCTTCGGGTGACTGTGTATTTGTTTAAAATGGTGATTGTGTAAATGCACTAAGAGGCAGCGATTTCCATCTTTAAGAGGACTGTGAGTTTGCTGGTTTAAAGACTACGATTTTTCCCTCTAGATGACTGCGAGTTAGCCTTTGTAAAGACTGTGATTTTCCTTTAATATGACTACAGGTTTCCTTATTTAGAAAGCTATTTACTAAGTTGTCAGTGAATCCACATAGAAATCTTGATAGCGATTTTTAATGAATCGGCAATTCACCGGTCCTTTCCTTAGAAGTTACAAAATTTAGTCAACCGATAGCGATTGATGCATTAACCTGCATGTCTGGGATTTATAATTTAAGTCTTGCTAATTTCATTTTTATATAAATGTTAATCTTGGCAATTAAACAACACTACATTGATGGTTTAACAGATACATTGATCAGGCTCATATTTTTAATGAAACACTTATCGATTTACCAACATAGCATTTTTATGAGATAGTAAGGCGTATGTAATATCCTTAGGTGGAAGATATTTAGCGTTCAATGGGTGAGATGTA
This sequence comes from Picea engelmannii, assembly GCA_009831015.1. Lineage (NCBI taxonomy): Eukaryota > Viridiplantae > Streptophyta > Pinopsida > Pinales > Pinaceae > Picea > Picea engelmannii. The sequence continues at coordinate 24,441 of ML781349.1, read as the reverse complement.
ATAAATAATTGCCTCAACTAACTTATTCTGAGAGTGATTAGAGCTTGAGGAAAAAAAAAGGGGTTTCTTGTTGTTCAAGGGAAATACTAACACCTTTTTTTTTACTAATAAAAATCCATACCAGTTGTGGTGGACGTATATCAGCATAGGATTCCTTGTTAGACAAGTCAAAATTTTGAGTTATAGGATTGTTGGTCACGATAGTTTACCCTTCGTGCCTAGAATTCTTACTTAACCTTGGGGCTTCTTGGGCGTTGTCGAATCCCTTTTTATTTGCGCTTTGTTGAGCGATGTCCTCTTGCTTCTTGACTAACCGTTGCTTGGGGGCATAGGCGTAGTCTCCCTGTCAGTTATTTCATCCCTTGGTGCTGGTTTTTCTTGAGCCCTTGGTCCCGATAGGATATGTTGCGCCAGGTTTATTGACACGTCTATCATTTAGGGATGACACTATTCCTAATGAGGGGATCCTGGTGCACCCTGTTGGGTAGCGACGAATGAGAAATTGGCCAGAGTCGATGCGTTCTGTGTGGGTATTTTCAAGCGTGGTAAGTTCCTTTTGGGTGCATGGGCGGAACGCCTTCATGCATTTGGTTTGCGCGCCTTGAGGTTCTAGTCTTGTTCGTCAAGGCCGTTGGGTCGGGAGGGGGATGTTGTCCCTTAGTTTGTAGGCATGTCTTGTTTGCGTTGGGCGGGAAGTTGTTCCTCCTTGTTGTTCTATGCATGTTTCGCCTAGTTTTCCTTGTGCCAATGAGTGTAGCATAGTTTCCTGTTGCCTGGACTGCATGCTTGCATTGTCGTCATTTGTGTGGTTAACTGTTGTTGTCATCGCCTTCTTGCCTTTTAAACAAAACAAAAAAATTGCACTTCTACTTCACTTGTAGTTGTATCGATGGGGTTGTTACAACCTCACATAGAATAGGAGACAAAAATTAAACTTTGGAGTCTTCACCTTCATCTAAAGGATAAAATGGTGGAGAAACATTATCATAGATCAAAGGAAATTGATCTAAGAAATCATTTTCTTTCTAATCTAAATCAATGTGACTGAAGAAATATCCAAACATATGCTATCGAATAACAATTTTATTATCATTGGGGTCTTCTTATGAATCAAATTCAACTTGTGAACCGCCATCTTGACATGTGTTCAAATCAACAATCATTTATTGATCTTGCTCTTCATAAATAGAAAAAAGGAAACAATTTAAGGAGCTGAAGTGCAAGAGGATTATCACTAAAAGGAAACCTATGAAAATTATGATTAAAACTTGCATAGAAAGAAACTATTGATTCATCTTCTTATTTTATAAGATTCTTCAATTCTTTGCATAATTCATTAAAATAATATTCCTCAAAAGCAAGTAAGATATGATCTATGAATTGTTTCCAATTATGAATAGAATTGTATGGAAAGGCTTTGAACCATTTCTTAATTCAAACTTTTAAAGTCAGGGAGAACAATCTACATTTTACAAGATTATTAGTCACTTTATAAAAATTAAAATTATAAATTAAATTCCTAACATGTTCAGAACAAAATCTACCACCTTCGCCTTCAAATTCAATCTTTAACAAGATATCAACTATCTTTGTGGGAATGCTACTAGATGTTCATAGAGAACCAAAAGCATGTTCCCACACATGGATAAGGACATGATCCATTACTAGCTAAACAAATTAAAAAAACAATGACTTCATAGGTTTATCTTGTCATCAACCCTCCTTCTAGTGCCATTTTGTTGATGTAGGAAAATTCCCATCCCAACAATAGTGAGAATTTCCCGATGGCAGGTCCCAATTAGATATGCTCTCATTTGGTATGGAAATATCTTATGGTATGTGGGTATGGTTTCTGCTAATAAAATTGATTTCTCCTAAAAAGGAGACTTGTTCATTTAATCTCTCTAAGGTCCATAATGCATTCCTAATCTATCATAAATATGTAGTCCTATTCCAGCCTACACCAACTCTTAATCTAATAGTAACAAAAAAATGATTGCAAGAATAAAGTTAAATAGTTGTAAACAAGAAAGAATTCATATTCCATAGAATAAAACCCTACTAACATATTCAATTTACATGAACACAATTTTTTTTCGCGTAAATGGTACTGAGTATGTCCCCGCAATCACATCCATAACCAACTCATAATATTCTACTAAGCACTCAAGTGTCGGCACAAGGATAAGTTGCATGAGGGGGAGGACGATGGAGCGAGAAGAATCGCCGAAGCGGCTAGGGCCCAAACCCTAGCCGCCATCGCTCTGAAACTTAGCATGCAGGTACGCGGAGAGCCGAGAGAAGCTGCCGTCCAAGTTCCCAACGCCCTCTCGCCATTCAGGGAGCGATTCTGCGTTCCCAGCGCGGCCCTCCTGCGCGCACGTATTCAGTGGTAGCCCAGGGGTCGCCGTCCAGCCAAGATGGCATCAAATCCGACTGCCGAGACTGAGGAAGATCCATTGGACGCCTTTAAAGAGTTAGTTCGTTCGGCAGGAGCTAAATCCAAGCCTCCTCCTCCGACTAAGTTTGTTAAGAAGATGGAGGAGATCCCTTCCCTGGAGCTTTCTCCAGAGGAACCCTGCAATACGGCTCTCTTCCTGGCAGAAAGGGCCCTCATTGGAAAGTTCACCGGGTTATGGCCCAGCCCCAAATCGGTGGAGGCATGGATTGAAGAAAGATGGAGGTCGATGATACAGGGAAGCATTCTTCGGAGTGCAGTAGGCAGGGGTTATTTTGTCTTCTGCTTCTCAGAGAAAGAGGACCGCGACCTAGTCTTCAGATCTGGACCCTACTTCATGGGGTCGAGAGGTCTGTACTTAGCCCCCTGGACTCTGGATTTCAACCCCGGAGTCGAGATCACCGCAGCCCCTGTTTGGGTTAGGCTGCCTCACCTCCCCCTTCACCTTTGGGGGAATAGCACTCTAGAGGACATTGGAAACAAGCTCGGGAGATTCCTGGACAGTGTGAAACCGAAAGAGGAACAATACACCTGCGCTCGTATTTGTGTGGAGGTTAATCTCGAGAAAGGCCTACCGGAAGCCATCAAGCTCTCCCTGGG
>ML781349.1:0-21277 GCA_009831015.1 Picea engelmannii | reverse complement strand
ATTGGCCTCCCAAGGCATTCATAAGAAGGTTGGCAGCACTGATAGAGGTCACCAACCTTCTTCAAAGTTGTAACCTTCTGATTCAGGCATGCCAAAATGCCGCCTAATACAACATAATCGTCCCTGTTAAAAAAAAAAATATTCTACTAAGCAATTTCAAAAAATAAAAAGAATCTAGAAAAATAAAAAATTGACAAAAATATCCAGTTGTATGAATTGATCATGAATCAAGTTCTCCTTGTATTCATTCTTCAAAAAAAATTATTCAGTTTGAGGTCCAAGCCAAAAACCCTCCCCCATTATTAGGCAAGAATCCCCCTTTAATCTAAATCAAGGTAGCCCTTCAGTTTATCCAAATGTTGTTTTTATGGCTACAACCATTTTGTGTTTTAAACAAGGGTATCAATTCTTGTTTTTCTAAATCACTAAAGAATATCAAAATTACAATCAAAATATAATTTGGGAACTTGCATAGTCACAAGCCTTGTCTTTAGGTGATTATGAGTTTTTTTTGTTCTCCTCCTCCAACACATATAACGAATTCTCGTTTCTATTGCTTTTAATTCTTTTATCGTATCCACTATTTTTTTATTCCCTTTATCTCTTCAAATGAACACATATAGATAAAAAATACAATAACTTTTCACATCATATAAAATAAACTAATAAAAACATATACGTGAAAACAATAATGATAAAAGTAAATATACAAAAATCAATGTGAGGATGCCTTGTTATTTGGTTATTCGGTCATCTAATCTAAGGAATATTCCCCACGTTGGTATCTTTTTGTGTATTCTTAACAAGGGTTGCATGGTAGCTTAGTACCTGTTGAACAAGTTTTGTATCAGTAAGCGGAGATTAAGCCTCTAGGTAAGAAGTATTTTGGCTTAGCATCCATTGGTTGGACACTTTAGTCCCTACTAGGGAAAAAATAAACCATAGACATGCCATATGACTTACAATGCAACCCTTCAAAGTTGAGGTCTAATCAAATTAAAGAAAAACAAAAAAAAAGTATTTAAATAAAAAATATTATTGCAATATCCTATGTTTAATTACAGTCAAACTACTAACTAATAGGTAGTCAAACTAGTGACTCATTACTATAGTCTTTTTGGCAGGGATTAATAATATATGCATTGATATGTTGAGTTAGGTGGTTTGTTCGAGTAAGTGACTTGATGTTACAAGAATTCAGGCATGGGTAAGGTTAGTGGTTGATTGATATTATAAGGATTATGGATTATATCTATTTTTAAGGTTAGGTTCAAATTCATAGGGGTAGGGTATGTACACCTTCCTAAACTTTAGGAGTTAAATTAGAGATCCCTTCTCCCACAAACAAGACGATCTTATACACCAATTTGGTATCTAACTTGGTTGGAATCTTAAAAATAGATTATTATTATTATTATTACAAGTATTTAAATAAATGATTCTTGATTAGTGAGTAGAAGTTAAGAACTATTAACATTACAATTTTTAAAATAAAAAAAAAATAATAATCAAAATCTTTAAAATGAATTATTCCCATATACTTAAAAGTTAATTTTAAAAATTAAATAAACAATTATTTAAAAATTAAAATTAAAATGAAAAAAAAACTAAAGAAATATATTTTAACTTTAAAAAAAAGTTTTAAAAAATATAAAAATTAAAAAAAAAAAAAATTTTAAACATTTAAAAAATGCAAAACAAAAATAAAAAAATTGTCGTATGAATATCATTAGTCTAGTGAACATATTCACTTTGCAATTATCTCATGCCAAAGGCATTTGCTCACGACATGTTGATTGTGACACTTGTACTGTTACTTCCAAGCATTAATAAGTTTTTCAATTTCACATACGAAACAAGGCCAATGGAATGTACTATAGTTTGGTTGGAGGATCGTCATGGCGTGTGGATAGTGGCAAGGGTCGTTCATAAAGTCTCCACCGTAAGTTTTATTTTATCGCATTAAATAATGTTTCTAATCCCAACAATGTCGCAGTAGCATTTGCAATAAGACTCCAATTTTTTTTTACCAATCGAAAAGTAAAAAAATCAATTTTAATATTTCATAAAAATAAAAATTTAAGTATAATTTATTTGTATAATGTTTTACATTAGGAAATAAGAATAAATTTATAAACAAAACTCAAGTAATGCACGATCAACCACTAACTGAACGCTATAGTACCAAGCCTTCAACAGGTACTAATAAGGGTATGGATGATACTCAAAATATGAACAAAAAGGAGTACATAATGAAAGTAGTTTCTATATGCGACCGTAACAACACGAATAGAACTAAAGTGTTCATTCCATAGTTTTTGGTAACCCCTTCGCTCTAGAAGGTTTGTTATTTTTTTTTAGGTATTTTCAATGGATTATTAGCTACATATTCAAAGAGCTTAACAATATTTCATTCATTTGGGATTCATAACATCATATTTGCGTCCAAGTTGGATCAAACAATTGTTGTCTTCACTAGGTTGAAGGTCACCAGGTTGCTTTAGTTCAAACACAATGAGTATGATGAATGAAAGTGAGTCCAGAGTCTGGATGACTGGATGTTCAAAAAATGAAAATTAGTCCAGATGATCGGATATCTATATATCTAGATGTAAATTTGATTCTAAGTCGATTTAACATGGGTCTTTTCTTTGCATTTAAATCCCTAGTTGCATATTTCTATGCATAAAGATTTTATATAGCTACAAAGGAAAGAAAACAAATTAAATTATTCCAATAACGAAAAATAATATCAAATAACTAAGTTCTAAATATTATTGTTTATTTATGATAAAAATGATATTAAAATATAAAAGAAATAAAAAAAAAATCTTATTTAAGCACACGAAAGTGTTATATTAAGAGTTAATGGGAATTATTCAAGCATCAAAATTATTAGGAAAAATTGGAGACAATGATGTTTCCAATAGTTGATTATGCCAATAACGATATTCATATTTGTAGGTAATAGATTCCATTTCTCATAGTTGCAATGAGTTCAAAAACCAATAAGCATCACAATTCATGAGAAAAACAAGCAAATTCTTCCAAGAGCAAAATTGTGCAAAAAACATTTTTTAATGAAAGTATGGGCTTTGTAAAAAGTGATGCTCTTCTTAAATTGAAATATGTCAACTCGCTCCTAATACTTTATATATACTTTTAAGTTGTTTATTGACTTGGATATTACTAGGCGTTTGTTGAATCTTCTGAAACTCAATTTTAAGTCTACCAGAGGTATGAGATAATTTCAATAAGTCTAGATGATTCTATAAATGGTATTAATTGAGATTAAAATAATCATTTTCAAGGGACATGTCCATTATTCATGAAGACGATAAAAGAAACATTTTTCATCATGGAAAAAGACTCATCTTCAAGATTACATATTGAAATATCACTACGTGAAACTCTTCGTCAATAACTATGTTCATTAGCATCGTATCATATATTTTGGTCACATTATTCCCAAGAAATATTATAGTTATATTTGATCTTATAAGCATCCATGTCTTCCATAAGTGCAGGCTTACCTTCACCACCTCTTACTTTATGTCAAGATATAGCATAGGACAGATACAATCATTCAAGGAAACCAAGTAAGGTAAAACAATTCCATAATCATAAGATCAGGGAAAGGAACAAATATCAAAGTAGCAATCAAAATCAAGGTAGGCATGGATAATCAAGAAATGCAACTCATAAATAGGTTCAAGCATCAATTCATGAGAGAAAACTAAGGATATTGTTAAGAGGCACATGCAAAAATATAATAAAAAGACATCAAGCATCAAGGACATGAATCAAAACATCCTTCGTAAATGAATAAAAATGAGACAAATACATTCCAATGTCAAACATAATTCATAATAAACCATCATCGAAGTAATCAAAACCCAAAGGGAAATGAATAAACCAATAACAATCATAGGTTATCATCAAAAGACAGTAACCAAATTAAACATAGAACCCTAAACCAAGAATAAGAATCACAAAATAGGATCTAAAAATAAAATAGGTCGTAAGTTCAAAGTTCAATAAGGGGCCCTTTTTTTTTATTAAAAACTGAAGGGGGATTTTTTGTGGGAACACCAAGTTCTTATCAAAGTCATAATATGATTGTGTTGGTTTGAATGTCCATCATTAATGATTATGTTTGTGTAGTGATTCCAAATTCTTAAAAATATCATAACATTGCAAAATTACACACCATTTGCATGAGGCCTCTTTACTATTAGGTTGACCTTATTACATAAATGTTTACACATTACACGTACATTTATCCCCATATACCCCCACCCCCCCTCTTTGGGGTTATATCATATACATTTAAACCTATATATGCCCCCCTTGGGTCATAACATAATACCTTGCTTCAAAAAGATCTATCCTCAAAGCTTTTCAATTAAAGGCTTCACATGTGATGAAACCAAGTAATATGATTTTCTTATGTTCCTAGTTTCTTCTTTCCATTGATGATGATCATTCTCTTTTTCTTCCTAGTTTTCTTTGAAACCTAATGTAGTGAACCAAATGATTAAATTATCATAACATAACAGAAGTACATACCATGTACAAAATTTGAGTGCGGAGCAAAACTCCAAGACAGATAAGTTACACAATAAATCCTTAAAGAATAGGAGAACCTCCTCCAAGTAACCAAATACATTTATACATCACAATTCACTCTCTTGTAAATTGAGGTATTTCCATTGATTATTAAGTTGTTTCTAACCCCGACATTGAACTTACAACCTCAATATATTAGGAATAATGATCTCAAATAGTTATAATCCTTGTTTCAATTTAATATAATATGTTTTCTCTTTCCAATGGCTTTTGAATCATCTCAATCAGATATTCCAATCAAAAGTTATGATAGTTTTAAGTGAACATACCTTTGAGACCATGATTTGGAGTTCGTTCTTCTGATTGACCTGCCTTCTAATGTATTTATGAAATTTCAACCCTTATGAGTCTGAAATTTCGACTTGTAGTAATATGAAATGTCTTCTCTGCAATTCCACATGTCTGACCAAAATTGGATGTGCCAAGTGAAGGTTAGGGTAACTTTCCCAAACCTTGCTAATTTTTGGCCTTTCTGGGAGAGTGAACTTGTACAAAATACCACGTGTTGAATATTTAATACCCAATTCTGAAATTAATAACAAAAATACTATGGATTTGTCTCTTTCCAATGCAATAGGTCTCACTTTATTTTGATCCTCGCTAAATAATATATGACATTTTTATCTGGAACACTTGTTTGAGACTAGTTACAGGACTAGTAAAAAACCTATCTTCCATAGGGTGTATCTCCAAAATTACAATGCCCATAGGCTGAAATTCCTACCATAGGTACCTTGTTATGTATTCTAAACATTCTCCAAGTTTCAATTTCTGAAGTGGCCCCGAAAAAATGTTATAGCGAAAAATTCCAAGATGACTTGCTTGAGGAAGCAAAACCCTGGGATGATTGTTTTGATACCAAATGTAGAAATTCCAAATGCTTAAAAATATCATAACAGAAAAGAAGTACACACCATGTACAAGAGGCCCCTTTACTACTAGGATGACCCTATTACATATATATTTACACATTACAAGTACATTTATCCCCATATATGCCCCTCATTGGAGTCATCCTAACCCACACTCATCTCATTGATCTAGTATTGTTTCAAGGATTATTTCTTGTTCTAGTATTATTTTCCCTTCTTCATTGATCTCTGGTAAAAAGGCTTGAACTGTGATCTTGTCATCGATCACCTTCTTTAAGCAAGAAACATGGAAGAATGGATGTACATGTGAAGATGGAGGTAACTCCAATTTGTAATCCATACTTACAATCCTCTGCAACACCTTATAGAGACCATAATGCTTGGATTCTAATTTATTGTCATTCTTTTGTTTCTTGAGGGACATCTATTTGTATGTTTGTATCCTCATAAATACCCAATCCCCCACTTCCAATTTCCTTTCGTTGTGACGTTGATTTTGATCCAGATTATTTTCGACATGAAATGAGAGTGAATATATAATAAATAAATGTACAGAGATATCTTGGATATCCAATAATATAAAAAAATTATATCAGAGATGAAACCATAAACACAGAGATACAGTAATGCACAATTTCTATTAATGAGCAAAATGTACAAAGACTGTAAAAATACAGAGTGAAAGACTTGTTAGGATGGTGGTAGCTTATCTCTGAGAAGAGATGTGACGGCTACTTGCACTCACAAGAAGATGATTCTTACAATGAGGCTCCAAAGGCCTTTTTAACATAAGTAAAATCCCCCAAAAAATGTCATTTAAGGCCTCAAAACAATCCCGAATGTTTGGAACCCGAAAAACTACCAAAAAACTGCCAAGGTGGAAAATTCATTTTCGAGCCAATGGAATAGGTGGGGGGCCACTGATATCCAACTGGATAAATCCTCCCTCCTTAAGAAGAAATGGTCTCCATTGCGTTGAGTTCCCTGGGGAGAGGGGGAAGCATTTGTTGAATCTGAATCTTGGTGAGTTGCTTGCCTTGCTAGAAAAGTTGCGATGTTTATCTTGTTGAAGGCTGTCATGAACCTGTGGATGGAAGGGTTGGAGATTTTTAACCAGTCTGGATACATGAGATGATACATGGGTTCATCCTAACAAGAATATTTACACTTTTTTTAGGGTCCTAACCTGCACATAGGTAGATTAATATATTCGGATGTAAAAAAGGTCAATATTAATAAGGCCTTTCAATAAAATAGAATAAGGTGGATGTAAGAAGACCTAATAGAATCTTCTTCTTCTAGAAGGATATTCCTCTAGATGCTTCTCTTGATAGACATATTTAGTATAAATAAGGGTCGAGGGTATGAAAACCCTAGCTTGAAGATTATTGTAACAGAGCATTGCTCGATTGGAGCTTGCCCCCTCGAAGATGCCTGTGAACATTGCTTTCTGAATCAAAGTGTTATTTTTGTTGTTGTTCTTATATCATTTCTATGTTATTGTGGAGATTATGTTGGATGTATTATTGTTATTCTGCCATTTCTAGCATTTTATTTCTGTTCTGCATATTTATTATATATAGTATCTTGTAAGTGGTATCAGAGCACTTTCCTTGGCAGAAATTGTGGGAATTTTTTTTTTTAGGGTAGAGACATATTCTGACATATTTAAACCATAGAGATCAATTGTTACGCGCATAAACCCTGTGGTTGAGGGATTCATACACGCGGGAAATAGAAGTGGTTCTTAAGCACACATCTGTTGGCCACCCTTGTAACCCCTGTTGGTACCCCTTCAAGTGGTAGCGCATCAGACAACACCTGTGTACAGATAGGCCTAGATTTTCTAAAGCCCTCTTTAGATAAACCTATCGGTCGTCGGACTACTATAGTGTCATCGAGAACAACACTTGGGAAGATACTCTCTAGTACCTAGGTAGCCGGGTAATATGGCTAAGGGTACGATCTATCCCCCTTAGTTAGTGCCTTGAGATATTGGGCTGAGTACTACTGTTGGACCCTACACGTATATCAGAGAGCTATAGCACAGGAAAAACCCTTGTTTGTATAACCCTTGGGGGACAGAAACATAAACAAATTAAAAACAGACCAGATCTATTGTTGCGCAACTGTGTTCAGGTTGCCAAGTAAATACACATCTCTTTCTGGTTAATCATTTGGGGATTTCATCACTGCAGTATTCTTCAGACTGGAGTATAACTCCGTAGGTGTAAAAAAAAAAAAAAAAGTCTAGAAATTTTTTCACGATTATTTGAGACCTATTCCATTGGATTCATCTCTTCTCCCTTATCACATTCATCCATATCATTTTTCGACAAAAATTTTGACCCCGCCTGCCCCTTTTCAGTTCACCCATCCTCGTGGCCCATACCCATATCCAAGACCTGGAAGCTCACTTCAACACCATGCAATCTGGTTTCTTAGAAACCCAAAAATAAGTGAAACAACTCAGTGCTATTGTTGCCTCCATCGACTCGTCTATCAATGCTACCATAAATACAACCATGAAGTCCTCAATGGAGGAAGTCAAACAAGAACTGACCACCTAGCTTGAATTTGTCTTTACATCACTCTGCATTAAACTAAAGATCCATACAGATGACCATTTCTCTGAATCACCTCCAAAGAATGAAGGTGAAACTTCCTCCCATTCCCATACCTTTCAATCCCATCACTTTCAATGTGACATACGCCTTCCGTGGGTGGACGTGACCAAATTTGATGGCTCGAACCCCACTGGTTGTGTAACCCAAATGGAACATCATTTCTCTTTATATGGCATTACAGATGACTTGGACAAACTCCAATATAGTGTTCTCCATCTAGATCAAGAACGTTGGCAATGGTGGCAATGGAGAAAAACTTCCCATCAAGGGTATATTGCTTAGACCCAATTTGTGACTGAGATTTATGAACGCTTTGACATAGACACTAACCATTTGGGCCATTTGACAAAGTTGAAACAAACTGGAACAGTAGAAGACTTCATAGCTACCTTTGAATGCCTGGCTTTTTGAATAGAGGGCATGACTGATGCTTTCTTTCGAAAGTGTTTTATTAGTGGCCTCAAGGAGGAGATTCGGGCCCATGTCCTCATGGTTCGACCCTCGACATGGGTGGAGGATACTAAAAGAGATAAAGAAGCACAACAGGTTGTATCATCTCAAAACTGAAAACCCTCCTTTATCCCTCGCCCTAAACCTGTCACTCCCACTACTCCCTCCACCCCATTAAAAATCCAAAAATTGACCAGGGATGAAATGGCTAAACGCCAACTCAAAGGCCTTTGTTATAATTGTGATGAAAAATATTTCCCGGGCCACAAGTGTAAGGAACAAAATATTTTTAAGGCCATCTCTGAGGACATTTCAGAAGAGGATGTTGAAACTCCCCTTGTGTCTGAGTCACCTGAAATCACTGACATAACCCCTCCCTCAGACCCTCCCGAAGTAGAACCCGTCATTTCCCTCAATGCTCTCACTAGATTTTCCGCTCCCCAAACCCTCAAGATAATCGGTTACATCAAGCATCGAAAGGTCATCATTCCAGTTGATAGTGGAAGCACCCATAATTTTATTCATCGCTGCATTTCCCAAGAAACTCATTGCTACATCCATGTTGTCATCAATTTCCAAATCATGATTACCAATGGTGGTTCCATGAAATGTGGAGGGTGCTGTGAAAATGTGCGTCTCCAAATCAGTGACTACCACCTAAAATCCCATATGTTTGCTATCGACATGGGTGGTTGTGACATTGTGTTGGGTGCAGACTGGCTAAGAACTTTGGGTCTCATTCTCATGGATTTTAAGGAATTAACCATGCAATTAGACCAGGAAGGCCACCAATATAAATTCCAAGGCATCACTATTGGTTCACCTGAGGTCATTAGTTCCCATTGCATGGAAAAGCTGCTCAAAAAAGGTCATTCTAGTGTCATTGCCCAACTCCATGTCATTCAAGCAACAGAAACACCCCCGGTGCCGCATGACCTCCAAGCTCTCCTTTCTAAACATCAAATGGTATTTTCCACTCCCCAAGGCCTCCCTCCTTCGTACGGTGTTCATGATCATTCCATTCCCCTTGTACCCAAAATCCTTCCTCCCAATATCCATCCATATCGCCACCCCTTCTCACAAAAAAATGAAATTGAGAAAATGGTCTAGGAACTCCTTAATGCAGGCATTATCAGCCCTAGTATGAGCCCTTACTCTTCTCCTGTAGTCATGGCCCTGAAGAAAGAAGGTTCTTGGAGAATGTGTCATGACTTCCGTGCCCTCAACAAACTGACCATTAAAGACAAATTTCCCATTCCTGTCATTGATGACCTCCTGGATGAATTAAGTGGAGCCCAATTCTTTACTAAACTTGATCTTTTCTTGAGCTATCAACAGATACGTATGAAAGAGACAGACATTCCCAAGAAGGCCTTTCACACTCATGAGGGCCACTATGAGTTTTTGGTCATGCCCTTTGGCTTGTGTAATGCCCCCTCCACCTTTTAAAGCCTCATGAATCATGTCTTCCGTCCCTTTCTCTGTCATTTTGTCTTAGTTTTCTTTGATGATATCCTCATCTATAGCAAAACCTAGACCGACCATCTTACTCATGTGGATCAAGTTCTCCATCTCCTCTCCCAGCACCAACTTTTCTTGAAACAGTCTAAATGTGTTATTGGTGCCTCAGAAGTAGAATACTTGGGTCATTTGGTTGGCAAGGATGGCATCAGGGTGGATCCGAAAAAGATTGAATCTATGCAAGATTGGCTGCACCCAAAGACTCTCAAAAGCTTGCATGGATTTCTGGGCTTAACAGGGTATTATCGCAAGTTTGTTAAGAACTATGGAAAGATTGCAGCACCTCTCACTGCTCTCCTCAAAAAGAACTCTTTCACTTGGACTCCAGCCACTGCTCAAGATTTTCAAACCTTGAAGACAGCCATGTGCACCACTTTGGTTCTGGCCCTTCCTGATTTCACAAAGACCTTTGTGTTGGAATGTGATGCCTCAGGGAAAGGAATAGGCGTTGTCCTTATGCAAGAGGATCAACCTTTGGCCTTCACCAGCAAGAAACTATCTGAAAGGAATCTGGGCAAACCCATTTATGAAAAGGAAATGTTGGCTATTCTGCATTCTATTGAGCTATGGTGCCCTTATCTCTTGGGGAAACGCTTCCAAATCAAGACCGACCATCAAAGCCTCAAGTACTTTCTGGAACAATGCATTTCCTCCCAAGAGCAACAAAAATGGGTGACTAAGATCTTTGGTTATGATTATGAGAGCATTTACAATAAGGGAAAAGACAATGTAGTGGCAGATGCACTGTCTTGAAAATATGAAGAAGAAGGATCCCTTTTCTCTCTTTCCTTCATTGTACCCGATTGGCTCCAAGCTGTGCCCCAGGAATGGCATCAAGATCCCAAAAGTTCGCATTTGATCCAGCAATTACAGACATGGGATCTGGCTCCCCCAGGGTACTCTTGGATCCAGGATGAGATTTGATACAAAGGCCATTTGTATTTAAGTAAAAAATCAAAGCTTAAATCCATGGTACTATCTAAGCTTCATGCTACACCCACAGCGGGGCACTCAAGGTTCGCCAAAACATATGACAGAGTTAAACATTCTTTTTTCTGGGATGGTATGAAATAGGAAATCCATAATTTTGTAGCTGAATGTGAGGTGTGTCAACGCAACAAGGGAGAAACAGTCAAATCTCCGGGCACACTACAAATGCTTCTAATTCCCCTGGCTATTTGGAAGGATATCTCTATGGACTTTATTACCATCTTACCCAAATCAGGGAATAAATCAATCATAATGGTGGTTGTGGATCCCCTTTCCAAGTATTCTCATTTCTATGCTCTTCAACACCCATTTACTACATCCATGGTGGCTCAACTTTTCATGGACCAAGTCTTCAAGCTTCATGGCATGCTGCACTCTATTGTTTCTGATCATGACCCAACTTTCACAAGCAATTTTTGGCAAGAACTATTTAAGCTCCAGGGCACCCAATTGCATCTCAGCAGAACTTATCATCCCCAGACTGATGGTCAAACGAAAGTTGTCAACAAGTGTTTGGAAACATATCTAAGGTGTTTTGTTTCTGAAAAACAACATCAGTGGGCTCAATGGCTACCCCTAGCCAAATGGTGGTACAACACTTCCTACCATACAGCTACTCGTATGACTCCTTTTGAAGCGGTATATGGACAGAAGCCACCTTCAGTTCTCTCATACTTACTGAGTACCTCGAAGGTCCAGGCGGTTGACCAAACACTTACAGTTCGAGAGGATATTCTTCGTACCCTTAAAGAGAACTTGGTCATGGCACAAAATTGCATGAAGAAACAAGCAGATCAAGGTTGCTCTGAACATCAATTTGCAGAAGGGGATCAGGTGTTTCTACGACTACAACCATACACGCAAACTTCCCTCAAGGCCGAGCATTGTCAGAAGCTAGCACCCAAATTTTATGGTCCTTATGCAGTTCTCAAGCATGTGGGACAAGTCACATATTAGTTAGCTCTGCCCAGTCAGTCAAAGCTACATCCATTTTTCCATGTTTCATGCTTAAAGAAGGTGAATGGAACTAGGTGCCAAATTCAAACCAACCTTCCCGAGTTAGTTGAAGAAGGATCCATTTGGCTACAGCCAGAAGCAGTTTTGGACCAGCATGAGCGTCGCCTGCATCAGAGAACCATCAAGGAAGTGTTAGTCTAGTGGAAAGATACGAATCCAGCAAATGCCACTTGGGAACCAGCTACCATTCTACAACAGTTTCCTCATCTCAAGCCTTGAGGACAAGGTTGTTTTTAAGGGGGCGGACATGTTAGGGTCCTAACCCACACATAGGTAGATTAATATATTCGGATGTAATAAAGGTCAATATTAATAAGGCCTTTCAATAAAATAGAATAAGGAAGATGTAAGAAGACCTAATAGAAGCTTCTGCTTCTAGAAGGATCTTCCTCTAGATGCTTCTCTTGATAGACATATTTAGTATAACTAGGGGTCGAGGGTATGAAAACCCTAGCTTGGAGATTATTGTAACAGAGCGCTACTCGATTGGAGGTTGCCCCCTCGAAGAGGCTTGTGAACATTGCTTTCTGAATCAAAGTGTTATTTCTGTTGTTGTTGTTATATCATTTATGTGTTATTGTGGAGATTATGCTGGATATATTGTTGTTATTCTTCCATTTCTAGCATTTTATTTTTGTTCTGCATATTTATTATATCTAGAAGCGTTTGCTGAATCTGAATCTTGGTGAGTTGCTTGCCTTGCTGGAAAAGTTGCGTTGTTTAGCTTGTTGAAGACTGTCACGAACCTGTGGATGGAAGGGTTGGATATTTTTAACCAGTCTGGATACATGAGATGAATGTGTGCAGAAGGAATCTTTACACTTTTCTTCAATCTTGTCGACCTTCTCTGCTAAACATAAGGTACTTGCACTGAGGCTATAGTGGTTATGGTGTTATTTTGTTCACCTTTTGAAAATACTGTGATGAAGTTGAATTTTGTAGTATGAGATACTACCTTGCGGCACTATTTAGTTGGGAGACTAGTTGGAACTACCTCTGGTATCCTATAGATATGACACCCCGGAGTAACAATGACATTGTTGGATCGAGACCCATAGATATCATGGCACTTACACATATATGGTTGGCCCAATAGAACATTACAGACATCCAGCGGGGAAGAATCACATAATACCTCATCCTTGAAGGGATGGATGTCGTATGACAATTGACATTGTTGGCTGACACGAAGATCTCGTCCCTGGCAAAGCCACCCGATGTTGTATGGATGTGGGTGTCGTGTGGTTGAGAATCCCAACTATTTGATGACCTCTGTTGAGATGAGGTCCTTTTGGCTTCCTCTATCAACAATAAAATGTAGTGGGGTCCCCTTCAACCACATCTGTGAATGAAAAAGGAACTCCCCCTCTTCAGGATCTGCTAGTTCTTCTGGTTGAATTGTTGCGGTCATGGTTATAGTAGTGGGGTCTAGGTCCATGATATTTCTTCTACCAATATTTTCTAAATCAGATTTTGAATTAGGGTTCAGCTCCTTTTCTTTGATCTCGACCACCAATGATTGTTTTGAGTGACATTCATCGGTGTTGTTCCAGAGGATTTTGTGGAAATCGCACCATTTTCCAATATCCTTCTTTGTCTTTGCGTTACCCTTCTTTTTCTGTGGATTTGACTAGTTTTTTGAAGGATGGTTGTTAGGGTCGTATTTACCATACTTTGGTTGTTGCAAATTTGTAGACCTGGACTCTTGCTTGTTCTGTTGCTTGATTTTTTTCTCAATTTTAACAACATATTGATAAGGAGCACCCAGTGATGAGATGTCCAAAAAATCCATTTCAGTTTGGATGTATCTATGTAGAGCCCCATGGTATTTCAGAACCAAATGTCACTCAGAGTCTTTGATACTCAGCTTGGTGCACAAGGTATGGAAAGTATTTGTGAAATCCAACACTATTTGGACCTTCTCTTGTCACAGTGTGGTCCATCTCTTGTATTGGTCATCATAGTTACCAATAGGGTAATATTGTTCCTTGATCACATCCACAAAAAAATACCCAGTGGGCTTGACCCCATATATTCCAGACTCTTCAATGGAACTTTTCTCCCAGTAAGTTTCCCACCAATGTTTGACATGGGGGAGAGACTTAAGGAGTGCAAAGGTGATCTTTCCCTGTCAGAAAAATTGTGAACAAAGAAATAACCTTCTAGAAAATTTAACCATTTTTCTAGGGCATCCACATCTATTTGACCTTCAAATATAAGAATATAAAAATTGAATTGTACCTTGAAAGGAGAGGTGATTCCAAAGTGGTTTCTTGATGAATACATGTCTGTTGTTATCGACTGGTGTTGAAGGATGTGGGAAAAATTCTCCATCATTTCGTCCCTTTGTCGCATGAGAGTTTCCTCAAGCAACGAATTTTTAGAATCTTCTGCTCCATCATTTTTATTTTATTCCACCATGGATGGTTTCTTGGGCGTGAAAGAGATATTGTACTCAATATATACAAGCTCGATATCCAACTTTCTATACTTGGACCTCATTGAGGACATGCAATGAAAAATGATCAAGAGAAGCCTACTCTAATACCACTAATTCGGATTATTTTCGACACGAAATGAGAGCGAAGATATAATAAATAAATGTACATAGATATCTTGGATATCCAATAATATAAAAAATATATATCATAGATGAAACCATAAACACTTAGATACAGTAATACACAATTTCTATTAATGAGCGAAATGTACAAAGACTGTAAAAATACAGAGTGAAAGACTCACTAGGATGGTCGAAGCTTTTCTTTGGGAATATATGTGATGGTTACTCGCATTTGCAAGAATATGATTCTTACAATGAGGCTCCAAATTCATTTTTAACATAAATAAAATCCAAAACCCTAACCTTGGAAGATGAAAAGCCAAAAGGTTTGTGGGCCCTAATGGGGGTAGTTGATACGTCAACTTCCCGGGGGCATAACGTTTGCATACGATCTCTGTTTGGGGAACTTGATACACCGTTGGAAAGGTATAACTGAGAAAAACGATATTTGAATGGACCAATATGATTCCTTTGATACTATATTGGGCCCAAAATCCCCAAAATATGTCGTTTAGGGCCTCAAAACGACCCCGAAAATTTGGAACCCAAAAAACTGTCGAAACATTGCCAAGGTGGAAAACCGTTTTTTGATCTAGTGGAATAGGTGGGTGGTCATTGATATCCACCTGGATCATATTTTATTAATTCTTCATCCCATTTTATGTTGTAACCAATTTTTCCTTCAATAGTTTGAGAACCTCTTGTCGGTTCCCTATATGGTCCTCCACTACTTGAAGCTTTGGTTTCCCTTTGAAGGGTGATGTGATGGATGGAGGATGATATCCATAAAGTTCCATAAATGGGGAAACTTTTGATGAAGTATGGAAGGATGTGTTGTACCACCATTATTCCAAAGGTAACCACTTGACCCATTGTTCTTTTTATTAGATCCAAAGCAACGAAGATACCCTTCTAGATATTTTTTCACGGTCTTATTTTTCCCGTCAAATTGAGGATGGTAAGAGGAGATGTGATCCAATTGAGTACCTAAACAAGAAAATAATTTAGTCCAAAAATTTCGAGTGAAAAATCGATCTCTGTCACTTACAATGATCTTAGGGATTCCATGTAGCTTATGAACTATTTCCATGAATGTTATGGATAATATACTTACTTTAAAAGGGCAAGAAAGTGACAACAAATGGACATACTTTGTGAGTCTATCCACTAATACCATGATGAAATTATTTCCTTCAGATTTGGGTAGATATGTAATAAATCCATTGAAGCCTCTTCCCAGCGTTGACTTGGCATAGCTAATGGTTTTAGGAGATCTGGGGTCTTGATGATGTCTCCCTTATTCTATTGGAAAACCATACATTGAACCAAAAAATTGATCCAGGAGGAAATCGATGGTCACCCACCTATTCCACTAGTTCAAAACAGGGGTTTCCACCTTGGAAGTTTTTCTATAGCTTTTCAGGTCCTAAACTTCTGGGATCATTTTGAGGCCTTAAACAACATTTCTTTGGACTTCCATAATCACAATAGAGGATTTAGCCAAAGTGTAATGAAAAAATGTGTATTCCTTGGATATACCTTTCAACCGAGCTATCGTTCCCCCCAAACAGAAGTCATATGGAAAATTTACGCCCTTGGGAAGTTGACGTATCAACTACCCTCAATCGAGGCCCAAAAACCTTTTGGAATTTCATCTTCCAGGGTTAGGGTTTGGGATTTTCTTTATCTTAAAAAATCCTTTAGAGCCTCATTGTAAACATCATCTTCTTCTTGTGAATGAGCTTAGCCATCACATCTCTTCTAAGAGATAAGCTTCCACCATTCTAGTGAGTTTATTCACTCTGTATTTTTACAATCTTTGTACATTTAAACCATTAAGCTTCCTCCTTTATTTCATTCTCAAAATAATATGGATCAGTGGTATTAGAGCAGGCTACTCATTTTCGTTTCTTGTGCATGTCCCCGACAAGATCAGGATATATAGAGTCAGGTCTCGAGCTATGTTTCCTTGTGGAAAACTTCTCTTTCCAGCCTAAGTGACCTCCCATGGCAGAAGAGAAGAGACAAGGGAGCAAAATATCCCATCAAGTTGTTTCTCTTGGAAGCCCTCGTGCAATAAAGGAACGAGAAGTTGGAGAATTTTTCCCAAATCCTTCAACGATTGTCGACAATAATAGGTGTGTCTTCATAAAGAAGCCACTTTGAAGATGCCACCCCATGCAAGGTACAAGTTAAATTTGATATTCTTATATTTGAAGGTCATATCGATGCAGATGCTTTGGAAAAATGGTTAAATTTGATAGAATTTTATTTCTTTGTTCACATTTTTTATGACAGAGAAAATGTCACATTTGTGCTTGTTAAGGCTCTCCCCCATGTCAAACATTGGTGGGAAACTTACTGGGAGAAAAATTCCATAGAGGAGTCTGCAATAATTTGGGTCAAGCCCACTTGGGATTTTTTATGGATGCGGTCAAGGAGCAATATTACCCTGTGGGAAAATATTATGACCAATACATGAGATGGACCACATTGCATCAAGAGAGGGGCCAAATAGTGTCATAGTTCACAAATACATTCCATAGCTTGTGCACCAATATGGGTATCAAATAATCCAAGTGACAATTAGTTCTAAAATACTGCGAGGCTCTTCACAAGTACATCCAAACTGAAATGGATTTTATGGACATTTCATAACTGGGAGTTTCTTATTGATATGCTATCAAAATCAAGCAAAAATTTAAGCAGCAAAACAAGTGGGAGTTTGGGTCTGCAAATCCACAACAACAAAATTATGGTAAAGGAAGCCCTAAATCACAGAAAAAATAACCTCAAGACAACCATTCGAAGCCACAGAAAAAGAAGAACAATGGGAAGATGAAGAAGGACACTGGGAAGTGGTGTGACTTCCACAAAATACCTTGGGACAACACTAATGAATGTCGCTCAAAAAATTCATTGGTGACCGAGATCAAAGAAACAGATTTGAACCATGACTCAGACTATGATTCACAAAATAATAAAAGGAGATATATTATTGATGCAGAACCCATTGTTACTATTATGACCGCAACAATCTAACCAAAATAACTAGAGGATCCTGAGGAGGGGGAGTGCCTCTTCCAATCACAAATGTGGATGAAGGGCACCCCGTTGCATTTTATCATTGATAGAAGAAGACAGAAGAACCTCATCTTAGTAGAGGTCATCAAGAAGTTTTATTTTCCAACAAAACCACACATGCTGCCATAAAACATCAGATGGATTCGCTAGGGACAATATCTTTGTGTCAGCCAACAATGCCACTTGTCATACGACATCAATCCCTTTATGGATGAGGTATTGTGTGATGTTTCCCCACTGGAAGTCTGTGATGTTTTTTTAGTCCAACCATATATGTGGAAGCATCATTTTGTTTATGAGTCTCAACCCCATAGTGTCATTGTTACTCTGGGGGGTCAGCTCTAAGGGATATGACAGGTAGTTTCGACTATTGTCCCAACAAAATAGAGCTGCAAAGTAATCTCTCATACTGCAAAGTTGTTGGTTGTGGAGCTTGATTATCTTCCTGTTTCATAGGTATTTGTTTTCAGCTATGTTTATACCCCATGAAGACTGTACACCCCATAATATTATACACCCCTCCAGGTGGGAGGTTAAAGGGGGGGCTTGCACCCCTGCAAGGTCTGGGGGAAAGCGGGGGTTTGGGGGTGAAGCCCCGAAAGGAAAATTTTCCTTGTAAATGTATATTGTAATTTCATTGAAAATATAGACTGTTCATTATAAGGTCACCAATATAACGGTATAAGTTATGTTAGGGTTTTTTTCCTTAGAAGGAAACCCTCTTTTATGAGGGAAATGTATTGCGACTATGTATCATTGGGAATATTGTATTTTGAGTGAGGATATTGTGAGAGAAAGAAGAGGAAGTTACAATGGGTGTGTTGTAGGTTGTATCCCTTTATTTTATGGATAATAAAAAGGAAGGACTTGACAATTTCTCTAGTGGACATAGCTCACACTGGGTGAACCAGATATATCTGTGTCTCTATTGTATTGTCTATATTTTGTGTTTTATTTCCACATTTGTTTTATTTTATTTCTCCGCAATCTTGTTTTTCTAACAAAATTTTATCCTCTTCATGATCTATTCAGAAGACAAGGACACTACAATCACTACAGCCTTGGCCCAATACCCATTGTCTCTAGCCGAAGCATATCAACAAGATTGTAGAAGAGCACCAATATATTCTTAATGAACCTAAAAGGGTGCCACCACATTGTATAGTCAAGCGAAGTTATAATAAATCCCTTCATGCTATTCATGTTGCATCTTCACCGACATATTCCTTGCACACTCAGGAATATCATGCAGCTATATTGTTTGAACAAATCCAACCCCTCCAGTAATAGGTTCATAAAAATCTTCAACACACTAAGCAAGACAACTTCTTCAGCAAGGAAAGCAGCTCACCAAGGTTTAGATTCAGAAAAGGCTTCCCCAAGGACTTGACACAATGGAGACCATTTCTTCCTAAGGGGGGGGGAATTATCTAGGTGGAAATCAGTGGCCACCCACCTATTCCACTAACTCAAAACAAGGGTTTCCACCTTGGAAGTTTTTCTACATCTTTTCGAGTCCAAAACTTCTGGGGCCATTTTGAGGCCTTAAACATATTTTTTTTGGCCTTTCATAGTCACACTATAAGCCTTAGCTATAATTTTATGGAAAAATGTGTATTCCTTGGATAGACCTTTCCAACAAGCTATTGTGCGCCCCAAATAGAGATCGTATGAAACCATTACGCCCTTGGGAAGTTGATGTATCAACTACCCTCCATCAAGGCCTGCAAACCTTTTAGCATTTCATATTCCTGGGTTAGGCTTTTGGATTTTATTTATGTTAAAAAGGCCTCTAGAGCCTCATTGAAAGCATTATCTTCCTTTTGTGAATGAGCGTAGCCATCACATCTCTTCTCAGAGATGAGTTGCCACCATTCTAGCGAGTTTATTCACTTTGTATTTTTACAATCTCTGTACATTTATGTCATTAATAAAAATTGTGCATTACTGTATCTTTGTGTTTCTAGAAATATATCTGTGTATTTACTTATTATATTTTTGCCTTCATTTCGTTCTCAAAATAATCCAGATCAAAATTTTTGAACATTAATTTTAATACCTTCCCAAGAAATTTCTTCTTGATCTTGTGGTAATTTTTCAAGAACCATGAATGTCCTCATATAGGAGAAGTGTGCAATTCCAAAAGGATCTTTTGTTTTATTTGGGAATTATTGCATAAATATAAGTTATCTTGATACCACGATAAGTCATTCTTCCACATGAATTTATCTAATGCACTTGGGTCCTCTTGTAATTGTTGAATGATATTTCATACATTTGATATTTTTTCCATTCTATACTTGCTTCTTCCACCCAATCATATTGTTGAATGGAAATAGCACAAAGTAAAACCTTTTTTTCTTCTTATTTCCTTCAAAGTGCATCTTCCACCATATTTCATTTTCCTTTTTTGTAGATAATTTTAAAGTCATAAAATAGCATCTTTGTAGCCCATTTTTGTTGTTTTTCTGAAGATAATCTTTGTTCCAATAAGTACTTCAAAATATCATCATCTTATTTTACCTTAAAGTGTCTTCCTATTAGGTAAGGCTCCATTTTCTTAACTACATGTAATATGGACAATATTTTCTTTTTATAAATGGGTTTGAGCAAGTTATTTCACTTAACTTGGCTACCAATTCCATGTCTCGAGCCATAATATTCCACAGTAAAGGTTTTTGTGAAGTTAGGTGTGGCCAAGATAGGAGTCATACACATAGCCTCCTTAATCTTTTCAAAATATTTTCTTTCTTATTGAGTCCAAGAAAATTGCTCATTTTTTAATAACATTTCTATATGTGCTTGTATTTGACCATAATTATTGAAAAACTTGTGGTAATATCCTATCAATCCTAAGAATCCTCTAAGAATTTTTTTCAGAATTGGCCAGTCCATCATAGATTTAATTTTGTTAGGGTCCACTTTGACACCTTCATGAAATAAAATATGACCCAAATATTCCACTTCGAGAACCCCAAAGGAACACTTGAAAGACTTTGCATACAATTATTTCTCTTCAAATAGTTTTAATTGTTAATTAAGGTTGGTTGTCATTGATGTCAAACCTTGAAGAAAGCCCCGTAGCACAAAGGTTTGGGTAATGGACCTAATATTGTTTGATGTAAATATGACTCATTATTTTTTTTTCATGGTTGATAAGAAGTAAATATGGATGAACTCCAAAGTGGTCCCCTTATGGTGAAATCCTTCATGGGAAGATGCTTTGTGGAGTAAGAGAACCCATGCTCAATTGTGGAATAATGAGATGAAGGAAAGTAAATTTGTCAGGGAAACTATCCTATATGGATAATGATTTTCATGTCATTTTCGATGGTATGTGGAACGTCACATAATTCTTCACGGTTAGAGAGTTATGGCCAGGAGAAGTTGGAGACCCCAGGTTTGGGTAATGGACCCAAGTTTGTTTGATGGGTAATGGTATGAGTTATGATATATTTTCAGATAATACTATTCTATATGGATAGTACATGTCATTCCATTTCTGGTGGTATGTAGAACTTCAC
>ML781348.1:1041382-1114284 GCA_009831015.1 Picea engelmannii | reverse complement strand
AATAAAGGTCAATATTAATAAGACCTTTCAATAAAATAGAATAAGGAGGATGTAAGAAGACCTAATAGAAGCTTCTGCTTCTAGAAGGATCTTCCTCTAGATGCTTCTTTTTAGTATAAATAGGAGTCGAGGGTATGAGAACCATAGCTTGGATATTATTGTAACAGAGCGCTGCTCGACTGGAGGTTGCCCCCTTGAAGAGGCCTGTGAACATTGCTATCTGATTCAAAGTGCTATTTCTATTGCTATTTCGTATATCATTTCTGTGTATTGTGAAGATTATGCTGGATATTTTACTGTTATTCTGTCATTTCTAGCATTTCATTTCTGTTCTGCATATTTTATATATCTGGTATCTTGCATTTTGAATGTGCCTATGTTGGAATTGGTTGCACACATGCGCGCACGAGTTTCCATGTGTGAGAAAATTCAAATTTGAAGGCTCGTTTTTGGGGGAAATCTTAATGCTGAAAAGTTAGATCAATGTCCAAGTCTTTTGACTTGGACATTTGATCATGAAAATGTCTAAAGTTGACATCTTCAATTTTGTTTTCCCGAAACCAATTCAATTAAATGTCATTAATTCTGGTTACCTGAAATTGTGGACAGTTACTGGTGTGTATATTCATATGGAACTTAATTTGACACCTCATACGACACTTCATACGACACCTCATACATCACTTCATATGGTACCTTTGTGTTAAATACATTTTTACCTCCTGTAATGGATAGCCTACAATATTGAAATGGTTTTGACAGTCACAATGATTAAGAGCAGAGGCAGAGTGTTCCATTATTTTTAATTTTTCCACCATGCTTACTCAATCCACTTGCATAGAACATGTAATGTCAAATATACAATGAACATCCTGTAACGAAAATGAACCAATAAAGTGTTATGTTAAGGATATGTACAACAATTTATAACACATAGGAGATTAGCAAAAAAAATAAAATGACTGTTGATGTAATAACCTGCAATACATGATTTTTTACAAAGATTTACTTTTCTAGGAAATGATAATTTGTCAACTCATGAACCCCTCCCCCACACCTAAGTATTGTGACACCTCACAATATAAAATATAGGAAACCAGTAGCCAAATATTTACAGTTTGTTAAGTGTAGAAATAAATTTCACAGATTCATCTGATGAGATGGTTAGAAGATGGCCCCACCTATAGGATAAGAGATCCTATATATATATAAGAAGAGGTAGGCAAGAGAGTTTTAAGATAGTCTCAAAGTTAGTTCCCAATGGAAAATTTATGGAGTTCATTAACCTTAACTTAACCACACATACTTCATGTCATCTTTGTCTACAAGTAATGTCATACATTAGGACAAGTTTAAATTTATTATTTATTTTTGTCGGATTACCATCCTTGCTTGGTAGAATGCCCCACTTCCATCAAGCCTGTTTAGTACTCTGGGGGATTTAATTAGTCATACCACAAGCCGGTATCAACTACCAACAGACCTATTCAGTATCCCGATGGGTTAGCCTCTTACACCCTCAGAGACTGGCCCTCCATCTTTTAATCTTTTAGTATAAGATTTCTTTATGCCAGAAGATGGGGGGACAACTCCGAAAACAACTTTTTTTTTTTTTTTTTTAATTGGGATGGTATTTATGTTAGAGGATGACTTTCTGTTATATATTCCTTAGTTATTGTCCTGATGTAAGGGTTACTTAAGTGGACGTGACCTATATAAATATATTATATAATCAATATTTTTAGTGTGTAGTGAATGGTACCATTGAGAAAGAATAGAAAGGTATCTCTAGGCTCAACTAATTTTCTTCTTTTGTAGTTGTTGTGATGTTTCCATGACTAACTACTAATCATACCTCCATGTTACTTTTTAATAAAGATACTTTACTCACTTACTCAGGTTTCTTGGGAAAACTGTACGAGAGACCTATAAGCTTGATGGTTATGGCATCACTTCATTATATAGTGGTGGAGATTTTCAATAGCAACTACTTTTTTTTAAAATGCCCTAAGAAAAAGAGAAGATGAATTTTTTTGCAAAAATATGGATAATTACAACAATTCAATATTCATTTGATGCTTAGCAGACAACAAGGTTCAAGCATAACAATGTTTTGAAGAAAAAAATCCTTCTTTTATATTTCCTTGAACTGTCTACTCCTGGTGAAATAAATACCTACAGAGATCTCTAGAATTTCTTATTAACAAAATTCAAAAACTATTTACATATGTATAGTAGAAAATTCAGAAAACATTCAAGAACAAGGGGGGACTTCCCCATCTACTAAGGCCAATGCATTTTCAGTTGACATGACCTATAGGAATTCTTCTTTGGAAATGGGCTTATGATAAAATTTGAGTCCGTTTCCATTTACTACAAAGGAGACTTGTCCATCGTCAATTGTTTTGATTTTCATAGCTCCATTTTCATATATGGTGACTACCTTTTAAGGAATGGTATAATCTGTGGTAGACTCATCTATATCGAAGATGAAATATGTTGAAGACAAAATGGATGGTTGCAATTGTTCCTGAAATTCTTCCCCAAACATGTATTCAAATTGGGGAAAAGATTGTGGAATATCAACACATGTGATAGAAGAAATGAACTGGTTTAGCACATTTTCCATGGTGTTCTCCTGAAGTGTCCAAGAATGGTCACTTGGTAACACGGGTTCTTCCTAGTCCTCATTCTCATATGGACATTCAAGCCACCATATATTCTCCATGATAGGTTGGGCCGGAGGGTATATGGTGAGATTTTGGATAGAAAGTCCATTTGAGATGGTCATTTCTCCCTCTCTACAACCAATAAACACATTGGTTGTGGCTAACCAAGGTATTCCCAATATAACAGGATGGCCTTTGGTAGGATATTTTGAATGGATGAAGAGAAAGTCTATTGGGTACTCCCATGAGGCTAAAGTAACTATGATATCATCCAAAATTAATTTAGGTATAAACCTAGTCTTATCTGATAATTCCAAAATGGTTGGAGTAGGTCTAAGAAGAGGTTTTAACTATAGTTCCTCCAAGGTAGTAGTGGTCATAACATTGATGGCTTCCCCTAGGTATCTGAAAGTGTTTCCAATGGAGACCTCATTAATGGTTATGGTCACTACGGGGTTTCTTGGGTTCCCATATTTTGCTAGATTTGGCTTCTCTGATATGTATTCAGAAAGTTCTCCCATCAAATGTACTGTAGGAGGGTCCTTCTGCTTCCTACCCAACTTATTAATACACAATTATTTGACTACCTTACTATAGATTGGAATATCCTTAATGGATTGAAGCAAGGGAATCTTGACACAAATATTCTTCAATTCATTCAAGATGTCAAATTCCGATTGGGTGGTAGGTTTCTTGATTACTAATCTATTTGGATAAGGAGGGGCCTTCGTAATTTGTGAAGGTTCAATTTGGGGAATCTTGGGTTCTTGGTCCTTAGGAATAATAATATATTCCCACCTAGTGTCATACGTGGTTTGTTTAGTGTTTTCTTCTTCTTCTTCTTCTTGTATGACTACTGAAGGTCTCTGCCTATCCATAGCTTTTCCTGATCTTAGTTGAATCTCATGTAATGGGACAAGAGTAATAACATATGTTAGGAAGGCATACATATCAACATTGTGAAGAGGTTGAGGGGGATTATTATTGGGATTCGACACTGGTTGTGCCGATATTAGTGTCGGTATTGGGGAGCTTGCATTCAGATATTGTAGAGGCTGTTGTTGTGGAATAGGAGGTAAAGGTGGTGGAACAAAACCTAGCAGATGCTGCAAAGTGTTCGGTGGAAACTAAGGATAAGGATGGTTGGACATAGGGACAGGTGGAGCTTGAGGGTTTCCTTGGTTATGCCCTCCTTTCCATCCTTGAAGCGAAGGATGTTGGTACTATGTAGACTAGTTTTGCCAACTTTGTGAGTTCCATTGTTGTTGTTGTTGATAATAGGGTGGAACTTGAGATTGTAGATCTGGGTATGTGGGTTGGTTCCTAGGCTTCCATGGCCTCCCAGGTGCATAATAGGACTCCCCAGGATCCCCACTCCTATAGATGGCTTACAAACTGGCCAATGATGGAAATTTTTCAGTTGAATGGTCTTCTGTGCAAAAGCCACAATATGAAATGTTATCTAATGGGCATTCCCTTGAGGAATTCTTCCTCCTGCATCTTGGGAAATATATGCTCATTGTTGCGTTTTCCTCCTCCTGTTTCTTTTTAATATTTAGGGTGTCCAACTGGGAACCTATTGTGCTTAAGATATTTTTTTTGAAATTCTCCAAAAGGTTCCCTATCTCTGCTCTTGTAATACCACCTGAACTAATTTATTTTAAGCTTCTGTTATAAGCGTCTCAAACATTCTTCCCTATTTTAGCTCTAATCCTTGAGTAATTATTACATGTTTCACATATTTTAAAAATTGGTTTATGAGAGATGTCACCTGATGCCATCTAGTTAAGCATCTCTAGGTATTCTTATGAAATTCCCTTAAGGAAAAGAGCCCTAACTACATGCTCTGGGAGGTCATGGTATTTCAATTTCTGGGAGATATAACCAAATCGTTCCATATAATCCTCGATGGTCTCGTCTTCTAACTATTGGATTTTAAAGATGTCATTAAGAGACTCCTTGTTCTTGCAGTAGTCTTGGTACTTTTTAAGAAAGATATCTTTCATGGCTTCCCAAGACCTGATACTGGATTCTCCCAACCCCATGAACCATCTTAGTGTGAAGTCCTTGAGGGTGGAAGGAAAGAGTTTTAGTTTATGGGCATCCTGTAAGTAGTTGTATCTTCTACACGAGATCTCGAATTCAAATAGGAAGGTATCTAGATCTTCACTTCTTTTACCATAAAAGGCGGGTAGTGCTGAGAGAGGAATCTTTTTCATGTTGACATTTGGGGTGGTGTCCAAAATTGGAAACCCGATTGTAGTTTTGGTTTGGTTTCTATCCTCTTCTTCCTCCCTGTGTCTTACATTGTTGTGATCCCCCCAATCATCCATATTGGTTTGGTTTCCAAAAAGATATTACTTAAGTGGTTTTATGTTTTAAGAGAACAAGGTATCACTCTAATGGGAAGGTCTTCCTACTATTTGGGTGTCTGGGATTCTACTCCAGCCGATTGAGATTATTGGTGCCAAAGTTTTTGTGTCAATTTGAGAGATAATTACATTGGCTGAACTACCAAACAAAATATTCACCTGTTCAGGGTCTATGATGTCTTCAAATTTAGGATCTCCTGGTGGTGGTGTAAAAGAAAAGGTTGTATTGTTTTGTTTTGCGAAAGGCTTGAGTGGTCTTGCCCCTTGTTCCACTATTACTGATGCTTTAATTTTATGTTCTATAGTGCTCCCTGTCTTAGTCTCTTCAGAGACTACTTTATCTCTTTGGGTTGAGCTAGCTCCTATTTTTCGATATCGGTCTATGGAATTTATGAGTGGAATTTTCCTTCCCCCAAAAAGGTCGGAAGGAACTTTGCTTGAAATATATGATTTAGATTTAATGTATCTACCTTTTGGGTCTCTTGGTCTATTCATGAAAGAAAACAAAAACAAAAATAAAAACTACCATTGGGTTTGGGGGAGCCTGCAATAGTAGTTGCGCAGGTTCTTACCTTTCATCTTAAAGTCCCCCCGCCACCAATCTAATGCTAAGGTTTTAGAAATGATCTATTTCCTAACTATTTCCTACCTGAGACAAATCCCTGACAATGACGCCAAAAATGATGGGTGTTCTATTTGCACTAAAAACACACTAAAAACCCTCAATTAAATTGTCAACCCGGGGTAAGTAAACTTAGAGTTGTAGAAATATATATGCCAAGGTAGAAGGGCTGGAGGTAGTATAGTCTAACTAAGGAAGTGGCTATCTAAGGTCTAATCTATTCAAGCAAATATTATTAATGATCAAACCCTACTTAAGAAACTTAAACTGATTACCCTAAGTAACTTTTGAACAAAGGATCGATGGACAGTCCTAAGAAAGAAAATGAAAACCCTACTTAAATAAAACTAACTTAATCATGAAAATAAGCAAAAGAAAATTATCTACCTAATAAGAAATAAAAACATCAAACTACTTTTAATTAACCTACTCAAATAAGCAATTATCCTATGAAAGAAAGCAAATAGACAAGCAACTACCCGATCAAAGAAAATTAGACAAGCAAGAAACTACCCTATTAAAGAAAGACAGACAAGAAAGCAACTAACTAATTAACCTATGATAACTTATACAACAAGTAAACTAATTAAGATTACTCAATAAGAAACTAATTAAACTAAGAAGCAAGTGAACTCTATTCTTAAACTAAACTTCACAACTACTTCTAATTTATGAAAGGAAAGATACTAAAAAGAATTATGATAATAAAAGGAATTAACAACTAATATTCAACATATCATAAACAAACTATTACTTAACCTACCAAAGAAAAAAGACTATCCATCCTACAAAATCAAGGAAACTATCTTCTAATCTATGAAAGCAAGAAAACTCAAATATAGTGTTGATGGTTATGTGAATGTCTCTAGTGTCTTATAATATCACGATGGAATTTGATAATTCAAGAGGGATAAACTCGATATTGACTTCGATAGCAAAGTGAAAAGTGTGAAATAGGCAATCCAGTGAAAACTTAGCCATTATAGAAACAACATCAACTATCCTACATATCCATGTGATTATTAATCATGCATTAATCATCAACAATATAAAAACACTATTCTAGTACATTCAATTTCATTCTATACTAATTAAGCAAACACATACTACACTAAACTCAATAATCAACTTTGAATTGAATTTTCAACTTAGATCTAAGAAAAAAATTGCATAAAGTAAACTAAACTAGTCCTATTTTAACAATTCAAATTGCAAAAGAGGAAATGCTCATAAAACAAAAATTAAATACTATTTCAGCATATGACAAGAAAGTAAATGAGAAAACTAAATGAAAATTTAAATAATCAAAGCTAAATAACAACTAGATAGACAATCTGGAATTGAAAACTAAAGACTAATAACTATCCATCTACCGAAACCCTGTCAAAGAAATCATGAATTAAAAACTATGTTTTAAACTTAGTTTTTATCATCTATTTCAGCATAAAAGAAAATCTAATTTATCATCTAGTTATACACAGGGTTAGTATCTAATATTTCAATATTGTTTCCTATCAACTAACAAATCATTGTGTACTAACACGATCCTTCATAATAACCTGCAAAACGGAACTAAAACAATTAAATCATAAACAACAATTTATACAATAAGAAAGCAAAATGACAATTCTTGTACAGAAAATGAATAAAAAGACAATTATTCTATTCAATTCATAAGAAAACTAATTGGATTACTTTTCAAAGGTGAACCATGAGCTTCAACAACACAAATTCATCATTAAAATCGAAAACACAGTCTTTACACAGTTTTAGCAAAATGAAAATAGAAAAACAAAGCGAAATTGTCTTTTTCTCTCTAACACTCTACTTAACAATTGTCTGACCACTGAGGTGGTATTTATAGTTTTTACAAGCTGAGAGGTCGACCACTGGAAGGGTTGATCCTCTCTAAAAACAACAAATCACATTTAAGATGCCCTAACTGTCGGTGGTTTCTAGAAACGAGGTGAGCCAATAATCACCCAACATAACAACCCAAATCGATTTGTCAAGAGTTCATTAGCTAGAGGCCACAAGCACAAGAAAAACCCATGTCTCTGATTCGCCTATCGCTAGCCACCGATATGATAACCACCAAATCGCCCATGTTTTTTGTGCAAGACAACGTGCCAGATGGAGTGTCGGATGGAGTACCGGACTGAGTGTCGGATGCTGAAACGAGCTACGATTTTTCCCTGTGACACACAAAATGTGAATTAGTTCCTTGGAGTCATAAAAACATACTGAATCATACTGGAAATCATCATAAAACATGATTTATGCATACCTAGCATGAATCATAGCGATTCAACATAAAAAAACTCTTCAAAAATATTCAAAACAAGAAAACACATATACATATAGGCCAAAAAGGATCTAATTACTGTCATTAAATCGATCATATCACGGGCCCAACAACAAGTGATATTTCTTTTCTCCCCACTACCTTAAGAAAGTGTCTTCTAGCACATCGTAAGACCCTAC
Source organism: Picea engelmannii (assembly GCA_009831015.1). Classification (NCBI taxonomy): domain Eukaryota; kingdom Viridiplantae; phylum Streptophyta; class Pinopsida; order Pinales; family Pinaceae; genus Picea; species Picea engelmannii. The sequence continues at coordinate 1,106,137 of ML781348.1, read as the reverse complement.
AGAACCTACCGGGAGCCCTCAAAACAAGATTCTTACTTGTCCTTCAAATGTTTTCACTAAAAGTATCAAGTAGACATCCTCATGCTCAATGCCGAGGATATCAACAAATTGGTCAAAAAAATTATGTGCTCTATGGCAGTTAAATATCCTTCTCCCTTGAATTTTGGTAAGTTCTTCATATAATTTTCTGATAAATCATGAAGGACAGGGGGAAGGACTAAAGGAGCGTATCTAGACACCACTTTGGAAAACATCCTAGGGGGCAGAGGTGGTCCTTGACTACCTCCAACTCTAGCTTCAATGCCACCTCCAACGCCACCTATAGCGCCACCTCCTCCAACAACATCCATTTGAGGTCAAAGGGGTGAACTTCGGGAGTTAAAGAGAGGGTTTTCATAAACTGTTAGGGACTGAAGTGGTGACTTTTCAACTTCCTCCAAATGTAGTGAAGGAAAAAGTAGAAAATTATCATTATAAGATGTGAAGTCTTGAAGAGGAGGGAACAAGAAACATGGACTAGCTTCTTCAGACTTACAAGATGTATAGATAGGTGAACCAATAGGAGACAAATCGAGGTATAAGGTGCACACCTCGGGATTTCAAAGAACAAAATCCTTGGTTTCGGGTGAGGATGGGGTTGAAAGAAAAGTAACGATAGTAGGTAGCAAAGAGGATATTTTATTCAGACTGTTTTGAGTATCGAATGGGTCAATCTCAATATTTATTGTAGTTTCGCTAGTTGAGGCCTCTGTAGAAAATGTTTGTTTAAACTTTTCTTCAAGAGTTAATCCTTCAACTGGAACCTTGGTATTGACTTGAGTTATTTTGGGTTGGTACTTCTTACCTGAAGATGAAGTAGTAGACTTGAAGTATCCCTTGGGTTTTAACAACTTTTCGGGATCAGATACAGGCGTAGTCTACTGATTGTCTCAGTTCTTTCTGGTATTCTTTAGACCAAATGCCAGTTTATATGTAGTGGAGTTTCCAAGTGAAAGATAAAAATATCCTTAATACAATATTCAATCTTTGTTCAATGTCAAAGACAGAACGTCACCTTCTCATTTCCCCAGGGAAAAATAACTTCGTTTCTTCGTTCCCAGCAATAGTGCCAAAAAGATGTTGTTCCTCAGATTAAACTTAAGGCTCAAAGAATAATGTCAGGCATAGAAAATATAAAGGAATGTTTTTAAAAAGTCTCTTTTTCTTATGTTAGTTATATAAGAATTAATCCTCAAATGAAATTAATGACAGAGCAAGACAGAGGCCACAATTTGTTGTCTGAGTCAATTTATAAAATCATATGATGTGGGAGAAGCATACAAAATGACGAAGCAAAATGAGGCATCAATGGAAGATGAATCTTACCCTATTCACAATAGAAAAAAATAAATAATGCACCCTTTAAAGGATATGAGATACAGTGATCCAAGTAGCTCACAGGTCTTGTACTTACTTATAGTTAATACAGAGGAAAAATTGTTTGCTTATCAAATAACCAGTTGAATGTGATGGCAGTAGCAATAGTACTAAATTGAAAAAACTCAATTATAAAGGAATAACATGAAGAAATAAAGAGATATGAAATACATGAGAAAAACATAACTCAAACTACACAAAAGTTGGAATCACCGTCTGCAATTGTATTAATACTCACAAAAGGAGAGATTTCTCTTTTACATCCAACAAGAAGCAACCTGATAAGTCTTTGATTTATATATTTATACAAAATGGTCTCAACTTGAAACAATTGGACTCCTCATAACCTAAAATGATAAATATTACAATATGTAAACTGAAAGGCCCCATAATCATTTACTTTGTCTCTTCGCCTGCAGGTAGGGACATTTCTTCTTCATATCTTCCAACTTGAAGACAACTAGCATATGATCATGACTCATGGTAATAGTAGGTGCAGGTTGTGTTATTTGTTTTCATATGTGCTATCTTTCCCGTGTTCGACACACTAGATAGATCTTCTTACTAGTTTAACTACTAACCTGGAAGGTTTTGTTGTGTCATTTGCCTCGAAAATATACAACTTCTTTTCTATATGAGGCAACCTATCCTTTATTTTTCTTTCTTCCAAAGATATAGTCTGTAGTTGTAAACTGGGATTTACTATCCACTTGTTAATATGGATAAGGTCGATGTGTTTCAATAGATGGATGGTCGTCTAAGCCTCTTCTATGCTTTCCTTAACATTAAGTTGATATTTTTTTATGTCAATCTACCCTAGGGCCTCTGAGATACTATCTCTTTCAATGTCCATTAACCCTTTGTCAAGTGAAGACAATTCTTCCTCGCAAGACTTATTTACTTCCCTGGCTAATCTTTTGCTTTCATCCATATTTGTCTCCCATGTCTTCAAGATTATGTCACCTTGGGTTTGCTCTGAAAGAGACAATCGAGGCATATTTTCCATTTCATCCTTTTTTTCTATTAAAATGGCCTCTTGGAATGTAGCTCGAGTTGTAGTGGCTTCTCTCTCCTTAATGTAGATGTTTTTTAGAGAAAGTTCTACCACCCAATAACAACTTTGAACAGCTTCTACTTTCGTAAAAAGGTTTTGTTGGGCTAATTCCATCTTTTCGTGCACCTTAAATGCCTGAGCTTGGAAATCCACCACCTTTATTGCTGTAACTTCAACTAAATGTACCTTGGCCTGAACTTGTTTGATCAATTCTTCTTGTTGAGTGGCTAATTCTCTATCAGCCTCTGAATTCCTTTGAAACTCCTCAATACTCACTTGCAACTGTTGAATCTGATGCCTCTCGTAAGCTCTGATTTGATCGAAATCCTGGTTCATATTATTTTTTACACTCTGTTCCACATTCTTTATTTGGTTCTACAATTATCTCACTAACAGATTCTTCTCTTTCAGTTGTTCCGCTAGATTCCCTACTGAACATTGATTTTCCATGGAAAAGTCCCCTATTGAGCCTGTCATTTCCATAGCGAAGTCGGCCTCATCTAAGGCTTTTCCATCATACAACACTCTATGTATTTTGACAATGGCACCCTCCCTTTGGTGCATTTATATTTTAACTATATCCCTCCTCTTCTTGCTGAAAAAGAGGTCGTAAGGGGGCATTTCTTCAGTCGAAATAGGAGTAAGATCTTCTATAAATATGACTTTGGCATTTGGGTTCCCTTGACTGGACTATAGAGGTGTTACCGACTTGATAGGACTACCTATGTCAGGGGATGGCAGTTTCCCTGTTGTGTTAGTAGCCGATTTGTCTGGTGTGGATGGTAGTGTTTCATGTCCCTTTTTTAACAAAGCTTCAATTTGAGCTTTAGTTTGATTACCAGGTGAATTTGGTAATGCGGTATTTGATTTTTGTGTCAAACATCAGTGTTCTTCAAAGTCTTCTGAGTGTCTTGTCCACTAGAACTTCTTGTTTCTAAATCCCGAGTCACAACTTCTTGTGTAGATGGAGGTGTCTAGGTTTCTCCCTGTAAGACTTTAGGTAAACTATTTCTCCTGTGTCTTTGGAAATTGTAGAACTCGGCTAATTTATCTGGAGTCAAAGTTTGGACTCTTCTCAACACCTTCTGGTATGACCTTACTCCCCGAAATATTTCATCCTGTGGGGAATATTCATGCTCATATCTCTTTAGATTGTATAGAGCTAGGTTGTTTACCACGATCTTGTGGGGATCATGCTTCTTGAAATAAATATCAACCAGCTTAATGTCTTCTAGGGTTGTGGCCTCCACTTTCGAGTGGTGGAAATCAAACAATGAGAACATACCAATTTGTAAAGGGAAGGTTGGCCATACCTTTTTCTACGCCACTTTTAATTATTTTATGATTCCCCCTGTTACATTTTTATAAGCTATCTCTAGGCACACCAGCCGATCTAGCAGAAAATTTGGCAAAGAATGTGGGGGAAACTGAACACCCAAAAATTCTGATGTAGGAGAAATATGCATCAACACCACCACATGGTTGCAGATTTTGTAGAAGAAATATTTTTCTTTGTCCTCCCACATCTTGGAGTGATAGAAATGTATGGGCTCAACGTTGGTCGGAGTCCAGCTCCAACTCATCAAAGGAAAAAGTGTCATAAAACAAATGGAATCCATAATGTATGCCGACATTTAGATAGGGGCAGGTTTTCCTTTGGCTTTTAACGACTGATATTCTGTGATTTCCTTGGCCAAACTGTTTGATAATATCTTGGCCCAATTGAAAGAAAAAGCTTCTGCAACTTCGTGCATGATTGGTACCCATGATAACAGGAAGTGAGCAAAGGTTTATTTCCCGAAGAGTCTACATAGCATCATGGACATATACATCATATGGGTGTCTAATGATGCAGTGGCATATATGCCATAGGTGTCCACTCTGAACTACATAGGGCATGCCCACTAGTTCTTGATTAAGTCAGGATAATTATTTCTACCTTGTGTGCACTCTTCTTCATCGAACTCTATTAAGAAAGCGACATTGTAACTATATTTGAAAGTCGAGGATAATTTGTACATCATCTTTATATGTTCTGGTCAAAAAGACCCAACAACAACTTTCTGTGAATTGTGGATGCTCCTAGTTGAGACATCAATGTTCTCCAAGTCCCATCCTATCATGTCATTATACGCCATGAGTCTCGACTGCATGGATATATTATGAAGCTCTGATTTGAGATATGTATTTGAGCTTTGTCGCATGAGTTTTGGTCACCTCATAGCTCAAATCTTCTGGGTAGTTAATCAGCTCGTATTGTAGGATATCGAACACCTGCATCCAGTTTTTCACGATATCTACAGCTCTTGGAGATGTGTCCGAGAGGACATCTGTGTTCTGGCTCGGGCTTTCACCAACCTCTTTAGACAATTTCCACAGAGCCATGATAGTAATAATCTCAGGACTGTCCTACTTGTTACAGGGAAATGTGTAAACTTCTTAGTCTGTTCAAGCTTGTTGTTCTGTGAAAACACAAAATGGAATTCAAAATTCAATATCTCTTTTCACCTTAAGTGTATCAACTTAAGAATACGTTTACTGACAATGTATTGGTTAACTTTAATGAAAAAGCTAGGCGATGATGCGTGATCTTATTTGAAATCATTGTCGTTGATCCACAATTAATGCCATTAATATTTAGGGGTTCACAACCGAGAGCTTGGATAAATAAGATTAGAAACTTTCTGAAATTAGGTTCAGTGAAAACTCAATTGCGAGATAATCGTGTTTAACCCATTAATTATTTGTGTTTATCGTTAAGTGCTTTTTGGGTTTTCTGACTTTGGGATTTTGATAGTAGCTTGAGATATGATTTATGAAACTCGAAAACGCGAAGTGATTAATCATTTTCTAATTGTATTTAATCTTTAATTAACCTTGCTTGGTGTTGTTGGCACAGGGGCAGACCCAGGGTTCATATCTAATAGCGCACCCAAAATCCCTAACTACTGGCCCTTTCGACAACACCTGTGAAGTAGATGCAGTCTCACCTGAAGTAGCAATAGGGAGTTGCAGGACACATGTGTCTACAACCAGAGGAAATTCAACAGGAATCAAGGAAATCACACAAGGAGATCCAACTATTCTTCTGAAACATAAACCTAGTTCGCACAGTTATAGAACAGATATAACATACTAATGCATCATCAGAGTAACAACGTAAAGAACACAACATCAACCATACACTACAATAGGATATGCATGATTCACCCTCTCCCTAGGGCTACATACAGATAACTATGCTTTATAACATATTAGGTGAAATCTTATAGTTCTATATGCTCTCTTATATTGAAAATATCTCTCCTTCTCTCTTTACTCTATCTCCCTTCCCTGCGCACCCAATTGCAGGGTTGATCTTCACACCTAGCTGAAGATATTACAACATAGAATTCTCTCACCACACAATACTCTTCTCTCAACAATAACAACAATTACTCCTTATTACATAATCAAATTGACGATGACTCGATCCCAGGTGCTCTTGACATTTATTTATACATTACAATAGCTCACCGACAACCTTAGGCCAAAGCCTAGGTATCTAAAACCCTAGATACCAAAACCCTAGGTGTCTAAAACCCTAGGTCAACTTGACCCACATTTTCAAGGCTTCGCCAACCTGTCTTTCCTTCCTTCCCGCGAGGTTCTCCAAATTATCTATCGGTGGTGTTTTCCACTTGCTGAGTTGTCCACGATCCATATTCCTTGTTGACCTGTCTTCCTCAATCTCCTCATCCAATGACATGCTTTCTCTTACTTTGCTCTGTATTTTCTTCTCTTTTTCTCACTTTGACCCAGTATCAGTCACTGTGTCTTCCGCACAGTTCACATTTCATATTTTCTTTTGTAATATTCTCTTACTTCCAAAACCAAGGGACAAAAGGCCCCCAACACTCACCTATGACTCGTCCTGAGGCACTCTGATCTGAACCTTCTTCTTTTCTTCAACTACATAATTTGCAGTACAATCTGTTCTTTCTTCTCTGTTCGTCCCCACTGTGTGCATACTGTCTTTTCTGTGTCTGGTACCCAGTTTCAACTGCACATGGTACCTAGACCCATCTGTTATAACCCTAAATTGCACCACACATTCTTACCTAGCATCAGGCCAGCTCATATCTCTTCTTTGCCAAAACTCTACTGAAAAACTCTTTGAAAATCCTCTTGTGTAAAGGCCCACACTCCCTAACCCATTACTGCACGCATGTACACGCTAGCTGACTCACAACAGCTTGCGTGTACCTACAAAAGCATGAAAAAAGGAAAGTTGTCGATGAAACAAAAAGCTATGGGTGAGTTAACTGAAACTCCCGACCATGCATGGCCAAGGGTTCGTCCAAAAACCTAGCTCCTTCTAGCCTATAAAAGAAAGGGTAGGGGTACCATTTGGAAAGGGAAAAAATATAACAAAGAAACTCTACCCATTTACGTATTCCATTGTCCCAACCCTTTAGTGTTTCCTCATGCCAAAGGAGATTTAAAGCAAAGCAGTTGAAGGACAGAAGAAGAGGAGCCCAGGATCAGGTTCAAGGAGCGGTGGCCGGTCTCAACTTTTGTAAGTTGACTCACTTTAAGTAATAAAGAGAATGCTTTTCCCATCCCAATTCATGAGCTTTCTATGGTTTGATTAGTTTATGTTTGATTTCTAACCCGTGAGTATAGAAGTAGCATGCATGCATAGTTGTTGTTTGTCTTGAGCGCAGGTCATCTTTGGAAGGAGAATTGTGAACAAGTAATCAAGCACAACAGAGGATCGACATCGAACACCGGTAATAAGGTAGGTGGTCCTTTCCATGCATTTACTGGGAAAAGGGGATTTAAATCTATGGATGTAGGTAGAAAGTAGTTTCTATTCGGTCAAATCTGCATGCAAAGTCTGAACTCTATTTTCTAGTCCATAGGGTGTTTTTCCCCACAAAAAAAGTGGCAACCATACTAGGGAGAATACTCTTTAGGGTTCCTGGAATTTTTATTTAAGTTTTTATGTAGTTTAAAAACTAGGTTTTTTTTTTCCTTGCCTGTCCTTTCTTTTCATTTCTATAAGGTCTGAGCTAGCAAGGAGTCTGGTTTTCCATACCATCTTTCCCTGACTTTTGCTTGACTATATTTTTCGGGACACACAAAGATACATGTGGCCTACATAAGGCCTGAACGCGTGTATCCGCACCCTATCCTCTTGCAGCCCGCATGTGAATGCTAGCTGTAGAGATAGCAGTAGTGTGTAGGAGTTTAGAGAACCTTAGAGGCAGTCCTCCTCTTCCCTGTCAGAATCACACATTCTCAGGGGGTTTTCTGGAATTCTGTCTGAGTCTTGTTTGCTAACAGTCCTATCTCAGATTATTTTTTGCCTTATTATTTTTCCTTGCATTATTTGTTTTTCTGTTAGAAAGAGTATCCAAGCCTTCAAGGGATCCTGGTTATCAATACCAGAGGCCTCTTCCTGGTCTGGTCTATCTATTTTCATATTTTTCCTTAGAGTTTAGATATACACGCAGCATGTACAAGGTCAGCCCGTGTGTACATGCCCTCTGTCTTTGTTCAGCACGCGTTTGCACGCGTTCTGTTTGAGTGACAACCACGTTCTTGTACAGGCTACCTTTTGTTCAGGGTGGGGTAGTCATCCCCTCCTTTGATAAGAAGTATTCCTCTCAGGTGTTTGAATATATGTTTGAACAGTCAGTAGATTAGGCTTCATCGTACCCTTAGCCTGCTTTTTCTTAGTTAATAGTTGACAGAAAAATATATATATATTTTTATGGTTTTTAGACAAGCGTGAGAGTCATTGTTTTTACAATTGCCATTGTGTGATTCTTTAATCTGACTCTTTGCGATCCGATCTTTAAGCTAGAATTGTTTTTCTTGGTTTTTTCTTGTCAGTATTTTCCCTTTTTTTCTTCACTAGCACTTAAATAAATAAATAAAAAACTCTTTTCATTTTCCTCTTTGGTTAAAAAGTGTGTTTCTGCATCATTAGCTAGGGAAAATTCTTTTATTTCGTAAGTTTTTACATTTCACTTAGATTATAAGTAGCTCATGGTCGAGTGAAATTCCTTTGAGTTTGTTGTCCAAAATCTTAGAAAAAATTAAAAAATCTTTCTTTGTGAAAAGTTGTTGAAATTTTGCATTCAGTAAAAGTTTTTGTTTCCATCTTTTTCATTCATTTTTTGCTTTCATCTTTTACACATCATAAGTTTCACCCTCATACCCTTTGACGTAAGACAAAGCCATAAAAGCAACGCTAATTTTAAAATCTACTAGACTTTTATGTTTGTAGGGTTCACAAACTAGTTCAGGACTAGGGCCTTGGATTAGGTTGGAGAGGAAACTCTTCAAGGCCATTCAAAACCAAACATTGGAGTCTAAGATAGGGAGTGTCTAAGTCCAGTTTTGTGGAAGTCATCTGGGACCCCCCTCTAACACAGGGGATAAACACGAGGTCATGTGCAGAAAGGTAGCAGAGATAACCCCTCCAAAGCCAGACCAATCGTAGTGGAGAACACATATAGAGGGCTTGTTTTGGGATTCCGTCGTTTGCATTTTCCATGGGGCTTCATGGGTCTCGAATCCATTCGGGGTCCTCACTTGTCTTCTAGACCATTTTCTATTGATACCCTTCATAGGTTTTGGGCTCGATACCTTGCTCATTGTGGTCTACCCGACTTTCGACTGTACCCGCCTGGTGACTGTTCGCGTGATGGCAACCTAGTTGCCAATATTTTTAGGGACATACACAGGTGATTGCGGGGGTATACCGCGGTACCTAGGATAGACATCGGGCCATGATTTGTAGATTATACCCGGAGGGTGCTTCCGTGTTCGTGTTTCACTTGCACCGGTAAGTTTCTCTAGTGTTGGTTGTTGTAACTGTTCTTCCAAATAGTTTAGTGATTTCTTGTGTTATCTCTTAGGGCCTTCTTTTTTTAGTGTGTGTTACTTTTGAATGTTTAGAATACCTTAGCGTGTCTTGGATATTCTCACACAATGGAGGATCTCGAGCTCCACCAGTCACGAAGGTTTCTTGGCCTGCTGCCGGTTACACTGGAGCCACCCCCGCCACCATTAAGGCAGAAGCTAGATCAACAAGGGTCTTTTGAAGCGACCGGGTTGCAAACCTTTGTGCTCGAACAACTCCCGGAAGAATCAACCATTTTGGACCTTGAAGCAACCGCTCTTGGCTCAGTTGAAACCCCAACCACTGATATCTTGGCACCGTTTATTGTACCAATCCAATTTCACAAACGCCAGACAGTGCCTCACACAGCAATGGAAACAAATGTTGTTACTTCTTCTGGGAATTATTCAATTCCCATCACAGTTGCCACGACAGGAGAATCGTCTCCTAACCTACCATCGTCGGTCCGAGCCACCATGGTATCGGCCGCAACTACGTTGCATAGTGGACCGAACCCGTCTATGGCGGAAGCCACAACCCCCTTCACACCTAGTGTGACAGGCCCTCCGTTCTCATATGGTATGCCTAGTTCGGGTACAAGTCTTGTACTAACCTACTCCACTTTACAGACTTTGGGTCTGGGGGCAGGGATCTCTAGCGCTCCTCTGCAAGGTCACCTTGGGGGCACTCCTGTACCTTTTAACGCTTTTCCTTACACAGGAGGTCATATCCCTCCTTCTTCCCCTTCGCTTGGTGGTCTGCATCAGCAATCCGTTGGGCAACCTACACACAATAGTTTATTTGGAGCGGGGAGTTAGGGACCACCTTCGCACAGTATGCCGGTAGGTTCGACACCATTTTCTTGGAACGAAACATTTGGTAACAACACTTTCTTGTTAACCACTTTCCCGACTGGGGGCAACCCCATTTTTGGACAATCTACTCCTGCGCAGGGTACTATTCCTGCACAGGGGGCACACATAGTAGAACCTTGGAACTCAGGACAAGGATCCGTTCCCTCCTCGGGAATGTTTTTCTGGGGTAATTCTTTCCACAGTCAATGGAACCCTAAACAGACTACTATTCCTCTCCCAACAGGACCGGCATGGGGTAATCCTTCCCAAAGTCCTTCGAAGACAATGCATTCCCAACACTCTATGTCCTTTTTGGGAAATTAGCTGATGATGTCTCCACAAATGCAAAATCCTTACGCTGGTCAAGGCCATGGTTTCTACCATAATTCGGGCCAGCAGCCAAACATTTCCTGGCAACCTGGTGCCAGTCAAACTCCAGGACCCTTTTTCCCAGGTTATCAGCAGCGACCCAAACTACCATTCCTTGCGACTTTACACTTGCCATATTTGACAAGGTTTTTAAATGATCCTATTTTTCATGATCCACGTTGGCCTCCTATGCCGACGAAGTTGCCTTCAGACATTCCAAAGTTCGAGGCCAAGACTAATGAAGATCTAGGTGATCATGTGACTACCTTTCATATTTGGTGCTCATCTAACTCATTGAAAGATGACTCCGTACAACTGTGATTGTTTCAACGTACTCTTATTGGGAGTGCCGTGAAATGGTACATTGAGCTCGATCGCTCAAGATACTCTTCTTTTGGCGAACTGGCAATGGCCTTCCTTAACCATTTCTAGTTACCTATGAGATACGAAGTTGGCACAGAGTTGCTCGCCAATTTTGAATAGACAACAACGGACCATATCTCTGATCATATCCGAGAGTGGAGACGCTGGAAGAGTTTAATCAAGGTACCCGTCCCACCAGCATTCCTGCTTGACTGGTTCCCTAAGTCTTTGGTCCCACAGTTATCCAAAGATGTCGCGACATCTAGAGTTTTCTCTGAAGAAGATGCCATCATGAGGGATCAACAGTTTGAGCTCATCTATTCTCAGTCTGGTTTACTATAAAAAATCTTTCCAGATGCGCCACGTTCGATACTGGGTAAAACTAGATAGAGAGCTGGACCACATGCCGATGGTATTGTTGGTTCAACACAAACCAATCCCGCTGAGCAATTGACAAAACAGTTGCAACAATTATCCATACAATGCACAGTGGCCAGCCAAACTACTGCTTTGGCTGCTCCCCTTACCCAAACGTTGGAAGTACACACCGTGCAGTCGACTACCCCAAAGGCCACCCAACAGCCTGAAGGGAAGAAAAAACAATGAAAGAAGGGTAAGGGGGATATAAAACCCACTGATAATGCTGGTGGGGACAACACGGAAAAATAGAAGGTGAGGTATCCATGCAACTTGTGCACGGAAGACCACCTGACCCATATTTGTCCTCGACTTGCAGAGGCCCAAAAGTTTGTCACACAGCAACAACAAGCAGTGTTGACTAATCCCTTTCAACATGGGAAAAATCTAACTCAAGCCTCTACAAGCACAGAAGGGGGCAGCCAAGAAACATGCCCGCCTCCAAACAATCCCTCATCCGCGAACGTATATATGGTTAGGGGTGATGCTTTCATATCAACTAGAGCACACGACTATAGTAAACCAAGCGCTTCTAAGAAGGGTAAAGAAGCTGATCTCCCATCTCTTCCTCTACAGATTGAGAAGACATTGGGAGAAACAATGACATGCATTCCAAAGGGTTCATTTAAAAAATCTTCTCACAACCCAAATGCAAGGACCGCCCAGAATTACTCTATGGTGGAGGATTTATCACAAACCCCTTGTGCGATGTCTTCTTTGGAGGTCCTCTAAAGCTGCACTGCTCAGAGGAAAGCCTTGTTAACCTCTTTGGGCTTTACTGAGACTTGTAATCCGGGCGCCATCATGTTAGATACAACTGACTTAAAACCTCGTCTGCCTTACCACGTAGCATTTCAGATAGTAGTGGCTCATCCCACAAATGTTTTTACTCGGAATATCTTCCGCACGGTGGTTGACGAGGGCGCCTCGACAGGCATTATGTCATTAGCATGCTGGAAGGCCATTGGCCAACCTGTTTTGTCTCCATCACCTACTCTCCTCACTACTTTCGACGGTCGTTGATTCCAACCACATGGCATCGTTCCTTCTTTCCCTGTGTAGTTAGGAGGGAAAACCATGTGTGTCGAAGTAGAGGTAGTCGATGCTCCCCTTGACTATAACCTCTTGGTAGGATGAAGTTGGACTTATGCTATGCAAGTTGTGGTTGCTACAGTTTTTCAAGTCTTGTTGTTTCCACACAAGGGTCGGATAGTGACCATCGATCAATTGTCTTTCTCCAGACCTGACCCAGCTTTGGGGGCATCCACGGTCCCGATGATTGATAATCCTCAACCAGGTGTCATTAACGTAGGAGTTGGTTTGTGCCCATCCTTGATGGGTACCTTCGATTACCCACCTCCTCACGACGATATCAAATTTATATCTAATCACCATAAGGTTGAGATTTTTCAAGTTTCATCGTTCTGCACGACTTACTTTGAGGATCCTTGGATTTTTCCTTCCCCATTAGCCACGATGGATGAGACAGGGCACCCAGGCATGTCCATGCCCTTGTCTGTCACTGAGGTAGCATATTCTTTAGTCCAGCCAGCTTCAGCTAACCCTGATCCAACTCCTGCACAAGAGCTAGATCCACTTCTAGAGCCTATTTGGGCTCAGGGTTCTCTCACTAACGTCGATTCATTAGACTTAGTCTTGCCTTATAATGAAGTAGTAATCGAAAAAATGACTAGTCTGGACAAACCTTGGGAAGATCTTCATCACATATCATATTTTCTCCCAGAGTTAAGCCGAATCGAAGCAGGAGAATTCACTATTACCATAATGGGAGATCAACCATGTCCTATTAATCTCTTAGCTACGAAGGAAATTTATGCTGAGGGAAATATGGTGACTATCGCTGAAACTATACCCATCAACATATCCCAAAAGCTTGGCGTCGTGGAGAATGTCTTCGTCGGAGCAGATTGCTCCCCCGAAGAAATTCAAATTTACACGGATCTTTTCAAAGAATTCCACGACGTTTTTGCCTAGTCTTATGAGGAAATTCTAGGTATCGATCCGAAAATAGTTGAACATGAAATCACAGCGTATCCTGATGCCAAGCTTGTTCGACAAAAACTTTGTCCAGTCAATCCCAAGAAAGCAGCAACCATCAAGATTGAGGTTGAGAAATTGCTAAAGGCAGGTTTTATTTATCCTATTCATTTGACTCAATGGGTGTCAAATCCTGTGCCGGTCAATAAAAAACAAGGCACGATTCGTGTATGTACCGATTTCCGTGATTTGAACAAGGTATGTCCCAAAGATAATTTTCCAACACCATTCATTGACCAGATCATTGATGAATGTGCCAGTTGTGAAGCCTTTTCTTTCATGGACGGTTTTTCGGGATATAATCAAATCCAAATCAAACCTGAAGACCAACATAAAATGACATTCATTTGTCCGTGGGGTACATTCGCATATCTCAAGATGCCTTTTGGCCTTAAAAATGCTAGAGCCACATTCCAGCGGGCCATGTCTTTTGCTTTTCATGACCTCAAGCATATAGTCAAGGCCTATCTAGATGATTTAGCATCATGCTCTCACAAGCGAACGGATCATCCCACACACCTTAGACTAATCTTCGAACGTTGTCGCTACTTTAGGATCCGCTTGAATCCAAACAAGTGTAGCTTCTGCATAACGTCAGGATGTTTGTTAGGTTTCATCGTATCAACAACAGGGATCATGGTTGATCCTCTTAAGGTGGAGGTAATAATCCAGTTGCCCCCCCCACACACAATCCTACAACTTCAAAGTCTACAAGGCAAGGCGAACTTCTTACGACGCTTCATCGCCAACTATGCCGAAATAACCAAGGGATTTATGCATTTACTAAAGAAAGATGGTCCATTTTTCTGTGACGAAGCCGCTCAATGCTCTTTCGACGCGTTAAAACACGCCCTCACAACCACACCTCTGCTACGACCTCCTAACTATAACAAAGATTTCTTATTATATCTGGCTGCCGCAGAGTCAACCATTGGCATGGTTTTAGTTCAGGAAGACGATTCGTTCTCAGAATACGTGATCTATTACCTGAGCTGAGGCCTTGTAGGACCGGAACTCAATTATTCTCATATCAAAAAACTTGCGTTGGCAGCAGTTCATGCTGTTCAACAGTTCCGTCACTATGTTCTGTTTCGCAAGACCACCGTCATGGATGATTTTAGGGGCTAAATTTCGCTCATGGGCTAATTTTCCATGGTTTTTCAAAAAACAAGATTCGCTATTTTAAAAATGATTCGCCCAAATTATATAGGATAAAATTATTTTACCTTAAAAATCGCCAAAATTTTATAAAAACTATATAAAATCCTTATAAATTTGAATATTTTTACAAAAATATCACTAAACATTTATAGTTGGCATATGAAGGATTAGTAAGATTCACCAAGGTTTCTACATTTTAAAACAAATTTCCATCCTTAAAATCATCCTTGACCACTGTCATTGCTGTCGTGAATCCATTCCAGTACATGTTGACACGACGAGATATAGGCGAAAAAATCAGTAGATGGATAGTCATCCTCCAAGAATTTGACTTATACTTCGTTTCGGCAAAGTCCAAGAAGTCAATGGTCTTCATAGAGCTTATTTTGGAACTTTTGGTTGAGTCAGGTGACGTTGTGCCTGAGGAATCGCCTATTCGGGGAGATATGTTTTTTATTACATCCTCATACCCCTGGTACAGAGATATACTTCTCTATCTCCAGAATTTGAAATGCCCCACCTCTGCTTCTCGTGACGAGCATCGGCGGATATGCCATTGGGCTAAGAATTATCTCATACTCAATGATACATTGTATCAGATAGGTGTAGACTGCATCTTACGTCGATGTCTCACTCATGAGGAGGCCATCATCATGCTCAACGATTTCCATACTGGAGCTTGTGGCGGTCATTTATCTGGGTTGGCAACAACCCAAAAGATTCTACGAGCAGGTTACTTCTGGCCGACACTTATCAAAGATTGTATCGAATCATTCAAGAAGTGTCGTCCATGCCAAATCTTCTCTCGGAAGATGAGGGCACATCCCGCTCCTATGTTTCCTGACATCACAATTGGTCCCTTCACTAAGTGGGGGATTGATTACACTACATGCAACCCCCCGTCAGCAAGGGGGCACCGCTATATCATCATAGCTGTCGATTACTTCACTAAGTGGGTCAAAGCTATTCCAACATTTAAAGATGATGGAGAGACTGCAACTCTCTTCTTATTCAACCAGATCATAGCAAGGTTCGGCGTCCTGAGAGAGATTGTCACTGACCATGGAAGTCACTTTCAGAACCAAATGATGACCGAATTAACTTCAAATCTTGGGTTACGGCAGGAGCATTCATCACCTTACTACCCCCAAGCCAATGGGTAGGTGGAAGATGTAAACAAAACTCTTAACACTATTCTACAGTGAACTATCAACTCAGCCAAATCAAATTGGAATTTGATGTTATACTCGACATTATGGGCTTACCAAACATCTGTTAAGACTGCAATCAGTTTCTCTCCTTTTCATCTCATTTACGGGATGGAGGTAGTCTTTCCCATCGAATGTCAGATCCCATCTCTAAAGTTGGCAGTACAATTATTGCTAGACACTTCTCCACTGGAAGAATGATTAGTACACCTTGAGCAGCTCAATGAGCAGCGTCGCGATGCGGCCCTGGCCAACAATGCTCACAAACATAAGGTCAAGTGTTAGTATGATAGGTCCATTCATCCTCGGATTTTCTCTGAGGGAAACCTTGTCCTGGTCTATGACCAAGATAAGGACCCCCTGGGGGAAGGAAAGTTTAAACCCATGTGGTTCAGACCCTTCATCATAATAGAGGTATTAAAAAAGGGCGCTTATCGTTTGGTTGATTTTGAAGGGAATGCTTTGGCGGAGCCTAGAAATTGGATCTACCTCAAGAAGTATTACTCATAGACAGGTCATTGTGGGTAACTTTCTGTAACATATGTATAGTCTTTGTACTATTACTTTTTAAGTTTCTTTTAAGTGTTATGGACATGTCATTGATGTTATATTTCATCAATATGGAAGATGTCAAGTGATTCTAAGGTGTTCGTTGGGTATGCAGACGGTGCTAGTCGGCACACGCGGAGGCTTGCCTCCACAGCTTGGGTAATCTTTACACCTTAGGGCCAGTTGTTATCTTTCAGAGGTATATGCTTAGGTGACACCACAAATAATGTTGCCGAGTATAGTGCAGTTATTGAGTTGCTTCGTGATGCCTTGTCATCGGGTATCTCTCATCTCCGAGTCTATCTCGATGCTCAACTGGTTGTGTCACAGCTAAATAGAGTATACCGGGTTCATGATCCAACTTTACACTGACGATTCCTTAGGGTACATCTCTTAGAAAGAAACTTTGATTATATTACATATTTTCATGTTCCTAGGAGATTAAACCAAATTACAGATACTCTAGCTAATTAAATTTTAGATTGACATCTTGCACACATATGAAAGAACGTTGACATAAGCATGTAAATACATTTTTTCACACACGATCCTTAAGACAAAAAAGATCAAAAAAACATATATAACATCATAAAACAACCAGAGTACATAGATGGGTGCAAGCGCCTCAAAAATGGGACTAATAAACGAGTCACAGGGCTTATGCCCTCAAAAAATATATACAAGTAAGTGCTCGTGGCACGTAAAAGGTATAAATAGGTTCAGGGCCTATGGGCCCTATTATAATAGTCCACAGCATGGGCTAAATGCCTAAACAATTAGACCCATGTCCGAGGTGCCCCCACGACATGAGGCTACATGGATGGTGGCAGGTCCTCTATCTCTGCCATCGGGACTGTGCGAGTGAGTGCAGTGAAATTCCGCTCAACTCGTCTAAGGACTCTCTCAGCCTCCCCATCTGGGAGGTTCCCTGCTACTTTTGCTACTCCGGCGATGGCAACTGCGACTTCTGGCCGAGGACGACATCTGTTTCGTGCATAATCGACAGGTCGCACGGGTCCCACATCTGCATACAACAAACATTTACCCATCAAATACATTGGAATACAAAAAAAATGATATATATCACAAAAATGACATAAAAATTACATATGCAAACAAAAAAAACTACAAAGGTGGAGACTTACCCATCTCCCCTCGCTTCTCACCAGGAGGCACAGGTATCTAAGGATCTCTAGAAAAATCTATCCCTGCATATGGGTAGTCCTTGATCACAGGGATCTGTCGTGATAGCCACGCAAAGAAGGCATCATCGAAGGACTCATTTATCCTTCCACCACCCTGTCGCAGTAGTAATACTTCCCATCTACACACTGCAGGAAATGAGGCCTGATGTCCTCGTACTACTTCCCGAGGGATAAAGCTCAAAACTCTCTCGAAGAAAAATGAACACAAGATCGTCTCGAACCCAAAATTCCTTTGTGTCCGCTGTCGACAATCTGTCAATTGCCTCTTCATGCACTCTAGTAATGTAGTACTCCAGTCAAAAATATGTGCATTCAAGCACTGGATCGCACAGTTCATTTGTGCACGAGAAGCCTGATGCAAGGGTGTAGAACCGGTAATCCACCCAATCAGTAATAATATTGCCTGCAACGATAGGTTAGTGATCTTACTGATAGGTACATGGGAGACCGCACGATCAGTCCCAGCCTCACAGTGCTCGTCTATCAGTTCTGATATCTTACTTGGTCCTGCAGGAAACATCCTAAAGTTGACTGGTTCCCCTCTCCTTGAGATGCCAGTCAAAAAATAAATATCTTCGGTAGTGGGCACCAATGATTGCCCCTCTAGCATAAAGGCCTCTGCATCAGGGTGCTAGTAGTCGATCAAGGCATTCAGTAACCTTGGTTGTGCATGCATAAATGGACACAGAAAGAAATTCAGTAAACCACATTGCATCAACATGGCCACGACATTTGGATCTCCCGCAACCAACTCATTGACTGCTTCATGCTCTCTTTCCCTCCACTGGACATACATCTTGCCAACACAACAAGGTTCAGGAGGGTCAACACTTTCCTTTTAATTCTTTTTCTACAAAGGGGGGGTCCACGCAAGCTGTAGAGGTGAAAATCATGTGTACACGCGGGCAGCCTTTACTCTGCCCAAGTGTACACGCGGCCTGTCCAGAGACAGCCCGCGTGTACCTAGGGCCGACTTTTTTAAGGTCGGTGCCCACCCAAAAAACGAACTTAAAAACAAAATTGAAGAATTAAATAGCTAGATAAGGAAGTTTGTACTTACTTGGTCCAAGCGGAAGTTCGTTTCATCCAATGTAGCTCCCGGAATCACCGTTTTTAGCAAAGGAAGTCTTTTGGCTCCAGAGTCAATTTCCAAATCAGCAATGGTGATAATGAGATGCCAACTTCTATTTATAGACTTTTTGGCCTCTTTTTGTCACTTTTTAGCCTCCCTTATCAGTTTCTTTATACCAAAAACCATTTAGAGTGATTCAGGAGTTATATGGGAGGGATTTGATCAGGTATTGGGACACTTTTTTGAGTTTTGAGAAAATTTTGACAGTCCATAATTTTTTTTCCAAGAATCAACTTGAGCATATAGGTTAGGTTATTACCCCAACTTTTGCATCTCGTTGTCTTTTTTCTCTGCTATAGGATCAATCCCATCAGGTTGTGACACAGAACCATCATATCTGCTTTAGAAGTGTCACAACTTGGCGGTAGAGCTTACTAGAACATGGATGCCCTAGGTAGGTCCTGGTTGCATTATGGTGTCCATGTCGTCTCTAAAACATTGTAGGTTCGGAAGTCCTTATAGTCTTTCCTGAATATGAGTTTGAGCCTTATTTGCATGATTCTTCTTCACTCTTTGTCTCACCCTCAGGACTCCCAAAAAATGAACGAGTGTCCTTTTAAGCCCTTTTCAGACCCTCTAAAAATGAAAAGATTGTTGGGCGATCTTGTGGCCTTTCACGCTGGTTAAACTAAAATTTGAAGTCACGTCTGTCCAGCAGTAGTTTACCCCTTTTTCAGTCCGGATAGCCAACTGTACAAACAAAGGTATACTCTATCGAATTTTCGTTCTTTAGAAGAGTACTCTCAGGTATAATTTTATCCCTTTTTCAGGCTTGAGGGACTAAACTTACGAAAACGAAAACCCCACAGAGTCCATAGTTAAGCTCTTTTCAGACTCCCTAAAATTGAAAAGATCATCGAGTGACCTTATTATTTCACACTCATTAAATTGGTCCAGAAGAATATTCCTAACAGAGTCCATTGTTAAGCTTTTTTCAGACTCCTTAAAAGTGAAAAAATAGCCGAGTGATCTTGTCCTTGTCACACTCGTTAAAATGGTTTTGAATCGATGTCTAATCGGTGCTAGTTTATCCCTTTTTCGAACCAACTAGACAATCTTTGAAAAAGGTACCCCAATGGAGTCTCCTTTTATGTTTTTTCAGACTCTCTAAATATGAAAAACCACCGAGCTTACCTTCTTTGGGCTCGTTAAACTTACATCGAAGGATGTTACCATTGTGTGATTTCTCAACCGCATTTGCATACCTTATCCACCAACCTTGTGACAGTTTGCTTCTGCGCCTTAACACCTTTGGTTGCTGGAGAATTTTCCTCGAGTTTCGTTTTACCAGAACATCAGTCTTTTCCTTGTGCCTTGAGCTTGTATGTTTTCAATACTCATTCCTCCATTGTAACGTAATATTCCTTTATTATTTTTCCAAAATTATCGAAAAGAACAAAAAAATCAAATATACCCCAAAAAGAGGATGGGAAAAGTATTTTCTTTATTGGCAGCATAATGAGTCACCCTTAGATAAAGCACATCTGTTCGTTTGACCATCAGACTATGGGATGTAGTACGACCTTAGGAATATTTTCTCTATATATAGAGTTGTGTCCTCCACCGTTTGGTTATCCTTCCAAACATATGGAGAGTTTGCGTTGTCTCCTGCTTCATAGACTTATGATTAACATATATGTTTCCTGAGTCTCATCACGTGTCGTGCTATTGTCCAAGGTAAGTTTGTCACTAAGCCTGAGTCGTCCCCTTTGCAAAATGTCTCTTGTCCGCATACCCAACCATCCCAAACATCCAATCAAGTCCTTGTTCGAAATCATTGAAGCCTTCAGTTTGATCATCAAGATTATCACGTCAATGACCGACGAGCCATCGAAGACCTCTGAGTAGTGCAGTCATACACTTATATTACACTCCTACCTTAGTTTTGAATATTTTGAAATTGTTGCTCGAGCTCTGAAGATCTCATCTCTAGCCATCAAGCCAAATCATCTTCTGGAAGATGGATACTCTACATGTATATCTTTCTGATTTCGAGATGTCGCTCCACTGTGTATTGTTCGTGGCTACTCTTTATAGTTATTTAACATGGATCTACAGTGTATTTGATTGGTAGCCATGGTTCTCTTTTATCCTGAGCATGGGTATGCCTGCCTCGGTGAGACATTTTTTATTTTACAGACAGTAGCTCCTGGTTCTTGATCCTTGGGCTCAATTGTTCGACACATCAGTAAATATTGGTAATGTATTTCGGCCATCAGATGCTCTTCTGACCTCACACATTAGGGGGCATCTGTTATAACCCTAAATTGCACCACACATGCTTACCTAGCATTAGGCCAAATCATATCTCTTCTTTGCCAAAACTTTGCTAAACAACTCTTTGAATATCCTCTTGTGTAAAGGCCCATGCGCCCTAACCCATTACTACATGCGTGTACATGCTAGCTAACTCACAACAGCCCGCGTGTACCTACAAAAGCACGAAAAAAGGAAAGTTTCCGATGGAACAAAAATCTATGGGTGATTTAACTGAAACTCTTGGCCATGCATGGCTGAGGGTTCATCCAAAAACCTAGCTCCTTCTAGCCTATAAAAGAAGGGGTAGGGGTACCATTTGGAAAGGGAAAAAATATAGCAAAGAAACTCTGCCCATTTACGTATTCTATTGTCCCAACCCTTTATCCTTTCCTCATGCTAACAAGGACAGAAGAAGATGAGCCCAGGATCAGGTTCAAGGAGCGGTGGTTGGTCTCAACTTTTGTAAGTTGACTCACTTGAAGTAATAAAGAGAATGCTTTTCCCGTCCCAATTCATGAGTTTTCTATGATTTGATTAGTTTATGTTTGATTTCTAACCCATGAGTATAGAAGTAGCATGCATGCATAGTTGTTGTTTGTCTTGAGCGCACGTCATCTTTGGAAGGACCATTGTGAACAAGTAATCAAGCACAACGAAGGATCGACATCGAACGTCGGTAATAAGGTAGGTGGTCCTTTCCATGCATTTACTGAGAAAAGGGGATTTAAATCTAGGGATGTAGGTAGAAAGTAGTTTATATTCGGTCAAATGTGCATGCAAAGTCTGAACTCTATATGCTAGTCTGTAGGGTGTTTTTCCCAATAACACCATCTCCTTTTGTTTTACCGACAGCTGCAATGAAACTGGTTGTCATAGTACAATTTCAACCGACTCCCATTCACCAATCCTTCCTTCCATTCTCCATTCAAAGTTTTCAACTGTGTAGCTCCTCCTTCCGTGACATAGACAACTTCATACAACCCCATCCAATGTGTTATGAACTTCCCTGGATGCTTCATGAACTTGCTATCTTATACCAGTACTAGATCTCCTTGCTTAAATGTTTTTTTCTTGATATGCCTATCATGGTAGGCATTTTCTTGTTCCTTTTGAACTTGTTGATGGAATCCTACAATAAATCGGTCTTCCTCTTATTCGACCAACTGTGTGAGCCTCTCTTTAACAACTCTAGTGTCATCCATATCTATAAAGGCTGCAATTCTTAATATGGGGACTAAATATTCCATGGGTACAACTGCTTCTAGGCCATAAACCAACTTAAAGGGTGTTTGCATTGTCATCTTCTTTCAAGTGGTTCTATAGGACCATAATATTGATGGTACTTACAAATCCCAATCATCCATGATTCAAGGCTTCAATAGTATTATTAATAAAATGCGTACCTTGATCCCTCAGGAGGATCTTTGGGCATCCAAACCTAGTTATGATATCATCAAATATGAAACACGCAGCTGTATTTGCACTACATTCCTTAACTTCTCTTTCTTTTTCCCATCTGGTCAAGCACTCGGTCACAGTGATGATGTATCTATCTCCTATGCGCTTCCCTGGTAGGTTTATAGGTCCCAGGAAGTCAATGGCCCATTTCTCAAAGGCCTGTAAGGTTAGCTGGGGTGATAATGGCATGTCATCTCTTCTGTATGGTTTCCCAACTCTTTGGCATACATCGTAGGCTCTGTAGTAGTCTTTATCATCTCTGTGTAAAGTAGGCCACTAGAGGCCATCTCTAAGAACCTTATGCACTGTTTCTTTTCCTGCGTAGTTTCCTCTTGCGATGTCTTCATGAGATTCTTATAAAATCAATGGTATTTCTGCTTCCATGACACATCTCCTAAGGATCTCATCAACTCCCATCTTGTATAGTTGTCTAGTTATAAGTGAAAAATATGTAGCACGCACTACCAGCTGTTTCTTTTGGGTGATTGTGTATTGACTAGGTGCCATTCTCATTGATAGGAACTGGACTATCTTGATGAAGTTATCATCAACCTTTCTAATGGATAGCAACTATGCATCTGACAGTATATCCTCCAAACTAGTAGGTTCCTCTCCATGTTCCAACCTCAACAAGTGGTCAGGTCCTTTGTTCATTCTACCTGGCTTAACCACGATCTCAAAATCATATTCCTGAAATAGCAGAATCCATCTGCATATTCTTCCCCCCAACACTATCTTGTTGACTAGGTATTTCAATGAAGAGTGATTAGTGAACATTTTAAAGTGTCCTCCTAACAAGTAGTGACAAAACTTGTGCAGTGCATACACCATGGCTAACCCTTCTCTCTCAGTGGTGGTGTAATTTATCTCAGTTGTTGATAGCTTCCTGCTAGAAAAGGATAACGGGTGGTCAATGTCTCTTGTTCCTAGTTGTGCTAACACAACTCCTAATGCAATATAGGATGCATCAACATGCACGTGAAATTCCTTGCTCCAATATGGGAAAAACATAATAGGCGTAGTAACCATTTTCTGTTTCGGTGTGTCGAAGCTCTATTGGCATTCTTCTATCCATTGATACTAACAATATTTCTTCAAAATATTCTCCATGGGTGTTGTAATCTATGCATAGCCCTTAATGAACTTCCTTTAGTATACAGTATGCCCGAGCATAGTGCACAACTGCTTGACTAAAGTAGGAGGGGGTAAATAAACTATAATGGCAATCTTAGATGGATCTACCAGCAATCCCTTCTTACACACAATATGGCCTAGCAACACTCCAAAGGGTGGAAAGAAGATTCACTTCTTCAGGTTAAAGGAAATCTGACATTTCCTGCACTTATCCAACATTAGTATTAAACATTCAATATGATTTTGCAATAGGATAAAGACAGTCCAATCATCAAAATATGCTTCCAGAAATTTATGTAAAAACTCCTTGAATGCTTAGACCACCACCGTAGAAAATATGGCTGGTGCATTCTTCAATCCAAAAGGCATCACTGTGTATTGGTAGGATCCCCACTCTGTTGCAAATGTGGTCTTATGGAGATCTTCCTTGGCAATCCTAATCTGATGATATCCTGAGAATCCATCGGTGAAGGAGTAGACGTCTTGACCTCCTACATTATCTAACACTTCGTCAGTAAATGGTGTAGGGAATGGGTCATGTAAACATGCATCATTCATCTTCTTGAGATCTACATAGATCCTGATCTCTTCAGTATTCGTATCCTGCACCACCATAGGGATGATCCATTTTGACTCTTCAATAGGTTCTATGATCCCTGCTTCCAGTATTATGTCTAGTTCAATCTTCACTTTCTCCTTATATTTAGGGTTCAATCTGTAAGGTCCTTGTTTAATTGGCCTTGCATCTGGTTTCAAAGGGATCTTCATCTCTCCATGGGCCCTTTAATGCCCTTTATATCAGTGAACTTGGTTGGAAACAAGTCCTGATATTCATGCAGTAAATTTGTGATCTTATCAATAGTAGCATCATCCCAATAATCTCCAACATTAACAATCTTAGGTGCTTGATCTGTTCCAATATTAAATTTCTTGATTTTTATTGGTTGTTCAATAAAAAGTAGTTCGACTCTTGGTCCTTCTATGTTTCTCTATCCTTCTGTATCTGCAATGTTCACCTTCCTATGATCATCATCTTCATCGACATTGATATTGTAACATCCTTGCAATTTATAAAGAGGTGAAATCCATTCATATTCTTCTTTCTCCATAGGGAGGCTAGGGGCTTCCTCAAATACTTTTTGTCTTACAACCTATAACGCTTGATCTACCAGAGTGTGCTGACTTTCAAATAAAAATGTAGCTACAAAATTCTGTGTCATACCTTGCCAATCTGCAGTGGTGAGGCACAATTCTGCTTCAAGGTACGAGTTGATAGGCATTGTATCTAGATTATTGATGAATTTATGCACCCACTGCTCTTGAGGAATGCATCTCTAGGCCTCCTCACAATCTCACATGTGGTCTTTCAGACATCTTTTACCTATGTACCTAACTTCGCATCCTTCGACTTGTTATGAAAATCGCGTTGTCATCAAAGTGCGACATTGTATCCAGTTCACGATATTCCTTTTATGTGTTCCCCACCATCTTGTTGGGGTATCTTTCAAAGCCTCATATAGCTCCAATAGTCTCTATTGTACTGGTACAATTTCTTCAAATTCTAGTAAGAAAGTTTCTAAGTGATTCAAACCATCAAATGTGGGTAAATTACTTACTGTTGTGCCGATCCACCAAACTTCTCTGGTTAATATAACACATCGTTGTGTAGAAAATTCATACATCTTGTTTTGCCAGTTCTCCAGTGCTTCTTCTGAGTCGGATGAGCATGCATTGTCACTTCGACAGCTTAATTCCCATTTATTGTAGGATTAATATAATCTTGTTGTCTTGTAGTCAATTTGTATATATTCTCTAGCTTGTATGTGGGGTCCTCTTCTCTGATGGGATCTGTGTATCTGGGACCTTCATCAATATCCAAAGGTGCGATGAACCTAAGGCCATCACCTTCAAATGTCATTATTCTTTTCTTCAAATCAACAACAATAGAATTGTTGAAATCCCAATCAATTTCTAACAGCACGGGATAAGGACATCTATCATCGACTATCTCAATCACCTCGAAGTCCACAAATGTTCTGACCCCATCGATGTCCACAAGGACATGTTCTAGACTTCCGAAGGGGCTCACATCCTGTTGATTGGCCATCCTAATCTTGATGGGGGAATAGATCAACTTAGGTTTTCCCATCAGTTAACACATTTTCTTCGTCATAACATTGACCTCTGATCCTAAGTCAAGGACCACGTAATCTATATCATAATCTCCTATCTAAGCATTCATATGTAGCTCCTTATTTGTCCTTCTCTTTTTGGATAGTTGATGTACTACTTTATTTAGTAGAGGATATATCTTCCCTAGCTCATATTGTCTGATAACGTTTTGTAGCTCTTGTACAACACTCTCATCTTTTATCAAATTGATGCAACTGCATAAGAATTCCATGAGTCTTCTTACCTCTTTTCCTTCTCCAGGTGAAGTAGACTAATCAAAGGCCAAGGGCATTCCACATTCTCTCACTTCTGGTTTTGACTTTGATGAAGAAGCGTGATCTCTTATAAACTATTTTCTTGCCTCTTCAAATGTCTGCTTCTCTCTCTTTGGATCAAACTCTTGTGTCTTCTCCTCATCTTTTCTGACTCCTGATTGTTCTGTAGTCTTCCCTGGAGTCACCCTGTCTTCTCTTGTAGCAACACCTCCTCTAGTGATAACAATGAATCTGGGGTCTGCTCCATGAGGTTCTTTTGTGATTAGTTGTACTTGTTGATTTCCTCATATTTCCTAAAGTTTGTCTAACAATGTAGGACAATCTTCTATGACATGTTCAAATGAGTTGCAGTAACTGTAAGTGGTATAAGGGTTTTGACAGTCCCTTTCCAAATGAATTGGCTGTGCACAGTTATAAAAAATGATCTGACCTCTACCTCAACCCATACCTCCTCCCCTTCCTCTTCCTCTGAATCCACCATGAGGTTTGAAGTTTCCTCTTACAGGGGAATTATACTATGTAGTGTTCCCTTATTTCTATACTTTGCCTTGAATTTTGTATATATCCCTTGACCTTTCATGCATGAGGTCATAGTCCCTACAATCCCTATCATCATGCCCTACTGACTTACAAAACATGAAATACAAATTTGTGGGTGTCTAAACATATTTTTACATGTAATGACATTCACCAGGGAGATGTCTATTTCTACATACCTCGCACCAAGGTAGGGTAACTTGCTTCAAAGGGATCAGAGCTCCATATGCCAAGTACTCGTGAAATAGGGAACAATGCTCCTTGTCATGGCCATTCAATTTGCATATAATGCACCTGATATATTCTATTTTATCTTTTCCCTTATCTTTCTTCATATATTCAACCTGTAGAGACAAGATAGTTAACTAACTCAATATTTGGCTCATACCTGAGTTGGATTCTCCCATAGGGGATGATTCTAGCTTCATGGAAATCACCAGTTCCTCAGCCTGCGAAGCGATCTTTTGTTGCATCAGGGGGAATCTGATGTGTGGTAAAAGAGAAGCAATGAAACATTCCTTGTTCTGCTCATTTGGGATCTGAAAATTTAGTTGACCCGTTAAGGTTTTAAACCTCTGATCAAACTCCCAAACAGGTTCAACTATTCTCTTCTTTATTTATTTCAACTCTGTAATGCATTGTGACTCTGAATTGGGTTTCTTTAATTATGAAACCAACGCATTATTAATATCATTTAGTGGTTTAGGTTGTGCAATTCCTTCGACAAGTTTCATGTACTAGCTTAGTGTGCAGTCTCTCAAGGTAGTACTAAACTAAGATCGTTTAACAGCTTCGTCGGTGACATTCTTAATTCTCCATACAGCTTCACATAGAAACTAGTGTTGATCATGATATTCAGATCCATCTCCTTTAAAGGTGGGTAACCTCATCTCATATTCCATAGATCTTGCTAGGTTTCATGACTGAGTGTGCGTTGAACCACTTGTACTAGTTCTTTGAGTGTTCTGATAACTTATGTTACTCTAGTTACTTAATGTTGTTGAAATAACAGGGGGTGTAATAAAACTTACTTCAATACTTTGCACAGTCCTTGAATTTTCTGACACTTCCTGGTGAGGTTCTTCAGTCTTCTCTTCTTCTTCCCTAGTGGACCCTGAATGTTCCTCGTTCAACAACTCTTCTTCTTCTCCACTATGGAACCCTTCTTCTTGTGTGGGTTCGTGACTCTGCTCGAACAAGTTCACCAGAGGAACTTCTCTAAAGGTACTCCCATTGCACGTGTGTCCGATCTCTATGTTGTTGTCTCTATGTGAATTCTTGAACATTAGATTTTTTAGTCTGAACCACTACTGTATCTTCAAGATTTTATTCTCATGTAATAGCACCTTGATCTTGAGCTTCAAGAAGTGTAAAAATTTTCCTCTAGGTCCTTTAAAGAAATATCTCTCTTCTTGCCTATATGATTCTACCCTATCAATAGAAAACTCTGTGATATACCCTCCAATGGTACTATCAAAACAATGATCTACTTCTCTTGACACGACGTTATCAAATATTTTGACCTTCTTGAACAATGTTGATGTCCAAACCACAAGTGGTCTAGATATTATCTCAAACTAGGTGTCTGCTAATATGGCCAACCACTCATATAGATCCTTATGAATTCCTCCAAAGAAAATCTTGTGTATATCAGTAAAGATATACCTTCCCAACCAGTCTTCTGTGCTAATATTAGGGTTATTATTATGAGCTTCTGTGAAATATTTTTCTTGTTCTTCTATCCACTTCGGAATCTCTGTCTTCAATGGAAACCACCTTGACATTCCCTCAAGAAGATCCCGGTCTCAGCAACAAAAATATTTGTTGGCACAGGGGCAAACCTAGGGTTCAGTTCTAATAGCACACCAAAAATCCCTAACTATTGGCCCTTTCAGAAACACCTACGAAGAAGATCCTGTCTCACCTAAAGTAGCAATAGGGGGTTGTAGGACACATGTGTCTACAACCAGAGGAAATGCAAGTGGAATCAAGGAAATCACACAAGGAGATCAGCCTATTCTTCCCAAACATAAACCTACTTCACACAGTTATAGATCAGATCTGACATACTAATGCATCATCAGAGTAACAATGTAAATAACAAAACATCAACCATACACTACAATAGGATATACATGGTTCACCCTCTCTCTAGGGATACGTCCATAGAACTGTGCTTTATAATATATTAGGTGAAATATTACAGTTCTATCTGCACTCTTAGATTGCAGATCTCTCTCATTCTCTCTTTACTCTATCTCCCTTCCCTACACACACATCTACAGGGTTGTTCTTCGCACCCAACTGAAGATCTTACAACAAATACTTCTCTCAACACGCAATACTCTTCTCTCAGCAATAACAACAATCACTCCTTATTACATAATCAAATTGACGATGACTCGATCCCAAGTCCTCTTGAACTTTATTTATACATTACAATAGCTCATCGACAACCTTAATCCGAAGCCTAGGTGTCTAAAACCCTAGATACCAAAACCCTAGGTTCTAAAACCCTAGGTCAACTTGACCCATGTTTTCAGGGCTTCGCCAGCCCGTATTTCCTTCCTTCCCATGAGGTTCTCCAAAGTATCTACCAGTGGATTTTTCCGTTGGCTAAGTTGTGCATGATCCATATTCCTTGTTGATCTATCTTCCTCAGTCTCCTCATCCAATGAATTTATTTCTCTTACTTAACTCTGTCTTTTATTCTATTTTTCTCACTTCGACCCAGTTTTAGTCACCGTGTCTTCCGTGCAGTTCACATTTCATCTTTTATTTTGTAATGTTCACTTACTTCCATTACCAAGGGCCAATAAGTGTTTACGATATTTCAGGAGTTCGGACTTCATGAATCTAGAGTGTGATGAATGGTGAATATTTGAACTCCAAAAGCATGAATTTTACCTTTTCGACAGGCCCTTACCTGTAATGATGTGTCAAAGCTTATTGGAGTACACATGTATTGGGACTAGGATCATTATAAAAATTTTCAGACATCGGGACGATTGATTTGCTACATGGTGAAATGATCGTAGCGCGAAACTCCGAAGACCTTTTTAACAACCAAGCGTCTCCAAAAACTTGGGAAAAAGGAGGTCATTCAATCAACGGGGAAAATTAATCGATGATGGACCTTGTACGTGCCTTAAGGCTTAAAAGTTTAACAGAGAGGTTCATCATGCTAAATATGACCCAAGCCTCCTTGCTGATAATATTTGATTTTGAGATATTCATGTTGGCCCTTGGTTATGGAATATTGCGAAGAGTAAGGAAAGAAGTGCGTAGTACAAACTATGCGAAAAGCACATTGACTGAGATTGGGTCGAAGTGGTTAAAGAAGAATAAAAGAAGGAGTGAAGTAATATAATGTGAGCCATTGAATGAGAATAATGAGGAAGACAGATCAACAAGCAATAGGGATCGTGGACATCTCAGCATGCAGAAAAATCCAACAATAGATGCTTTGGAGCACCTCGCGGGAAATAAGGACAGATAGGCTAGCGAAACCCTGAAAATGCAGGTCAAGTTGACCTAGGGTTTTGGATACCTAATGTTTTGTAATTTTAGGGTTTTGACACCTAGGTTTCATCCTAAAGTTGTCCTAGGGTCATTGTAATGTATAAATAAGGGTCAAGAGGACCTAGGTTGGGAGAGAGAATGTAATGAGCAATTATTGTTGTTGAGATAGAGAAGTATTCTATTGAGAGAGAGTCTGTGTTGTAAGATATTTAGTTGGGTACAAAGATCAACCCTGCAGCTGGGTGTGCAGGGAGGGGAGAGAAAGAGAGAGTATGAGAGAGATATGCAAGCTAAGAGTGCAGATAGAACTGTATGTTTTCCTATAATATAAGAAACATAGTTCTATGGATGTAGCCCTAGGGAGGGGGTGAACCACGTAAATATTGTTGTGATGTGTGATTGATGTTTTGTTCTTCTTCTTTCTGTTACTCTGTTATTGCATCATTGTGTTAGATCTGAGATATAACTGTGCGAAGTAGGGTTGAGCTAGTAAATGATAACTAGATCGTTGTGTATTATTGTGTCGAATCCACTTTGCATTTCCTCTGGTTGTAGACACCTGTGTCCTGCAACCCCTTATTGCTACTTCGAGTGAGACTGCATCTTCTTCGCAGGTTTTGTCGAAAGGGCCAATAGTTAGGTCTTGTTGGTGCGTTGTTATAGATGAACCCTGGGTCTTCCCTTGCCCCAACTAATCATTCTGTTGCCAGGACCAGGATCTTCTTGAGGGAATGTCAAGGTGGTTTCTGTTAGCTCCCAAAATGAATTAGTCACTATGGTTGCATTTTTTGGTTGATAGCATGGCTATTGGTAGTTTTCTCCAAATTTGTTTTGAGTTTTTCTAGTAGAAAAACTTAGGTTTTAATTTATGTCTTAGAAATAAGACGACCCATAAAGGTCTTCTCTTTAAAATTTTCATGAAAAACTTTCAACAGCTAATGCGTGTTTTAAAGATGACGATTAACTGGTGAAAGCGGTGATTTTCAACAACTAAGGAGCATTTCCCATGGGCCGTTAGCTGGTGAAAGCGACAATTTTCAACAGCCAAGGAGCACCTCCCATGGGCCGTTAGCTGGTGAAAGCGGGGATCACGTGTGTTTTCTCCACATTTAAAAAAATCAAAATATGAAATGCTCAACACACATCATGTAATCATTATGATGCGCTGGTGAAAGTGGATAATGATGGAGATTCGGGTTTGCACGTCTAAATCGGATTGCAAAGCAGATCTTGTTCAGAAATGCATGCTTCACGATCATGGCGTTGGAAATGGCGAATTCAAATCCATCATCACAGGTGAAGGAGTGGTACTACTTGGCTGGTGACATCAAATCGACGCATCATTTCCCCAACATGCATCATCCACAAGCATATGATAAGTTTTCAATTTTGAAAGACAACGCCGAGTGTTTTCACCAGTGCAAAACTTCGGCTCAAACAACAGATTGCAGTGTTTTGTGTGCAAGATCATTTTGGGTTCGAATTGCAGATGGAAAGGAGACGCAGTGGTTCTTTGTTAAGAAAATAATTGGACAGTCTTTCCTTTATACATGCGCATCCAGAGGTGCAAAAAAACTTCTCAGACGCAGGCTGCATGGGATATGTCGAGAAGCTACAGAACAACTATCACCAATCAACAACAGAGGCATTTGCTAAAACATACGATGGAAATAAAGCCTGTGTTGGGTCTTTAGAAATCATCGTGGATGAAGATTCCATCGCTGCAGTGACCAGTTTACCTAGATCAGGCCAGAGTTGGTTCAAAATGACAACAACCAAGAACTGGAATTTAGAAGCATATCTAAAGGAAGAATTCAAAAATAATGCATGGAAGAAGAACATGCCAGTTTCCCATTTAGAGGATGAGTGGCAAGATTTGTTTAAGGGCATCCAACTCTACATAAATTCAGAAGGCAGGTACGACAAACTGATGTTATATCATTTCAAGCTCTTAGACCATTTTACAAGGAAAACTCTCCTAAATTTACCTTTCTTCTTGCACAAGAGCTTAACTAAAGTCTATAAAAAGATTAGATCTGAAACTCTAAGTATGAAGGACACTCTTTGCCACTTTGGCCTTATTAAATTGATAATCCTGGAAGAGCTAAGATAGAAAGGAAGGACTTGGCAACATTTTCTTTTTTTGGAGGGCTTTGAAACTCAAACTCAGCCCATGAATGAACAGAAGAGAGCTGGAAAAAGGCAATTGACTCCTCAAAGCAGCTCGAGGAAGAGGGAGAACTCTTCCAGGACCCCCAGAAGATAGGATTTCTGGTGTAAGGTCTCACAGGTCAAAGAAAAAATTGGATTTTGAAACTACTACAGAGTAGCCTATAGAAAAGAAAACAAACATCTTAAATCTGCCATACACAGACTCAGAGCCAGAGCAAGAAGATGAAATCCATGCCATTAAAAGCCCTGAATACTCCATTGAATTTGCACAGGATTGTAATACCTTTACTCACACTGATGAAGGGGAAACATAAAAGAGCACAAAGTCGAAGAAAACACAGAAAATCAAGCAACTTAAAGAAGTGATTGCTCAGCAGGGCATATTAGAAAGAGTAATAAAGGAAAGATACAAAACTCTATCTGATAATTTCACAAAAACAAATGATGCATTTGAAAAGCTGGTTCGTGAAAGTGTCAAGGACAAGAAGAGGAAAAAGAAAATCACCAAAGACTATATCAGTCTATGGTGGTTAGCAAAACGCCTTAAGAGGAAGATTAGAAAATTGAAGCAAAAGCAAAAGTCACACCCAGATTTGCAAGTGCTAGCTCAGTTCGTTGTGAATATGCAAGGGGATAAAGTAGAGACACACTGAGTTTTTGATAGAACCATAGTTTTGGAGGTGAAATTTCATTTTGGGTCAAAGCAGATCTTTCACCAGCGCAAAGGGAAAATTTACAACCAGTTAGCTGGTGAAAGGAAGTGCTTTCACCAGCAAACCAGGGAATCATATGGCGAGTTAGCTGGTGAAAGCACAAAAAGAATTTTTGAAAGCTAAGGATGGAGCAGGGCATTTTTCACAGGATTTAAAGAGGTTCCAGAGCATTAAAGGATTAACAACTTGGTCAAAAAATACTCTGCACCAGAGATTGGTGGGAGTTTTGAAAACCACATGCTAAATTGATCTCCTAAAGTGTCGACTATGAGTAACTAAAGAAATCTAGCTGCCAAGACAGGTGCCTTTTCCATGCTTCAAACACAACAGATTCCAGAAGCTAAAGAGCACAGATGTCAAATTTTGAGATGGAAGACAATTCGAATGCTAGTCTAGCCACTAGTCTTTGTTATCAATTTGCTTAGTTAATTTGATTTGCTATTTTTAGATACAGATCCAAGTTTTTAGGATCTTAAAAACTGATTGTAAAAGTCTATAAATGCCTATCTTTTCTAAGAGACAAGGGTTCAAACTGGGAATATTTTTATGCTATTGTATAGACTCTTATTTACAGAATAAAATTACAGTCTCCTTTCGTTTTCAATATCAGAAATATCCATGTTTCCCTTTCTGTACTTTATTTCAGTTTATCTTAGCTTATGAAGACTGTTATCTCTTTATTGAGCTCATAGACTTGACGTGAAGGATTTCTTTCTATCTTGCATTAAGCCCTACATTCAGTTGTACTTGGCAATAAAGATTAGTGTTCTTCATCCTCGCCTTTCAAATTACTTGATCTGATTATTGTGTCCTAAAAGCATTGTTTCTTTAGATGTGTGATGAGTTGTCTATTACATTGATCATTAAAGACCCCATTGTTCCAAGCATACCTACACATTTATTTTAAGTTACCAAGCATCCTTATTCCACAACCCTAAGGAGTTTCTTGGAGTGATAACAAATTGGCGCCGTTGCCGGGGAGACGAAATTTAAGTTCTGCTTTCATGGGATACAACACAGAGCTGATCTTTGATGATAGACCAAGATTAGACATTTTTAGTTGGTTGTAATTGTCTATCTGGCGACTCCACAAGTTCATCCTGGCTCTTAAGAGGATCAGTACTAGGGAGAATCGTTGAGAATCACCTATCACACCAGTGTCCAATCCAGAACTAATTCTCAGGAAAGGAAAGACCATTCAGGGTCAAGCTTCAAAATTAGATACAGAAGGTAATCCTCTTTTCAGTTCTGGAAAATCTACTACAAAAAAATTTGAGTTCTTTTCAAAGAGCATTGATGAAAAAACAATTGTAAATACTATATAAGAACAAACTCTTTTTGATCAAAAGGAAAATACTAATGATGATAAATTGATAGATTCAAATTTGACTGAAAAAACATCTGAGACTTTAGAAAGAAGCCATAGTTCTTCTTCCCTTGAGTCTTTTCATTCTCAGCAACAAGAAGATCATTTAAACATTTATATTAGCCTCCTTGTTGTTGAACATCTTCACCAAGAGCTATCTGCTAAAGGTGAAGGAAATTTAGCTAGACAACTTGCAAATTTTTACAGAGCCTCATATCAGACCTCTTTCCCATTAGAAGATTCACCTCCTTAGCATTCCTCCAGTGTTGAAGACTCGAAAAAGAAGCCATCACCTTTCTCACTCTTGATAGTTATGGCTGCACCACCTCCTTTGACGAAGATGCAACAAATCCTAGCTGCTAGGTATGCACCACTTATATTGCCAAACCCAGTATCAGCCATGCCAACGAGAGACTATCAAAAGTATATGCCCAAATTCACAGGTGAAGGCGATGTGTCTGCCGAAGAACATATTGAGGCTTTCTACAGTTATGCTAAAAAGCTTAATATTGAAGAAGAAGATATTTGGACACGAGTCTTTGTCCAAATATTAGATGGCCATGCTAGGAAATGGTTAAAAGAACTCCCTACTGGTTCCATAGCCGGAATAGAGAAATTGGATGAGACCTTTTTGAAACATTAGGGTGATGGAAGAGATTTTGTATACTATATTACAGAATTTAGAAATCTAAGGAAACAAAATAGTGAGTCAGTCTCTGATTTCACTAAAAGATTTAACTGGATGTATGGTAAAATACTAGCAGAGATAAAACCTTCAGATGCTTCTGCCAAGAGCACATATTCTGATGATTTTGACTCAGATTTCTATTTATTGTTAAGGGAAAGGAGGTCACCAACATTATCTCTCATGCAAGATGCTGCCCTTGAGGTGGAATCAAATATTTTAGCCTCTTAAAAGCTAAAAGGAAATTTTGATAGGAGAAGGCCAATGAACGAGGCTTCTTCTTCATCAAGTGTTGACCCAAAGTTTGATAAAATGGATAAGATGCTAGAGTCTCTAACCTCTGAGATATCTAATCTCAAAATTGAAAATAAGCATCCTTTGAAGGGAAGAGGCACTTATGATTCTGCAGGCAGGAACCCAAATCAAAATCCCAACAACTTCAGAAGAAATAATCAACCAACACAGATCTTGCAAAGAGAAAATAATCCTACTGAAGATCAGAGAATAAAGGTCGCTCTTCAAAATGTTGTGATGGACAAAGATGAAGGTGATTATCAAGAAGATGGAGAAGATAACATTCATTGTATTGGAGAAGAGACAGGGAAATATTTTCTAACACAACACGACTATGAGGAAGCATTGATGACTGAATAGACAGAGGATAATCCTATTGATGATGGCATTTTCAAGACAGAAGATAAGAATAGATATAATCTCCGATCTAAATATGATACTGCCCAACAGAATGCACCAGCCTCTCCCGAAAAGAGCACAACCCCTGTTAAGAAAAAAGATCAGACATCAGAGAGTCAGCAAACAAATCCCTCAAAGGTGAAAGCATCAGCTCCTCCCAAGAAGACTATTGCCCCTGTCAAGTATCAAACTCCAGAAAGTCAGGCCCCTATTGAACAAAAAAGAAATCAGGAAGCTCCTTCGAATCAGGTAAAGGTCTCTGATAAAGCTTCTGATAAAGTCCCATATTCGTTCAATTTTGAGGCTGAATTACAAAAAATTAAAATTCCTATTCCTCTAGTCGAGTTAATGAAAAATGAAATGTTCAAAAAGGATATCTTCAGAACTCTAGATCCCAAATCTATATCCCCTTCTGCTGATATTCTCAACATATATGATGAAAATCCAACCATTACTCTGGGCCAAATGATAGAAGACAGAGATGAAAGTTGTCCTCCCTTTTACATCTCTCTAAATATTCATGAGAAAACACTGCATAACTGTTTGTTGGACTTCGGTGCTTCTCACAATTTGATGCCAAAGGTAGTCATGGATGAGCTTGGGCTGGAGATCACCAAGTATTATCATGATCGTTTCTCTTTTGACTCTCGAAAAGTCAAATTTCTTGGGATGATCAAGGACTTGGCTGTAACCTTAACCCAAGCATCCATGAAGACTATGGTTATGGATATAGTAGTGGCAGACATACCACCTAAATTCGGATGTCTGTTATCAAGATCGTGGATGAAGAGGCTAGGTGGAACTCTTCAAATGGATCTCTCCTACGCTACTATCCATGTTTTTGGAGGGGTGAACAAAAGACTATACAAGGAATCTCAGTTGGCATATGTAATCAGTGATGAAAAAAATCCATCCAATCATCCTATCTATTCTGTCGACACAGGTATGGCATCTTGTATTTTGCAAATTGATGATTCATTACCAGATGCATTGCTGCTCAGAAATCCCACAGTTTAGCCCACAGAAGCAACAGAGGACAACCTTTGGACCATGTTCTTTGACGGTGCTTGTACCAAAGAATCAGCAGGAGCATGAGTGGTATTGATTTCCCCTTCTAAGAAAACTTCTCATTTGTCCTTTAAACTTGATTTTAAAGTGACTAATAATATTGTTGAGTATGAGGCACTACTTCTGGGGCTAAATGCAGCCAAAGAGATGGATATTAAAAGATTGCAGGTATTCAGAGATGCAGATTTGATCATTCAGCAGGTGAATAAGTCCTTTCAAGCAAAACATGTAAGGCTGAAAGCATACAGAGATGAAGTTTTGAGGGCAATTCATGATTTTGTAGATTTTAAAATTTCATATGTACCTAGAGAAATGAATGAATTGGCTGATTCATTAGTTGTGTCGGCTTGTGCTTTCATACCCCTTCTGCCCCATAAATTGAATTACGAAATTCAAGTTAAATATAGGCCATCCCTCCCTGATAATGTAAAATTTTGGAAGGTTTTTGAAGACGATGCTGAACTCACTAGATTTCTTGCAGTGATAGATGAGTTTGCAGATTTGCAGATCGATCAGGAGAATGAACATGAGAATGAAATTGAGAAGCCAAAATTCAGAAGAAAAATCGCAGCACATGAAATAGTCCAGCTGTCTACCAACAAAATTCCTAAAGGTTTGGTCCCTTTGGAAAGGCTTTTCGATAATAATGATGTGGCTGTCAAATTGGAAAATGGGGAAAAAGATTCAGAAGTTTTGCAGTATAATGTAGCTAGTGAACAAGATCCTAAATATGTCAACTTAGCTTCACATTTGACTGAAAAACAAAGGGCTGATTATGGAGAATTGCTAAAAGAGTTTGCTGACATCTTCGCTTGGAAATATGATGACTTGAAGACTTTTGACACAGAGGTAATTCATCATAATATTCCCTTGAACAAAGACACCAAACCATTCAGGCAAAAGCTTAGATCCTTTAATCCTTTGTTGCTGCCTACAATGGAAAGGGAAATCAAAAAACTATTGGACGCCTGCATCATCATTCCTCTCAGATATTCAGAATGGATTGAAAATATCGTACTGGTCAGGAAGAAGAATGGAGAGATAAGACTCTGCGTCAACTTCAGAAATTTGAGTAAGTGCTCTAGGAAGGAAAACTACCCTCTGCCCAAAATGGAACATATTTTGCAGAAGGTGTCAGGATCAAATGTGATGTCTTTTATTGATGGGTTTTCTGGCTACAACCAGATTGTTGTCCATCCGGACGATAAAGAAAATACTTCTTTCACTACTCCATGGGGTACGTTTATGTACGAGAAGATTCCCTTTGGATTGATGAATGCAAGAGCGACATTCCAAAGGGCGATGGACATTGCTTTTGTTGGAGAGAAAGATAAATTTGTCCTGATATATCTCGATGATATCACTGTTTTCTCGAGCAGCCATGAACTTCATTTGCAACACTTAAAAAGGACATTTATAAAATGTCGAAGGTATGGAATTTCTCTTAATCCAAAAAAATCAAATTTTTCACTTAAGGAAGGGAAATTACTTGGAAATATTGTTTCAGCTGATGGGGTAAAAATTGATCCAAAAAGGATAAAAGCAATTAAAAATATGTCTCTTCCTAGATCAAAGAAGGACATTCAGTCTTTCCTTGGGACTATAAACTTTATCAGAAGATTTATAGTAAACTTTACAGAAATCACAAAGCATATTACTGCTATGTTAAGAAAGGACTCCGAGGTAAAATGGACTGAAGAAGTCAAACACTCATTCAATGCCATCAAGGAAGCCATCACAACAACCCCTTGTTTTGATCAACCCCGATTTTCCAAGGTATTTTACATTTTTTCATTTGCTTCAAGAGATACAATTGCAGGAGTACTCTTGCAGAAAAATGTCTATGATTAGGAGAAACCGATTGGCTTCTTTAGTAAGGTCTTGAGGGACGCAGAGGTAAAGTATGAATTGTTGGAGAAATAAGCATGTTCACTTATCAAGTCATTGAAAGCTTTCAGAGTTTACATCCTTCAGGCAAAGGTAATATCTTTCGTACCCTCCAGTTTAGTTAAAGATGTTCTTATACAACCCGACATAGATGGAAAAAGGAGTAAGTGGATAGAAAAGTTGATTGAATTTGATGTTGAAATTAAACCAACAAAACTTGTGAAGCATCAGGGCCTTGCCAAACTTCTGGCAGAAGAAAATCGTAGGCTGCTCGAAATAAATTTGGTAAGTATTAATGCAGATAATGTTCAGTCTTCAGAGGATAAAGAAGTTGAGGAAATGCAGGTCTCAGATCACCTAGCTGATTGCAAATGGTACAATCACATTGTTCATTTTCTGCAAACTTTATCAGTCCCCTCAGATTTGAAAAAAACACAAGGAAGGGCTTTAAAGATCAAAGCCATAAATTTCTGCATCAATGGCAACTTATTGTTCTAGAAAAATCCAATAGGTTTATTTTTGAGGTGCATAAACCAAGAAGAAGCAACTAAGGTCATGATTGAATTCTGTAATAGTGAATGCAGAGGACATCACTATTGGAAAACCACTGCACATAAAATCTTAAGATCTAGTTATTACTGGCCATCCTTATTTTTAGATGTGTGTGAGTTTGTGAGAACATGTGACAATTGCCAAAGATTTGAAGGAAAACAACAACTGAAGTCTCTTCCCCTCAAACCTATAGTGGTCACAGGTCCTTTCCAGCAATGGGGCCTAGATTTCATAGGTGAGATTCACCCACCTTCTAGTAGTCAACACAGGTGGATCCTTGTTGCCACTGATTATTTTACAAAGTGGATTGAGGCTATTCCCACCCGGAATGCCAATCATACTGTCATCATAAATTTTCTGCAAGAAAACATATTTGCCAAATTTCGCTGCCCTAAGAGAATAGTCACTGATAACGCTGTTGCATTCAAAGATAAGCACTTGGTGAAATTATGTGAAGAGTTGGGAATTCATCTAGTACATTCCACTGCTTACTATCCACAAGGAAATGGCTTAGCTGAGTCATCAAACAAGAGTTTAGTCAGAATTATAAAGAAGTTGCTTGAACAAAATACCAGAGGCTGGGATTCCAAGCTAAAGTTTGCTTTGTGGGCTGACAGGGTTACATGTAAAAAATCAATTGGTACATCTCCTTTCAAGTTGGTATATGGTACTAAAGCCATATTTATTGTTCAACTTGCACTGCCGGTTGCAAAGTTTTTACAAGAAACCAATTCTGAACCAAGTGATTTGACTCGGAGAATTCATAATTTGGTAGAGTTAAAGCAAGATAGAGAGTAGCTTTTGGAAAGGACAAAATTACACCAAGAAAAAATCAAGGAGATCTTCGACAAGAAAGTCAAATAAAATGTCTTCAAAATAGGGGAATTAGTCTTAAAGTGGGATGCAGGAAGGCAAGAGAAGGGAAAACACGGTAAATTTGATGCTCTCTGGACGGGTCCTTTTGTCATAACAACGGTTCAACAGAACAATACCTTTGTTCTCCAAAATCTTGCAGGCGAGGAAGTAGCAGGTGGCCCTTTCAACGGGTGCTTTCTAAAGACCTATTTTTCATAAGGCTTTTTCTTAAAATCCCTGTTCTACTTGTACATATTATTTTTCAGTTCTGTTTTCTTTGTTTCTATCACTTGAATAACTCCATGCCCAATGATACTAGCAAAACTATTTTTCAGATTTCTTTTTTAAATTGTAATAAAGGCTACTGAGTCTAGCTAGGTTCTTGGTCACCTCACAGGGAGATGTCGATCCCAGTTGGAGCCAAATGTTAGCTCCCAAAATGAATCAGTCACTATGGTTGCATTTTGTGGTTGATAGCATGGCTATTGGTAGTTTTCTCCAAATTTGTTTTGAGTTTTTCTAGTAGAAAAACTTAGGTTTTAATTTATGTCTTAGAAATAAGACGATCCATAAAGGTCTTCTCTTTAAAATTTTCATGAAAAACTTTCAACAGATAATGCATGTTTTAAATATGACGATTATCTGGTGAAAGCGGTGATTTTCAACAGCTAAGGAGCATTTCCCACAGGCCATTAGCTGGTGAAAGCGGCGATTTTCAACAGCCAAGGAGCACCTCCCACGGACCATTAGCTGGAGAAAGCGGGGATCACGTGTGTTTTCTCCATGTTTTAAAAAATCAAAAGATGGCATGCTCAACACATGCCATGTAATCATTATGATGCGCTGGTGAAAGTGGATAATGATGGATATTTGGGTTTGCACGTCTAAATCAGATTGCAAAGCGGATCCTGTTCAGAAATGCATGCTTCACGATCATGGCGTTGGAAATGGAGAATTCAAATCCATCATCACAGGTGAAGGAGAGGTACTACTTGGCTGTTGAAATCAAATCGACACATCATTTCCCCAACACGCATCATCCACAATCATATGATAAGTTTTCAATTTTGAAAGACAGCGCCGAGTGTTTTCACCAATGCAAAACTTCGGCTCAAAAAGAAGATTGCAATGTTTTGTGTGCAAGATCATTTAGGGTTTGAATTGCAGATGGAAAGGAGACGCAGTGGTTCTTTGTTAAGAAAATAATTGGACATTATGTCCTTTCTACAGGCGCATCCAAAGGTGCAAAAACACTTCTCAGATGCAGGTTGCATGGGATATGTCGAGAAGCTACAGAACGACTGTCACCAATCAACAACAGAGGCATTTGCTAAAACATACGATGGAAATAAATCCTGTGTTGGGTCTTTAGAAATCATCGTGGATGAAGTTTCCATCGCTGTAGTGACCGATTTACCTAGATCATGCCAGAGTTGGTTCAAAACGACAGCAACCAAGAACCTAAATTTCAGAGCATATCTAAAGGAAGAATTTAGAAATAATGCATGGAAGAAGAGAATGCCAGTTTCCCATTTAGAGGATGAGTGGCAATATTTGTTTAAGGGAATCCAACTCTACATAACTTCAGAAGGCAGGTACGAAAAACTGATGTTATATCATTTCAAGCTCTTAGACCATTTTACAAGGAAAAATCTCCTAAATTTACCTTTCTTCTTGCACAAGAGCTTAACTAAAGTCTGTAAAAAGATTAGAGCTGAACCTATAAGTATGAAGAACACTCTTTTCCACTTTGGCCTTATTAAATTGATAATCTTGGAAGAGCTAAGACAGAAAGGAAGGACTTGGCAACATTTCCTTTTTTGGGAGGGCTTTGAAACTCAAACTCAGCCCATGAATGAATAGAAGAGAGATGGAAAAAGGAAATTGACTCCTCAAAGCAACTCGAGGAAGAGGAGAACTCTTCCAGGACCCCCAGAAGATAGGATCTCTGGTGTAAGGTCTCACAGGTCAAAGAAAAAAATGGATTTGAAACTACTATAGAGAAGCCTACAGAAAAGAAAACAAACATCTTAAATATGCCATACACAGACTCAGAGCCAGAGCAAGAAGATGAAATCCTTGCCATTAAAATCCCTGAACACTCCATTGAATTTGCACAGGATTGTAAGACCTTTACTCACACTGATGAAGGGGAAACATCAAAGAGCACAAAGTCGAAGAAAAAACAGAAAATCAAGCAACTTAAAGAAGTGATTGCTCAACAGGAGGTATTAGAAAGAGTAATAAAGGAAAGATACAAAACTCTGTCTGATAATTTCACAGAAAAAAATGCTGCATTTGAAAATCTAGCTCGTGAAAGTGTCAAGGAAAAGAAGACGAAAAATAAAATCACCAAAGACTATAACAGTCTATGGTGGTTAGCAAAACGCCTTAAGAGGAAGATTAGAAAATTGAAGCAAAAGAAAAAGTCACACCCAGATCTGCAAGTGCTAGCTCAGGTTGCTGTGAATATGCAAGGGGATAAAGTAGAGACACAATGAGTTTTTGATAGAACCATAGTTTTGGAGGTGAAAGTTCATTTTGGGTCAAAGCAGAGCTTTCACCAGTGCAAAGGGAAAATTTACAACCAGTTAGCTGGTGAAAGGCAGCGCTTTCACCAGCTAACCAATGAATCATATGGCCAGTTAGCTGGTGAAAGCACAAAAATAATTTTTGAAAGCTAAGGATGGAGCAGGGCATTTTTCACAGGATTTAAGGAGGTTCCAGAGCATTAAAGGATTAACAACTTGGTCAAAAAATACTCTGCATCATAGATTGGTGGGAGTTTTGAAAACCACATGCTAAACTGATCTCCTAAAGTGTCGACTATGAGTAACTGAAGAAATCTAGCTGCCAAGACAGGTGCCTTTGCCATGTTTCATAACACAACAGATTCCACAAGATGAAGAGCACAGATGTCAAATTTTGAGATGGAAGACAATTCGAATGCTAGTCTAGCCACTAGTCTTTGTTATCAATTTTCTTAGTTAATTTGATTTGCTATTTTTAGATACAGATCCAAGTTTTTAGGATCTTAAAAACTGATTGTAAAAGGCTATAGATTCCTATCTTTTCTAAGAGACAAGGGTTCAAACTGGGAATATTTTTATGGTACTGTATAGACTCTTATTTACAGAATAAAATTACAGTCTCCTTTCGTTTTCAATATCAGAAATATCCATGTTTCCCTTTCTGTACTTTATTTCAGTTTATCTTAGCTTATGAAGACTGTTATCTCTTTATTGAGCTCATAAACTTGAAGTGAAGGATTTCTTTCTATCTTGCATTAATCCCTACATTCAGTTGTATTTGGAAATCAAGATTAGTGTTCTTCATCCTCTCCTTTCAAATTACTTGATCTGATTATTGTTTCCTGAAAGAATTGTTTCTTTAGATGTGTGATGAGTTATCTATTACATTGATCATTAAAGACCCCATTGTTCCAATCATACCTACACATTATTTTTAAGTTACCGAGCATCCTTAGTCTACAACCCTAAGGAGTTTCTTGGAGTGATAACAAATTGGCGCCGTTGTTGGGGAGACAAAATTTAAGTTCTTCTTTCCTGGGATACGACACAGAGCTGATCTTTGATGATAGACCAAGATTAGACATTTTTAGTTGGTTGTAATTTTCTATCTAGCGACTCCACAAGTTCATCCTAGCTCCTAAGAGGATCAGTACTAGGGCGAATCGTCGAGAATCACCTATCACACCAGTGTCCAATCCAGAACTAATTCTTAGGAAAGGAAAGGCCATTCAGGGTCAACCTTCAAAATCATATACAGAAGGTAATCCTCTTTTAAGTTCTGGAAAATCTACTACAAAAAAATTTGAGTTCTTTTCAAAGAGCATTGATGAAAAAACAGCTGTAAATACTGTAGAAGAACAAACTCCTTTTGATCAACAGGAAAACACTAATGATGATAAATTGATAGATTCAAATTTGATTGAAAAAAAAATCCAAGACCTTAGAAAGAAGCCATAGTTCTTCTTCCCTTGAGTCTTTTCATTCTCGGCAACAAGAAGATCACTTAAACATTTATACTATCCTCCTTGATGTTGAACATCCTCTCCAAGAGCTATCTGCTAAAGGTGAAGGAAATTTAGCTGGACAGCTTGCAAATTTTTACAGAGCCTCATATCAGACCTCTTTCCCATTAGAAGATTCACCTCCTTCACATTCCTCCAGTGTTGAAGACTCGAAAAAGAAACCATCACCTTTCTCACCCTTGATAGTTATGGCTGCACCACCTCCTTTGACGAAGATGCAACAAATCCTAGCTGCTAGGTATGCACCACTTATATTGCCAAACCCAGTATCATCCATGCCAACGAGAGACTATCAGAAGTATATGCCCAAATTCATAGGCGAAGGCGATGTGTATGCCGAAGAACATATTGAGGCTTTCTACAGTTATGCTGAAAACCTTAATATTGAAGAAGAAGATGTTTGGACACGAGTCTTTGTCCAAAGCTTAGATGGCCATGCTAGGAAATGGTTCAAATAACTCCCTGCTGGTTCCATAGCCGTA
Organism: Picea engelmannii; assembly: GCA_009831015.1. Taxonomy (NCBI): domain Eukaryota; kingdom Viridiplantae; phylum Streptophyta; class Pinopsida; order Pinales; family Pinaceae; genus Picea; species Picea engelmannii. The sequence goes on along the minus strand of ML781348.1, from coordinate 1,061,572 downwards.
ATCGAGAAATTGGATGAGACCTTTTTGAAACATTGGAGTGATAGAAGATATTTTGTATACTATATTATAGTATTCGGAAATCTAAGGAAACAAAATAGTGAGTCAGTCTCTGATTTCACTAAAAAATTTAACCAGATGTATGGTAAAATACCAGGAGAGATAAAACCTTCAGATGCTTCTGCCAAGATCACATATTCTGATTCTTTTGACTCAGATTTCTGTTTATTGTTAAGGGAAAGGAGGTCACCAACATTATCTCTCATGCAAGATGCTTCCCTTGAGGTGGAATCAAATATTTTAGCCTCTCAAAAGCTAAAAGGAAATTCTGATAGAAGAAGGCCAAGGAACGAGGCTTCTTCTTCATCAAGTGCTGACCCAAAGTTTGATAAAATGGCTAAGATGCTAGAGTCTCTAACCTCTGAGATATCTAAGCTCAAAATTGAAAATAAGAAGCCTTTGAAGGGAAGAGGCACTTATGATTCTGCAGGCAGGAACCCAAATCAAAATCCCAACAACTTTAGAAGAAATAATCAGCCAACACAGATCTTGCAAAGAGAAAAGAATCCTATTGAAGATCAGAGAATAAAGGTCCCTCTTCAAAATGTTGTGATGGACGAAGATGAAGGTGATTATCAAGAAGATGGAGAAGATAACATTAATTGTGTTGGAGAAGAGACAGGCAAATCTTTTCTAACACAACACGACTATGAGGAAGCATTGATGACTGAATAGACAGAGGATAATCCTATTGATGATGGCATTTTCAAGACAGAAGATAAGAATAGATATAATCTCCAATCTAAATCTGATACTGCCCAATAGAACGCACAAGCCTCTCCTGAAAAGAGCACAACCCCTGTTAAGAAAAAATATCAGACATCAGAGAGTCAACAAACAAATCCCTCAAAGGTGAAAGCATCAGCTCCTCCCAAGAAGACTGTTGCCCCTGTCAAGTATCAAACTCCAGAAAGTCAAGCCCCTATTGAACAACAAAGCAATCAGGAAGCTCCTTTGAATCAGGTAAAGGTCTCTGATAAATCTTATGATAAACTCCCATATTCGTTCAATTTTGTGGCTGAAATACAAAAAATTAAAATTCCTATTCCTCTAGTCGAGTTAATGAAAAATGAAATGTTCAAAAAGGATATCCTCAAAACACTAGATCCCAAATCTATAACCCCTTCTGCTGATATTCTCAACATATATGATGAAAAGCCAACCATTACTTTGGGCCAAATGATAGAAGACAGAGATGAAAGTTGTCCTCCCTTTTACATCTCTCTATATATTCATGAGAAAACACTGCATAACTGTTTGTTGGACTCCGGTGCTTCTCACAATTTGATGCCAAAGGCGGTCATGGATGAGCTTGGGCTGGAGATCACCAAGTCTTATCATGATATTTTCTCTTTTGACTCTCGAAAAGTCAAATGTCTTGGGATGATAAAGAATTTGGTTGTAACCTTAACCCAAGCATCCATGAAGACTATGGTTATGGATATAGTAGTTGCAGACATACCACCTAAATTCGGATGTCTGTTATCAATATTGTGGATGAAGAAGGATAAGGGAAAAGATAAAAGAGATGATATTTGGTGTATCATATGCAAATCAGAGGGCCGTGAAAAGGATCATTGTCCTCTATTTCATGAGTACTTGGCTTCAGGAGCTCTGAGCCCTTTGAAGCAGGTGACTCTACCTTGGCACGAGGTATGTAGAAATCGGCATTTCCATGGTGAATGTTATTACATGAAAAAATATGTCCAAACACCTACCAACCTTTACTGCACATTCTGTAAATCTATGGGTCATGATGAGAAATATTGTAGGGATTATGACCTCTTGCATGAAATATCAAGAGACACATATAGAATTCAAAGTGAAGTACATCAAGAACTAAATACTACGCAGTTTAACTCCCTATGAAGAGGAAACTTCAACCCTCGCGGTGGATTCAGAGGAAGAGGATGAGGAGGAGGTATGGGTCGAGGTCGAGGTTAGATCATTTTTTATAACTGTGGACAACCAGGACATTTGGCAAGGGACTGTCAGAACCCTTATACCACTTGTAGCTACTGTAACTCATTTGAACATATTATTGAAGATTGTCCCGTGTTGTTAGACAAACTTCAGGAGAGACGAGGAGGAAACCCAAAAGTACAATTAATCTCAGCAGAACCTCATGGAGTGGATCCTAGATTCGTTGTTATCACTAGACGAGGTACTTCTATAGGAGAAGACAGGATGATTCCAGCAAAGACTACAGATGAATCAGGGGTCAGAAGAAATGCAAGAAGACACTAGAGTTTGATCTGAGGAAAGAAAAGAATATATTTGAAGAGGCAAGAAGAGAATTTAGAGGAGATTAGGTTTCTTCATCAAAGGCATAGCCAGAACTGAGAGAATGTGGGATGCCTCTGGAATTCGATTATTCTGCATCACCGAGAGAAGGAAAGGAGGTAAGAAATATTGTTAGTTTCTTGTATACATTCATTGATTTGATTAGGAATGAAAGAGCCATACAAGAACTACAACACTTGATCTGATAATATGAACTAGGGATGGTAGACCCTCTACTGAGTAGATAAGTACATCAAGTATCCAAAAAGAGAAGGAAAAATAACGAACAACACCTTAATGCTCATATTAGAGATTATGATATAGATTATGTGGTCCTCAACTTAGGATTAGAAGTCAATGTTATAATGAAGAAGACCTGGGCGCTGATGGGAAAACCTAAGTTAATTTATTCCCCTATCAGGCTTAGGATGGCTAATCAGCAGGAAGTAAGCCCCTTTGGGAGACTGGATCATGTCCCTGTGGACATTGACAAAGTAAGAGAATTTGTGGACTTTGAGGTGATTGAGATAGTTGATGATAGTTGTCCTTATCCTGCGATGTTAGGCATTGATTGGGATTTCAAAAATTTCACTGTTGTTGACTTAAAGAAAAGAAGAATGACATTTGAAGGTGATGGCCTTAGGGTCATTTCACCTCTGGATCCTGATTAAGGTCGAATATACATAGAACCCATCAGAGAAGAATACCACGCATACTAGATAGACAATATATATAAATTGACAACGAGACAATAGGATTACATTAACCCTAAAGTAGATGGAAATTTAAGCTGGTGAAGTGACAACGCAAGCTCATCGGACTCAGAAAAAGAAATGGAGAATTGGAAAAAAAAAATGTATGAAGTCTCTATACGGAGGTGTGCTAGATTGACCAGGGAAGTTCGCTGGATTGGCATAGAAGTAAACAATTTGCCCACATTTGATGGTTTAAATAATTTAGAAACATTCTTATCAGATTTTAAATAAATTGTACTAGTACAACAAAGATTGTTGGCACTAGATGAGGCTTTGAAAGAAACACCAGTAAGATGGTGGGGGACACATAAAAATAACATCGTGGACTCGATGCAATTTTTCACTTTGATGGTAGTGCACTTTTCAGAACAGGTAGAAGGATGCGACGTTCGATACACAAGTCAAATCTATCCGAAGGACCATGTGCGAGGTTGTGAGGAGGCCTAGAGAAACATTTCTCAAGAACTGTAGCTGCATAAGTTCATCAACACTTGTTACACATTATTTTTTTCATCCCTATGACCGTTAATGATGTAAACCTATCTATTTTCTCCATAGGGGTGAGTGGCCCGAGTTCCTGAAGAAAGAAGAGAGAAGAACTTTTCCTGAGAAAAGAAGTTTCCTTTTCCTTTGTAAAAACCATATAAAAAGGGAATTTCACAGGCTGCATTATAGATAGGGTTCAAGAATGCCTGATTCTCACAGGTTGCATCATATCTAGGTCACGAGGAGTTCGCAGTATTCTCTATAGGTAGGGTGCAAGAATGCTTACACGTGGGAAAAAAGAGCATTTTCTCAAATCTTCTACAAGGAGAAACTTCCATGGTGAGGTGGCATCCGAATGGTTTGGATCTTACTCACTTTCATGATTTAGTGGGATCATCCTAACCTCCTCACCTTATCCTCTTCATCTTATAAAAGGAGAGGAGCTCTCATGGAGTAGGGCTAAGTTGTTTTTGGCTTGGGATTGTTAGCTTGTTTAAAGTGGCTTTGAGATTTTCTTTGTCAAGATAGATTGTGAGTAGCTATCAGATCCATGGTTTCAAAATCCTTGGAGCAAGAAGTGTGTGGGGAATGAAGGACATTTGTAAGGGACCTTACGACATCAAGGCCATGGTTGTAATCTCTCCTTCACATTTAATATGATACAACAATACGATTCTTTCCTATAAAGCTTGTTGTGTTTTATTGTATGATTCCTTGATCACATACATAGGTTTATATTGAGTTTATGCTATTACTATCACTTTGGTTGGTTTTGTTCTTTTGCAGGTTCATCATTGTATGAGCATTGGAAAGGATCTAGGATGGCGATGGCGAGAGGAAGTGACATTTAAATGGTATGTCACCCATCCCTCTTTAGTTAGTAAATTCAATATTTAAAACTTAAGGAAAGCGTCATGTTCTGGTGTGTTTTGTTCTAGATCTAGGTGGATCTAGGGATATCAATTAGTGTTCGCACCTATCGATTTATCCAATAACAAAATTGGTGACTCCACTGGGGAACAGATTGTTTCCCAGTTAGTCTAGTTTCCCTTGCTTTGATTGCTTGTTTTCTGGTCTCTGAGTCTGTGGGAGATCCGTACAGACTCTCTGGATCTGAAAGTTCACTCAAAAGTTTTGTCCTTTTTCCAAATTTTTCTTGATTACAAACCTTCTCACACTGTACCTCTCTGTGGCCTGTGAGAATCATTGATGTTCGCACCCTACTATTCAGTTCAGTGCGACTTCTCGCACCCTTCCTGTATATAGACTGCGAGAATTCCTAATTCTCGCACTATACCCCACTACCAGGCTGCGAACTCATTTGTAAAACTTTTGGATTAGGTCTTCCTATCTTTTTGATGCCTTGTTTTGCTTTGATCAACTAGATTGAACTTTTGGAGCCTATATTGATCTATTTACAGTCTGCTTGACATTCTTTGAGTTGATTTTATCCATCTTTAATTTGTTTGGTTTGGAAGGATTAGTCTCTTGCTTTGAGTGTCTTTCAATTACAAAGCATGTGTTTTCTTTAGAATTGTTTAGGGAAAGATCATATTTCTTCTGAATAGTTCGCTTTAAAAGAAAATTTTAGTTTGGGTTTCTTTGTTTTAACAAAGTTCATTATTGCTTTTAGTGAAATTTTTGAAACAAAAAAATTTGATTTCTTGCTTTATATTGGATTGGGGGCATCCTTGCATTTGAAGTAGTGGAATTGCATGGTTCTTGGCATTTTTTGATCTTAAATTACGAAAAATCTTGCATTGGTGTACAATATCTTTTTCTCATTTCTTGAGAATCTTGATATTGATGAGTTTAAGATTTTGGGACATTGTGCATCTAGCAATGATAAATGTTTTCTCCTTCTCGTAACATAGCTTTCATCGAAATGAAAAGATTGTATCTTCATCTCTTTGCATAACTTTCGAGTTGTTCAAAACACCATATTGTCCATGCCATTTTCCTTTTGAGTAACAACAACCATAAAATAAAACGCTTATAAAAATTGATTAGACATTTTTATCTTTTCTGGTAGCAAACCTACATTATATTAGTCATAGGGATTTGGAATAGGTGTGAAAGATAACTTTCAAAAGATGAAAACAAACATAGTATCTTGTGATAGGGAGAGTTAAATCCATTTACTACATTTTGTCCTGGGAAGCACTGAGACTAGCAGAGTTACTCACCCTGCTTTGTTGGTCTTGGTGTAGAGATTATGTGTATTATGGGGTTCGCTTGAGAGGTATACCCACAACGATGAGCGGAAGTCTTTCAAGTTGATTTCGGGCTAGATACCCTGCCCTTGCACATGGATCGGACTGTCGACTGTTTCCCCAGGCATCATTGTAGTGATTGGTAACCTTAATGGTATATCTCTTTAGGGTCTTTACACAAGGTGACTATGGAGGGGCAAGTCTTCACGGTACCTGGAATCGACTTTGGCCAAACTTGCTCGGGCTCCTTGGAGGGTATACCGACAATTATGTGTGGAAGCTTGAACCAGGGTGTAATTCCGTTAAGCAGGTCGTCAACATAACTTTTCCACCTGCTCTATCTCATCCCCTTCTACATTTTTCTCACAACGTTGGATTTCATCACCAACTAGTGTGCTCATTGTGAGAAGGTTTTGTTTGTTTTCTTGCTTACTATATTTTTAGCATGTGTTGTTTATTCTCCCTAGTGGAATCTAGATTGGATTTTTGTTTTTAATGGCATCAGTTCCAAAAATGACCAATGAAGGAACCTCTGCTCCAAGGGAACCTTTTGTTTTTCCTTCTTACAGAAACATTTGTCCTCCTCACATTGCTACTTTGAGCCTTCCAGGTCTCACAATAGGATTACCGATATGGTTGTTTTCCACTCAGGTAATCCCGAATGCAGTAAGTTCTTTGGTCACAAGCACTTCCCCTCAAGAACATCAACCTCATGTTGATCCTACACAATCCTCACCAATAAGATCTTCTTCGCCTTCTTCACTTGCAAGGTCTTCTTCCATTTCGTCTTCTTCGCCGAGTGAAAGATCTCAAGATGGTAACTTGGTGAATAAGAAGAAGAAGAAACGAAAGAATAAGAAGAAGAAAAATAAGAAAGGATCCAAACTTCCAACCACTGTCAAACATGTTTGAAAACAACCAGTTACTGTTAATCCTGTTGGGAGTGTTGATGATGTCAAGATCACCCAAACAACCCGTAAGCCCAAGTACCCTTGCAGGCTTTGTAAGGGTAGCCATATTCTTAAGGATTTCCCTGGTCTATCCAAGGTTATAGAAGCATGGTCTACACATCCTCGCCAACCCATGTCGTTAGCCTCTGAACAACATGTTGATGACCTCTCGTCAACTAGTCATTATACCATTGGGAAGAAGAAAATTAGAGTTAAGTTCTCGTGTATGTTATGCAAAAGCCGTCATCTAACTCATATTTTCCCTCATATGGAAGAAGCCTCAAAATTCCTGGAAGGCGTGACTGTTTGACAGCCTCAACTTCCAGCTGCTTATCACAAGCTTTCTCTCAACCCACCTGTAGTTGATTGAATGATCAATCTAGTTCCCCTGTCGGTCAGTTCGGTTGATAAAGTGGTTAATTTGGTCACGTCCTTAGTTGAACCAGTTGTTACCCATGATTTTGGTCGTCATGATGATGTATTGATTATGGTGCACTCAGGCTCTTCATGAGAACTTTTTCCTGAGAAAAGTTACCTTCATCTCTTTCCAGAAATATCATTTTTGAGGAAGGTTCGCAGGCTGCCAATACATTTGCCTGTGAGAATGCATGATTCTCGCATGCTGCCTTAAGCCAGACTGCGAGGGGTTCGTACTGTGTATAACTGCTAGGGTGAGAACACTTTCTAAAGAAGGGAAAAATATGAATTCTTGAAGCTTCTAGAAGGGAATCTTCTAGCAGGATGAAATGGCATTCGAATGGTTATCTAAGTACTGGATTTCCTAATATTTTGGGATCATTCTTATCCAAGTAACCAATTCATTCTCTCCTATATATTGAGTTAATTCTCATGGAAAAGGTTAGAAGAAAACAAGGTTAAGAATATATTGGAGAATTTGTGAAAGATTGTGTGAAGCACTGATGCTACAACAGCTAGAGAACTACAACAAGTTTACCAAAGGTGGTTGATCTTCTTCATGCAAGTGAGCAAGTGTGTGTGTCAGAGATAAGGGTCATAGAAAGGAGTCTTGCAACATCAAGGCTCAGGTTGTAAGTTTTACTTTCCATCAATATAATACAGTAATGTGTCCCTTTCCCATAAAGTTAATTGCACTTTATTGTATAACCCCTTGATCATATACATAGATTAATTGTTGAATAGAATGTGCTTTCTTCACTTCGATTGGTTTGTATTGTCTTGATTTTGACTGTACGAGAGCATTGGAGTGAAGCAGGAACAACAAAGATCAAAGGAAGCAATCATACGGTATGTTCATGATTCTTACCTCTTAGTATATTCAATAATTAAAATCTAGGGAAAGAGTATCATTCTATCCTGTTTTGTTCTAGATCCAGGTGGATCTAGGGAGATTGGTTTGTGTCCACACTTACGGATTTATCCAATAACAAAATTGGCGACTCCACTGGGGAACAATCCCATTTTCTTGGTGGTTTTTTGTGTTTTTCTGTGGCCATTTGCTCTTGTTTCATTTTTCTCTTGTCCTATTAGTCTCCGAGTCTTCAGGATATCCTAATAGACCTTCTGAGTCTAGAAGATTTTTGCAATTTTACTTCATTTTTCAAATTTTTTGATATGTTCAGTAATTCTCGCATTGCACTCCATTGCAGCCTGTGAGAACTGGTCAGGTTTGCACCCTGCTCATAGGGTTCAGTGCGAGGTTCTTGCACCTTTCTCAAAGGTTGCCTACGAGAATTATAGATTCTCGCACCGTGTTATATAGCTTGCCTACGAATAGTCTTTTTCAAAATTTTTGAATTTGAGGTTTGGTCTTTCTGACTGCCCAGAATAGTTAGAATACCTCTTATGAGTTTCTTGGACCTTTGATTGATATATTTCTTGCTTTTGTTTGCATACTCGAACAATTTTAGGGTTTCAAGGTTTTTCTTGACATTGGTGACTTGACTTTCGTTTCTTGACTCTTCTTGGAAAAACCATTCTCTCTGACTTCAGATTCTGAGTGTGTTTGAATTGTTGGGATCCAGTGATTGGTTGGAAGTTAAGTTTACTTGGGTTTTTCTCATTTTCTTTGAAAGCACATTTTCATTTGCATTGAGAAGACTATTTGGTTTGCTTTGTATTTTTGCTTTCATTAAAAGAGTTGATTGAATTGTTATTGCTTGATTCTTTATGATTTGATTTTATGCTCTCTCATTGATATAGTGCGAGATATTTTTGAAAAGTGAACAAAAGTTTTTCTTTCATCAAATTGTTTTTGTCATTAACAAAACATTGAAAATCAAATTTTAGAGATTGTTGAAGCTTTGCAAAAGAAAAACATAGAGGTTAGTCATTTGATAACTGATTGTTTGCATTGACATTTGAAAGGAAATTTTGCATATAGTTCGTGGTTGATTTGGAAAACTTCTCTCTCTCCCATATATAGGATTCATTGAACGAAAAGTGATACATTTCATTCGCATCCTTGCATTTTTTGGGTCAGAGTCATACAACACAAGTTTCACTTTCGTTACCTTTGAGTAAACAACAGCTTTTAAAAACATTGCGTAATCTTAAAATTTATCTAGTAACTCTTTTCTAGGGCTCTTTTACACCAACATTTAGCTAGGCTAGTGCTTTGAGTAGGAAGAGAGATACACTCTCCAAAAGCTCAAAACACACAATAGCATCTTGAGTTAGGGAGTGTTAAATTCCATTTGCAACATATTATCCTGGGAAGCCCTTCTAACACAAGGGTCAAGCACTAGGTCGCATTGGTGTTGGCAGAGTTACTCACCCTGCTTTTTTGACATCAGTGTAGTGATTGCATGTATTACGGGGGTCACTCGGAGGTATACCCACAATGATGAGTGGAAGCCTTTTGAGTTTATTTCGGGCTAGATACCCTGCCCTTGCATGTGGATCGGACTATCGACTGTTCCCCCAGGCTTTATTGTTGTTTGTGGTAACCTTAGTGGCTTATCTCTCTAGGTTATTACCCAAGGTGACTGTGGAGGGGAAAGTCTTCATTGTACCTGGAATTGACGTTGACCAAAATCACTCGGGCTCCTTGGAGGGTATACCCACGATTATGTGTGGGAGCTTGCACCATGGTGTAAGTCCGTTAAGTAGGTCGTCAGCGTAACTTTTCCACCCTAGCCCCGCCCCTTCTCGTCTCGTTGTTGCGACGTTGGATTTCATCACCAACTAGTGGCTTCGAAATTAGAAGGTCTTGTTTGCCTGGTGATTGCTTCTAGATTTTGTTTACTAGTGCGTGTTGTTTATTTCTCGAAGTTGACCTTAAGAATTTCTTCGCGGAGCTTGTCACCTGTTTACAATTTCTCCCCCACGATGTTCACATAGAATGCAAGGTTTATCTCCAGAACATCTGGATGATTCTCAACCCTTGCCTACCAGTACACCTGATGGCTCTCCTCACCAGAGTGAAGTCCCAGTTGTCAACACACCACACGTGGGAACAAGTGAAGTTCCAGTTGTCACCACACCATAAGTGGAATCAACTGATTCTCTAGAACCTTTTCGAATTACCAATACTAGAGAGGATTTTCGCATTCGCTGTGGTGAACGATCCTTTATGTGATTGAATTCTTCCAGAGAACTTGTTGTTACTACTTCTGGATCACCCGTTGGGCCTTTTCCCCGTGTAGAAGATCAAGATCCTTTTTGGTCAGGTGATTTTCGTAGGGTCCTTTTTGGTACTGAGGCACCTACCGTTTACAAAATCAACCCTCCGGTGTTTTCTGAAATAGAGACTACACCAGTGACTACCACTTATCACTTTGTTCTCCCGGATGAGATGGCCCATCTCGTGAATACTACGAGTGTCCAAACTGGGATTACTGCAGCCAGTCTTTCTCCTATTAATACCCAGTGAATGCCTGATGTCATTCCAACACTACCACCAGGATACCATGCGTTGAATGCTTTGTTGCATACTTCTGTTCCAACATCGCCGCAAACCCCATCTGGTACTCCTGGGGGTCCTTCTGGGCATAATATTCCCAGTTTTATTCCTACACTCCCTCCTCAATTTCTTTCTGGCAATCCTAATCCTAGTGGTACAATACCGTCCATTGCACCAAATGTGCAGATTCCTATTGGTGGACAAGGAGGTACAATTCAATTTCCTCTTATTGGTCAAAATACAATTACTACACAACCTTTGGTTGGCATACAACCTACAATAGGGGGACCAACCTCACCTTTTGGACAAAACATACCTCCTGAATTGGCCCAGTATTGGAATCAGGTTCTACAAAACTTTCCTCAAAATGTTGGGGGGCAGCAAACTGTCCCTACTATCGGCCAACCATATCCAGGTATAACTAATCCTATTTGGGGTCAAAGTCACAATACTCAAACTCAGTTCCCTTACCATCCTTGGAATTATTATCCTCTCCAACCACCACTGAATCAGCTAGGGTCTTCCCAATATGGGCAGACTGCATACGATCCTACTGGTTTGTCGACAGGGCTTCCACCCCAAAGTCATCAGTACCCACAAGTCAATCGACAGTTACCTTTTCTTGCTACTTTGGATTTACTAGATTTGGCTAGGATTCTAAATGATCGTATTCGTCACTCTCCCCAATGGCCTATTATTCCAGCCAAGCTTCCATCGGATATTCCTAAATTCGATGGCAAGGTCGGAGAGGACCCGAAAAATAACGTTATGACTTTTCACTTATGGTGTTCATCCAACTCTTTGATGGATGACTCTATTCTCCTACGTCTTTTTCAAAGAACCCTTATTGGGTCTGCTGCGAAGTGGTATATTGAATTTCCATGAGGTTTCTTCTCTGATTTCAATACCCTAGCTATGTATTTTCTTACACATTACCAGTTACCGATCCGTTATGATACTGGGACTGAGATTTTAACTTCTTTCAAACAAACTAAAGGCACTCACATCTCGGATCATATACATGAGTGGAGATGGAGACTACGTCTCATTAAACTTGAACTCCCTGATCAGTTACTGGCCGAATGGTTCACGAAATCCTTTGTGAATGAAATTGGTAAAGACATTGCCATGGGTGGTGTTGTTACGGAGGAGCAGGCTATAAGTCGTGCCCAATATCTTGATCTTGTTTATTCGCAAACGGGAACACTTTATGATTTGCTACCTGAACTGCCCCGTCCTGGTACTTCCAACACTTCAACTACTCCAGCTGCGTCGCATGCAGCTGATGGTGTGATTGGTACTGCTCATGCCCACTCACATTTTGTTTCAAGTACAACCCCTAAATCCACCTCTTCTAATGTTCAAAATGCTCCATCTCCTGCTACTCCCGCCGGTAAAACATCTGAGGTGAACACCGTTCAATCTACCCTGACTAGTAAAAATAAATCTAAAAAGGGGAGAGGCAAGAATAAGGAGGGAAAAAATAATAATCAAACAGAGAAAACTAAACCTCCTCCTGTTGAAGATCGGGATAAGCGCAAACCATGATACCCTTGCCTTATATGTGGTGACGATCACTACACGAAGGATTGTCTCGACGTGACAAAGTTACTAAGTTCCTTCAAGGGACGCCAAAACCATCTACGCTGACAGTCTTGTCCCAACCCTTCCCGTCTCAACAACAGGCTCAATTGGTCATCCATGACCAACCATCTACTTCTACAACATCATATGTTTTGATGTGCACTGGTGATTCTAAGCAGAACAACGTTGCAATCACAACTAGAGCCAAAGGTTATACTCCGTCTAAGGAGAAGGTTGACGATTTACCTCCTGCTTTGGTACAATCCTCTCCACCGACTCCACCTACCAACGGTCCTCTTCATCTCGAACGACCGAGTCTGGATACAGTCATACGACCCCCTAAGGGTGTTGTTCGCAAGTCGGCTTTCAATCCTCATGCTCGTGCGGCCCAGAACTACAGTATTGTGGAAGATTTGGCCCAGGCACCTTCCGCGATGTCAGCCCTTGAAGTCCTTTAGTCTTGTCCTACACACCAGAAGGCTCTATTGAAGGCTATACGTGGAATTGACCCAATGGATACGAATTTAATAGTCTTTGACTTGGAAGATCATATTCCAAGGTTACCCCCTCAGCTTGCATTCCAGATACAGGTTGTTGTCTCAAACAAGAACATTTGCCGAACTGTTATCGATGAGGGTGCCTCTACGTGTGTAATGTCTTTTTCTTGTTGGAAAGCCATTGACTATCCTCCGTTAAATGAATCAAAAAATACTCTGAAAGCCTTTAATGGCTCTGGTTTTAATCCTTACGGTGTTCTTCCATCGTTTCCCGTTACACTAGAAGGTAAGACAGTCCAAGTTGAAGTGGAAGTCTTCGATGCTCCCCTTGATTATAATCTTCTACTTGGTCATAGCTGGATCGATTCCATGCATGCTGTTGTATCAACACTTTTCCGTGTCGTCTGTTTTCCTTATCAAGGAAAGGTTGTTACGGTTGACCAACTTTCCTTCTTTAATTCTGATACTCGTACTGGCAACATGTCGTTTATAGCTAAAACCCCGCCAGGTTACGAGAATGTCGGTGTTGTCCTTTTAAAAGACTCTTCATTGATGGGTACTTTTCCCATTCCACCACCCGATGTTCCACGCCCATCCATAGCATCTATCAATATGATCTCCACCGTACCTCATGAACTTCCTGTGTCTTCCGACCCTTGGATAGTCCCTGACCCTGGAGATCATACTCGGTTCGGTGACATCATGTTGTTAAGTCCGGTTGAGTCTGCTTATCACGCCATTCAATCGGCAACACCTTCTCCCTCTTCTCTTGATGAGTTGTCTCCCTATCCTTTCCGTGTTATCTTTCCCACTGATGAGATGATCATGTCCGTCATGGAAGACACCCCTTGGGACCATGGACATCATCGTTCCATACTTTTTCTGGAGCAACAGACTCTTGAGAACTACCAATGGATTTCTCCTCCGTCGACCATTGTTGTCATATCGACCGTTCCCGGATCTACACATTATGTGTTTGCTGAAGGGAACCTCAGTAATATCTCTCCCACGATTCCCATTGATATATCCGTTAAACCTGGAGTCGTCGAAAATGTTCATATTGGAGCTTCGTGTTCTCTAGATGAAATTGTCACTTATACATCTCTGTTCAAAGAATTTCATGATATATTTGCCTGGAGTTACGAATAGATGCCAGGTATCGACCCTGCTATTGTTGTACATGAGATAAAGACATACCCCAGAGCTAAACCTGTCTGGAAGCGCCTACGTCCTGTACACCCATGTAAAGCGGCGGCTATCAAGCTCGAGGTTGAAAAACTTCTCAAAGCCAGCTTTATTTATCCAGTGGCTCTGATAGAATGGGTTTCCAACCCTGTTCCAATTGATAAGAAAGGGGGCAGTATTCATGTATGTGTTGATTATAGGGATATTAACAAAGCCTATCCAAAAGACAACTTTCCAACTGCTTTTGTCGACCATATTGTCGACGACTGTGCCGGAAGTGAAATCTTTTCTCTCATGGATGGTTTCTCCGGCTATAATCAAATTAACATTGCTCTCGAGGACCAACAAAAAACTGCTTTTATTTGTCCTTGGGGTAATTTTTCCTATAGGAAACTTCCCTTCGGTCTTAAGAACGCTGGCGCGACGTTTCAACGTGCTATGTGTTACGCTTTTCATGATATAAAGCATATTGTTCAACCCTATTTGGACGATTTACCTGCTCATTCTATGCACCGAGTCGATCACCCCACTCATCTCCGAGCTATTTTAGTTCGTTGTCGGTTCTATCGTATTCGTCTCAATCCTCACAAATGTGTTTTTTGCGTAGAATCCAGTCGTCTTCTAGGTTTCGTCGTTTCACGTCAAGGGATCAGGGTGGATCCAATTAAGGTTGAGGCGATTCTTAATCTCCCTCCTCCTTCTACACTGCACCAGTTGCAAAGTTTGCAGAGGAAAGCAAAATTTCTTCGTCGTTTCATTCCTAATTACGCCGAGATTACTCGTGGTTTTACACAGCTACTAAAGAAATATTCAGAGTTTGTCTGGGATTCTGTTGCCAACAATGATTTTGAAGCTTTGAAGTTGTCCCTCACAAGAGCTCCACTTCTCTTTCCTCCTGATTATAGCCGTGATTATTTTCTTTATCTTGCTGCCTCTGAGTATACCATAGGCATGGTTCTGGTCCAAGAGGATGATGTGCACGATGAACATGTTATTTATTACTTGATTTGAAGTCTCACATCCACAAAGATCAAGTATCAACATGTTGAAAAATTGGCCTTTGCTGTCGTTCAAGATGTTCAACGTTTTCGACATTATATCCTCTCTAGGAAAACTACAGTGATTTATCATTGCAACCCCATGCAACATATTTTGACACGTAAATTGATGGGGGGGGAATACTCCAAGTGGATTGTCATACTCCAGGAGTTTGACTTGGAATTTGATCGCGCCACTGTTGTGGGGAAATTATACCCTACGGACTAACAAGCTAGGGCTTAAACTTGCATGCAGATCATGACCCTTAAGAAATTACTTTTAACCTTCTACCCCAAACCTAAAACCCTTTTTCACATGCAAACATGGGAAGAACCGACTAACCTTTTTATCGACGTTTGGTGTAGATCCTCTGTTGCGCTTTATCTCCTTGCTTCTGTTGCTCCTTCCAAAGACGATCCTACAATCAAGACAAAAACACTACGCATGCATGCTATTGTTCTACTAGAGGGTTAGAGATTAAGAATAAATCAAATAAAATATATAAGACTTGTACATTAGGACGGGAAAAGTATTCTTTATTAATCTCAAGATGAATCAACTTACAATAATCATAGAGATTGGCCACCATTCCTTGATCCTGATCCTGGGCTCCTCCTCTTTTTTGTCCTCCAACTGCTTTGCTTGAATTCTCCTAAAGCTTGAGGAAAGGCTAAAGGGTTGGGACAAAACGGATTCAGCAATTAGGCAGAGTTTCTTTGCTATGATTTTCCTCCTTTTCCAAATAGTACCCCTACCCATCCTTTTATAGGCTAGAAGGAGCTAGGGTTTTGGACGAACTCTCATCCATGCATGGCTGGGAGTTTCCGTTAACTGACCCAAATCTTTTTGTCCCATCGACAACTTTCTGTTTTTTATGATTCTGAAGGAAAACGCGGGCTGTAGTGGGCCTGCTAGCATTTTCCCGTGGGTTGTAGTGGGCCTGCTAGCGTTTGCCTGCGGGCTGTAGTGGGCCTGCTAGCGTTTACTTTTAAAAAAGGGAGTTTTTAGAAGAGTTGTTCAGTATTTTTTTGGAAAATAAGGGATATGAGTTGGCTTGATGCCAGGTAAGCATGTGTGGTGCAATTTAGGGTTATAACAGATGCCCCCTAATGTGTGAGGTTAGAAGAGAATATGATGGCCGAAATACATTACCAATCTTTTACCAATATGTATTGATATGTTGAATGAGTGAGCCCAAGAATCAGGAATCAGGGGGTTCCATCTGCAAAATAACAAATGTCTCACTGAGGCGGGCATACCCATGCTCGGGATAAAATAGAACGCATGGTTACCAATCAAATACACTGTATATCCATGCCATATAACTATATAAAGTGTAGCCATGAACAATACACAGCGGATCTACATCTCGAAATAAAAAAGATATACATGCAAAGTATCCATCTTCGTAGAAGCTGATAAGGTCTAATGGCTAGAGATGAGGACTTCAGAGCTTGAGAAACAACTTCAAAATCTTCAAAACTCGGGTAGGAGTATAAGATGAGTGTACGACTGCACTACCTAAAGGTCTTCGACGGCTCGTCGGGCATGGACAAAATTTATAATCTTGATGATCAGACTGAAGGCTTCAGTGATTTCGAACAAGGAATTGATTGGATGTTTAGGATGGCTAGGTATGCAGACAAGAGACATATTGCAGAGGGGCCGACTCAGGCTTAGTGACAAACTTCCCTTGGACAATAGCATGACAAGTGATAAGACTCAGGCAACATATCTGTTAATCATAAGTCTACGAAGCAGGAGGCAACGCAAACTCTCCATATGTTTGGAAGAGTAACCAAACGCTGGAGGACACAACTCAATATAACGAGAAAAGCTTCCTAAGGTCGTACTACATCCCATAGTCTGATGAATCAAACGGACAGATGTGCTTTATCCAAGGGCGACTCATGATGCTGCCAATAAAGAAAATACTTTTCCCATCCTCTTTTTGGGGTATATTTGATTTTTTTGTTCTTTTTGATGATTTTCGAAAAAGAATAAAGGAATATTACGTTACAAGGGAGGAACAAGTATAGCAAACATACAAGCTCAAGGCACAAGGACAAGACTGATGTTCTAGGAAATTATACTTGGGAAAAATCCTCCAGTGGCCAAAGGTGTTAAGACGCAGACGCAAACTGTTACTAGACTGATGGGTACGGTATGAAAATGTGGTTGATAGAACACACAATGGTAACGTCCTTCGATGTAAGTTTAATGAGCCCAGAGAAGGGAAGCTCGATGGTTTTTCATATTTAGAGAGACTGAAAAAGCATAAAAGGAAACTCCATTGGGGTACCTTTTTCGATAATAGTCTAGTCGGTTCGAAAAAGGGGTAAACTAGCACCGAGTAGACGTCAATTCAAAACCATTTTAATGAGTGTGAAAAGGACAAGATCACTCGGCTATTTTTTCACTTTTAAGGAGTCTGAAAAAATCTTAACTATGGACTCCATCAGGAATGTTCTTCTGGACCATTTTAACGAGTGTGAAAGAATAAGGTCACTCGGCGATCTTTTCAATTTTAGGGAGTCTGAATAGAGTTTAACTATGGACTCCAGGGGGGTTTCTTTTTCATAGATTTAGTCCCTCAGGCCCGAAAAAGGAATAAAATTATACCTGAGGATACTCTTCTAAAGAATGGAAATTCAATAGAGTATTCCTTTGTTCGTACAGTTGACCATCCAGACCGAAAAACGGGTAAACTACCGCCGGACAGATGTGACTTCAAATTTCAGTTTAATGAGTGTGAAAGGCCACAAGATCGCTTGGCAATCTTTTCATTTTTAGAGGGTCTGAAAAGGGATTAAAAGGAGACTCGTTTATGGAATGTTCTTCTGGACCAATTTAACGAGTGTGAACAAACAAGGTCACTCGGAAATCTTTTCATCTTTAAGGAGTCTGAAAAGGGCTTAAAGAAGACTCCATAATGGTTACTTTTGTCAGTTAATCCGGACGAGATCGAAAAGCATAAATACAGTCTCGCCGGATGTTTCTTTTGGGTCTCAAAGCGATCTTGAAAAACAACAAAGGTATCCCATGATCGACACTTTGTGGGTCGATATCAGGTATCGCTTCGTAAGACCAGGAAAAAATGTCGTGGAATTCTGTGAAAAGATCCATGTAAATCTGAATCTCTTCGGGGGAGCAATCTGCTCCGACGAAGACATTCTCCACGACACCAGGGTTTCGGGAGATATTGATAGGTATAGTGGCAGCGATAGTCGCCATATTTCCCTCAGCATAAATTTCCTATGTAGCTAAGAGGTTAATGGGACATGGCTGATCTCCCGTCATGGTGATAGTGAATTCTCCGGCCTCGATTCGTCTTAACTTTGGTAGGAAATATGATCTGTGATGAAGATCGTCCCAAGGTTTGTCCGGACCATTCATTTCTACAATTACAACTTTGTCAGAAGGCAAGACTAAGTGTAACGAATCGGTGGTAGCAAGAGAACCCTGAGCCCAGATAGGCTCTAGAAGTGGATCCAACTCTTGTGCAGGAGTCAGATCAGGAGTAGTTGAAGCTTGCTGGACTAAAGAGTATGCTACTTCAGCAGCCGACAAGGGCATGGACATGTCGGAGTGCCCTGTCTCATCCATCGTGGCTGATGGGGAAGGAAGAATCCATGGGTCCTCAAAGTAAGTCGTGCGGAACAACGAAACGTGAAAAATCTCAGCCTTGTGGTGACTAGATATAAACTGGACATCATTTTGAGGAGGTGGGTAATCGAAGGTACCCATTGTTATCACTGAAATTTTGTCTGCACAGGGTGACAAGAACTCTGCATCGTCAACACAGGACTGGAGTCATTCATGGCACAGGATTAATTCCTCAGCATTGCAAAAGGGTCAGAACTATACAAAATGGCCAAAAAATTACAAGGCGCTTTGCATCCACTGGGCGCGCGCGCATGCGCATAACAACTTCATACAAGGCGCGCATATGTGCACAAGGCGCGGTTGTTTGGCAAAAAACCCGCGTGCCTGCTAAACGACGCATTTATTGAAACTGGTCGGCTTCCCAACCACTAATGGATTGGCTCCCAAGTAGATTTGACACCAAATCCGAGCTCAATCCTCATGGTGGGCTGGTCAAAGACCTAATTGTGCCCTAAAGAGCCCCTTTTCACATTCAAAAGAGGCCACATAATAACCCAATGCTTGGCTATAAAAAGCCATGAATGACCACCATTTTCTTAAGGAATTCTTTGTATTGTTATGCTGCTGAGATTGCTAAGGACTCATTCTTTGGAAACACACTTTGTAGGCTACATTTCATAAGCTATTCACCCCTCACTTGAGTGAATAAGCTTGGAGTTCTTTCACCCACATTTCCATGTTTTCTTTGTAAGGAGAGAAATCAGTTGAGGGCCTCAAGAGCCTTCCATTGGAGAGGGAAGGGACCCAAGTCCTCTTTCTCCATTGTGTATCTTTGGATTTCATCAATCAGATCAACTAATACATTGGTGATATTGGTCCATTTACATTTGTTTTTCATTTTCTCACATGCTTATAGTTCTATTTAGTTTTTGTTTAACTCTTGTTAATAGCTTTGTTGTTTTCTTTCTAACCTTTTACTTCACAGCTGTCATTCCTAGCAGAGCCCAACTGGGCATGTAAGAACTCATAATTTGCTCACACAGTGACGAATTGGGTGAAAACATATTGGCGACCATACTGGGGAGAAGGTATCAATTCCTCCCTCATTTGGGCTTTATTTGATTTTCTTTTGATTTAGTTAACTTGCAGGTTCACAAACCGGCCTCAGCCGACCTGCTTATCAGTCAATTCACCGGAGATTGGAGAGAAATCCATCCGGATTTTTCTTCTCGGACTTTTGACACAGGCGCGCGGGTATTATACCCCACAGGTGCATGTCGGGCGCGTATGCGCTTTTCATTTCAGTTCGGTCAGCGCGCAAGTGCCATATGCACATCTGTCCACACAGGAGGCCGCGCATATGCGCCTCTGTCCATACATGAGGCCGCGCATTTGAACTAAAATTTGACATTGTAAGCTCTTGGATGTGGGGAAAAATCATTTTCCTTGTTAAGAATGATGATATGCATGCTCTGAATACTGCACCACTTAGACCCCTCAACTTATAAATGGGATAATCTAGCAAACATAAGCACTTAGGTGGATAAAATTCATTTTCCCTATTTTGCTTTTTGCCACATGGATGGCTTGCTTTGGTTTATAAATCTAAGTTGAACATCAATTCTAATCACATCTAAACTCACATATGGGACT
>ML781348.1:976043-1032744 GCA_009831015.1 Picea engelmannii | reverse complement strand
CAACAACACATATAAAACACATTTGGATCTCAATAAACATGTATACTCATATATATACGTGGGCCCCTCAGGCCACCCGAATGTTTACATACAAAAAGTACATCGGCCCGCAGGCCCGTGCCACATCATGGTACAAAAATCGGTTCACCAGCCTAATCAAAAACGGTATACACAATACAAAATACATCAAGGTGCCTCTAACGCACCCCCTGCTGCCCCTCCCTCAGGAGGAGGTGGTGGCCCTCCCCCACCTGCCCCAGCCGGTGGTGGTGGAGCACCTACAGGACCCTCCTTCCCTGGAGGCAGACGTCCACTCGTCATCGCAGCCGCCACAACTGCTCGCCGTACTAGGCCCCGCCATGGTGCCGGTAACCCTATACATTGCTCCAGGAATCCCTCATCCTGGATGCGGGTCCACATGCCCTCAAGCACGTCCCGCAGCACTGCCTCAAAACGATGTTGTAAGCCCTCTAGCTCTCCTCCGGCTGCCGCCAGCGGAGCATGTGATGGCCCCGCACCTGGGTCATCAAAGCGGCGCCTCTGCGCCGGTCTCTCGGCCCCTGTTGGTCGCCCAACAGCCTCGTCCCATGGACGCCTCTCTCCACGCGGAGGTCTCCCCTCTCGCTGCACTGACGGTCTATATAGCTCTACCTCATGCCCGCGAGGTGCCAAATCTGCACATGCACCAAAAAACAAACAAACAATGATATCAGTGTCTATACATCAAACATCTGCACTAGTATATCAACAACATAACATAAATCACAAAACACAAAAACATCACATACCTCTGTGGTCGAACACCTCCCCAGGAGGCAACCCCATATCCGGGTCCCCCCGGAAATCCACCCCAGCATAGGGGAACTACAAAATGACCTGCGGCATCTGCTGCCATATCTGCGCTGCCTCCGCAGTGAAGTAGTGCCCGCCTTCGCCACCGCCGTGGCGAACCAATATCTGCGACCACCGCCACAAGCGCGGCTCTCGTACCCCTGGTGCCTCCAGTAGCACCCTCGGGCACAACATCGACACCCTCTCCAAGAAGAAGGCCACCAGGATGGAGCCAAATGTGAACTCCCCCTTGCCTGTGGACCGACACCGTTCTAGCTGCGCAATCATATGTGCATGTAGGGTCAAACCCCAGGCGAACCACTCGCGGCCCACCACTACCCCCTCTATCAAACTCAACTCCCCACCACTAATCCTGTGGGGCGCTGTGGACCCATACACCCGTACTATCATCGTTGCTATGCAGCGATGAAGCAGAACATCGATCCCACTGATCCTCACTGATGTCCCGGTGATGTAGTCCTCGCCTGAGTAGTATTGCTCGGCGACAGTACGCAGCTGAACATCCCTCGGCAGCACAGGCACCGCTGGCAACAGTGTCCCCCGGAAAGGGAGCCCCGTCAGAAAGTATACATCCTCCACCGCAGTGAAGGCAATCTACTCTCCTCGCACGAGGAAGCAGTGTCGATCGGGACTCCACATCTCGATCAGAAATTGGAGCAGATACTCCTGCGCCCGTAACAACGGGCACTCAAAAAACTTTAGCAACCCACTGGTTGCTAAAGCCGTCCGCACTGCCACTCGATCTGCCAGCGGTGCATTGGTCACCGCCTCTCATAGCGATGCCCAGTCCCGCTCACGCCATCGAACGTCCATAGTCACTGCTCACTACCTGCACACAACCCAGAATCCTATATCAGCTTAGGAAATCACCCAATCCATCAAATTAGCTACTTTTTCTACCCTGAAACCTTGCCTCCAAGGTGCGGTTTCACTACCCATAGGCGCGCACTCATGCACGCCTGTCATACCCACAGGCGCACACCCATGCGCTCCTGTCATACCCACAGGCGCGCACCCATGCGCGCCTGTCATACCCACAGGCGCGCACTCATGCGCGCATGTCTACCCCACAGGCGCGCCCTTAGGGCGTGCCTTAATCCCCTACCCCCGCACATTCATGCGCGTTTATTCAGTGAATAGGCGCGCGCGCATGCGCGCCTTTCACTGAGTCGCCCGCGCATTGGGACCCACCCCTAACAAAAAATCCCCTAAAACTCCCGTACGACCCCCCGTACCTACCCTGCCCAAAAATTTGAAACCTATAGCTATGCAGGATGTTCAGACCACTAACCTGAAACTCGCACGCCGGGAAATGGATGCCTCGTGCTCTCGAAATCACTCAATCTCCTCTAGATCTTCTCTGGAACTCACTGTAGCAGCAGGTACAAATGAGGTGGCAATATGGGCCCTATCGCTATATATAGGGTTTTTTCCAAACTTCCACTCACCATTCCGGGAGCCCACGGCGTCCATTTTTCGAATCGTCTTCAGCCACGGGATCAGCATCCCGCCGCCTACATCATGACTATCCCTGGGTCACTTTTTACCATGTGCCCCTGGGGCGCCTTTTTCGTACATCATGGCTAGGTACGCACGCGCATTGTCACAATTATCTAATACATGTTCATATTTGGTATTATCTTCAGATATTGTTCACTTTGGGTATTTGGTTGTTATGTGTGCAGGTACTTGGTCATCATCTCTCCACAACTTTCCCACAGGTATATACTCAGCACTAGCATGTAGTCTCTCCCACTGTATTGTATTTACACTCCAGTCACACCCTCTGATATTGGCCTTTAGGATACCCCTCCCGGCTCTACAGTACTAACCCTTCCAGTTGCATCTTCAGTACTGTCACCCGGTCGCATTATCACCCACATGATTTGTCCCATTCATAGCACCTATTTGCACTTATGACACTCATGTTGTTCTTTCCCTTTAGGGATGGGAGTCCCATTAGTCTGTTATCATGTTGAAGATCAACCACATTCTCCTCCTTCTCATTTTGCTGGCTTCCCCACATGGACTCCCAGATCATCGCTTTATGCTTCAGTTCTTTTTACCTGCACATCCGTAGGATCATGAACCCTCCATTTCATCCACCATTAGTTTGCCCATCTACGAACCTCTCTTCATTTCACCTAACTCATACAGAAACTTGCCAATGGGGCCCCCACCCTTCATCAGTTTTCCTGAAATTTCTGCCCTCACTGGGTCACTCATTTCACACTGGGGCACCCGTTTCTGTATTTGAACATATTCCCCACATTCCTTCATTATTTATTGTACAAACACCTTTATTTCCAGTCTTTACTTTTGTCGTCACCGTTGGCGACCCACTCCCATTTTTTGGCCACACGCAACCCATGTCACCCTTGGTTGGAGCATTACTTCGCACTTCCTATTTTCGGCACCGTCCATATCCTCCGAGTATTACCCAGGTCACTTACCTTTATCCTCTGAGTTTGTTCACCTTGCCTCGCCTCTGGCACAACTTCTCCCGGATCTTGTCGTCCCCATAACGCTCGATCTTGTCAACACGGTTGCGGCCATGCCTTATATCATGCATCCTCCAACCAAGGGCAGTCTTGAGTCTTCCCACTTCTCGACTTCGTCCATGTACCTCTGCCATCTCCTCACCTCAGTCGATTCCACAGAGCCCTCTGCTTCTGGAAGTCATGTCCTCCTTTTGTCGACATCAGCACACTTTTCCAAAAGGACTCCATTATCTTGGTCCTCATTTCCCATTCAATGAGCGATCTTGAACGACACAGGGGGAAACATCATTGCTCCCTGATGTCGTTGACCCCCATAACATTCGACGCCAACACTTTCTCATGTTGCGGTGGGTCTTACTTTGCGACTATTGTAGTTTTTATCATTATCAGTTGCTGGAGACCTTTGAACTTGGTCGGGCCATCAATGCCCATAGTACCGTCGCCGTGTATTTCCGCGACCATTACCTATGGTTCAGAGTATGTTCCTTTGCAGAATTGTCTTCTGCCTTTATCACTCCCACCCCCGAGGGCGTTGCAGTTATCTACATCAACATTTTTCCGTCATCTTCCTTCAGAGTTACATCACACGAGCATGGGGCATGCCCGCCTCGTTTGTACACACTTGTATATTATTACACACCTTGTAGAAGGTCGGGAACTACAGGTTCCTTCCTTATCCAACGGGTTGCTCTACACGGTCCCACTCTTGCTCTCCCTTACACCATCATTCTCAGTAAAAGAAACATTGATGGATTTCGGCTTTACGTTTTGCTCCTACCCTCATCCATCAGGGGGCATCTGTTATCACTGAAATTTCGTCCGCACAGGGCGACAAGAACTCCGCATCATCAACACAGGACTGGAGTCATTCATGGCACAGGATTAATTCCTCAGCATTGCAAAAGGGTCAAAACTATACAAAATGGCCAAAAAATTACAAGGCGCTTTGCATCCACTGGGCGCGCGCGCGCATGCACATAACAACTTCGTACAAGGCACGCATATGTGCACAAGGCACGGCTGTTTGGCGAAAAACCCGCGCGCCTGCTAAATGACGCATTTATTGAAACTGGTCGGCTTCCCAACCACTAATGGATCGGCTCCCAAGTAGATTTGACACCAAATCCGAGATCAATCCTCATGGTGGGCTGGTCAAAGACCTAATTGTGCCCTAAAGAGCCCCTTTTCACATTCAAAAGAGGCCACATAATAACCCAATGCTTGGCTATAAAAATCCATGAATGACCACCATTTTCTCAAGGAATTCTTTGTATTGTTATGCTGCTGAGATTGCTAAGGACTCATTCTTTGGMAACACACTTTGTAGGCTGCATTTCATAAGCTATTCACCCCTCACTTGAGTGAATAAGCTTGGAGTTCTTTCACCCACATTTCCATCTTTTCTTTGTAAGGAGAGCAATCAGTTGAGGGCCTCAAGAGCCTTCCATTGGAGAGGCAAGGGACCCAAGTCCTCTTTCTCCATTGTGTATCTTTGGATTTCATCAATCAGATCAGCTAATACATTGGTGATATTGGTCCATTTACATTTGTTTTTCATTTTCTCACATGCTTATAGTTCTATTTAGTTTTTGTTTAATTCTTGTTAATAGCTTTGTTGTTTTCTTTCTAACCTTTTACTTCACAGCTGTCATGCCTAGCAGAGCCCAACTGGGCATGTAAGCACTCATAATTTTCTCACACAGTGACGAATTGGGTGCAAACACCCATCAAGGATGGGCACAAACCAACTCCGACGTTAACGACACCGGGCTGCAGATTATCAATCATGGGAACCGTGGATGCCCCCGAGGCTGGGTCAAGTCTAGAGAAGGACAATTAATCAATGGTCACTATCCGGCCTTCATGTGGAAACAATAAGACTCAGAAAACTGTAGCGACCACCTCTTGCATAGCATAAGTCCAACTACGACCTAACAAGAGATTGTAGTCGAGGGGGGCATCGACTACCTCTACTTCAACGCACACGGTCTTTCCCCCTAACTGCACAGGGAAAGAAGGAATGATGCCATGTGGTTGGAAAGAATGACCATCAAACGCAGTGAGGAGAGTAGGTGATGGAGACAACTCAGGCTGACCAATGGCTTTCCAGCATGCTAATGACATAACGCAAGTCGAAGTGCCCTCGTCGACCACCGTGCGGAAGATATTCCGTGTAAAAATTTTCGTGGGATGAGCCACTACTATATGAAACGCGACGTGGTAAGGAAAACGAGGTTTCAATTCAGTCGTATCTAACATGATGGTACCCGGGTTACAAGTCTTAGTAGAGACTAAATTAGTCAACAAGGCTTTCCTCTGAGCAGGGCAACTTTGGAGGACCTCCAAAGAAGACATAGCATAAGGGGTTTGTGATAAATCTTCCACCACAGAGTAGTTCTGGGTGGCCCTTGCGTTTGGATTGTGAGAAGCTCTCTTAAATGCACCTTTTGGAATGTGTGTCAACATTTCTCCCAACGTCTTCTCGATCTGTAGAGGAAGAGATGGGGTCTCGGCTTATTTACCCTTCTCAGAGGCGCTTGGTTTACTATAGTCGTGTGCTCTAGTTGTTATTAAAGCATCACTTTTAACCATATATACGTTCGCGGAAGATGAATTGTTTGGGGGAGGGAAGTTTTATTGGTTGCCCCCCTCGGCACTTGTAGAGGCTTGAGTTAAATTTTTCCCATGCTGAAAGGGATTAGTCAACACGGCTTGTTGTTGTTGTGTGACAAACTTCTGGACCTCTGCAAGCCGAGGGCATAGATGGGTCGGGTGGTCTTCCGCACATAATTTGCACGGATACCTCGCCTTCCTCTTTTCTGTGGTGCCCTCGCCAGCATTATCAGTTGATTTTTTATCCCCCTTACTCTTCTTGCGTTGTTTTTTCTTCCCTTCAGGCTGTTGGTTGGCCTTTGGGTTAGTCGTCTGCACGGAGTGTACTTCCGACGTTTGGGTAGGAGGAGCAGCCAAAGAAGTAGTTTGGCTGGCCGCTGAGTGTTGTATAGATAACTGCTGCAATTGTTTTTTCAATTGCTCAGCGGGCTTAGTTTGTGCTGAACCAACTATACCATCGGCATGTGGTCCGACTCTCTACTTGGTTTTATCCAGTATTGACCGTGGTGCATCTGGCAGGATGTTGTACAGTAAACTAGACTGAGAATAGATAAGCTCAAACTGTTGAGCCCTAATGATGGCATCTTCCTCGGAGAAAACCCCTGAAGTCGCGACGTATTTGGATAACTGTGGAACTAAAGACTTAAGGAACCACTCAAGCAGGAATGTTGGTGGGATGGGTACCTTGATAAGACTCTTTCGGCATCACCACTCTCGAATATGATCCGAGATATGGTCCGCTATCGTCTACTCGAAATTGGCTAGCAACTCTGTGCCAGCGTCGTATCTCACAGGTAACTGGAAATGGTTAAGGAAGGCCATCACCAGTTCGCCAAAAGAAGAATATCGTGAGTGGTCAAGCTTGATGTACCATTTCGTGGCACTCCCAATAAGAGTGCGTTGAAAAAATCACAACTGGACGGAGTCATCTTTCAGTGAGTTAGATGAACACCAGAGATGGAAAATAGTCACGTGATCACCTGGATCTTCGTTAGGCTTGGCCTCGAAATTTGGAATGTCTGAAGGAAACTTCGTTGGCATAGGAGGCCAACGCAGATTGTGAAAGATAGGATCAGTTAACAACCGAGTCAAATCTGACAAGTGTAACGTCGCCAAGAATGGTAGTTTAGGTTGTTGCTGATAGCCTGGATAAAAGGGTCCTGGAGTTTGACTGGCACCAGGTTGCCAGGAAAAGTTTGGCTGCTGGCCTGGATTCTGGTAGAAACCATGGCCCTGACCAGCGTAAGGGTTTTGCATCTGAGGAGACATCAGTGGATGATTCCCCATGAAGGACATAGGATGTTGGGCATGCATCATGTTTGACGGAATTTGGGAAGGATTACCCCATGCCGGTCCCGAGGGGAGAGGCATAGAAGTCTGTCCGGGGTTCCATTGACTATGGAAAGAATTCCCCCAGAACGACATTCCAGATGAAGGAACGGATCCTTGTCCTAAGTTCCATGGTCCTGGTATATGTGCCCCCAGTGCAGGAATAGTACCCTCTGTCGGAGTAGAGTGTCCAAAAATGGGTGTGCCCCTAGATGGGAAAGTAGCGGATGTGAATGTGTTATTACCAAACGTCTTGTTCCAAACAAACGGTGATGAACCTACCGGCAGAGTTTGCACAGGTGTTCCTTGACTCCCAGCTCCGAATGAACTCGTGTGTGCAGGCTGCCAGGTGGACTGCTGATGCAATCCACCAAGCGAAGGGGACGAAGGAGGGATATGACCTCCAGTGTAAGGAAATTGAAAGGGACAGGAATGCCCCCAAGTTGACCTTGCAGAGGAGCGTTAGAGCTCCCTACCCCCAGACCCAAAGTCTGTAGAGTGGAGGAAGTGAGTGCAGGACTTATACCTGAACTAGGCATACCGTATGAAAACGGAGGGCCTGTCGCACTAGGTGTGTAAGGAGGTGTGGCCGCCGCGATAGATGGGGTCGGTCCACTGTGCGACGTAGTTGCGGCCGAGACCATGGTGGCCTGGACCGTCGACAAAGGCAAGTTAGGAGAAGCTTCTCCTGTGGTAGCAACGGTGATAGGAATGGAATAATTCCCAGAAGAAGTAACAGAGTTTGGTTCCATCACTAGGTTAGGCACTGACAAGCGTTCGTAAAATTGAATTGGCACAATAATATCCGGCCAAGTATCAGTGGATGGGGTTTCAACTATGCCAAGATTGGCGGTTGATTCCTCCGGGAGTTGTTTGGGCTCAATGGTTTGAAACCCAGTTGCTTCGAAAGACCCTCATTGGTCTAGCTTCCGCCTCAATGGTGGTAGGGGTGGCTCCAGTATAACCGGCAGCAGGCCCAAAAGCCTTCGTGACCGGCGGAGCTCTGAATCCTCCACTATGTGAGAATATTCACGACACGCTAAGGTATTCTACACGAACAAATAGTAACACACACTAAAATAAGCCCCTATGAGATAAGACAAGCAATCACTAACTATTTTGAAGAATAGTTACAACAACCAACACTAGAGAAACTTACCGGTGCAAGTGTAACTCGAATACATAAGCACCCTCCAGGTATACTCTGCAAAGCGTGGCCTGATGTTTGTCTTAGTTACCGCGGTATACCCCCGCAGTCACCTGTGTATGTCCCTAGAAAATATTGGCAACTAGTTTGCCAGCACGTGAACAGTCACTAGGCGGGTACAGTCGATAGTCGGGTAGACCACAATGAGCAGGGTATCAAGCCTGAAACCTGTCAAGGGTATCAAGAGAAAATGGTCCGGAAGACAACTGAGGACCTCGAATGGATTTGAGACCCACGAAGCTCCATGGCAAATGCAAATGACGGAATCCCTCAACAAATCCTCGATATGTGTTCTCCACTACGCTCGATCCAACTTTGGAGGGGTTATCTCTGCTACCTTTCCTTACGCGACCTCATGTTTAGCCCCTTTGTTAGAGGGGGGTCCTGGATAACTTTCTGTAACTGGACTTCTACACTCCCTTATGACAAACTCCAATGTTTGGTTTGAGTGGCCTTGGAGAATTTACTCTCCAACCTATTCCAAGGCCCTAGTCCTGAGCTAGTGTATGAACCCTACAAACAAAAGTCTAATAGTTTTTAATTAGCATTGCTTTTAATGGGATTTTTTTACGTCACAAGGTATGAAGGTGAAACTGATGGTGTGTAAAGACTCAAAGAAAAAATGAACAAGAAATTCTTGGAAACAAAAACTTTTACGAAAATGCAAAAACCAACTTTTCAACAAGAAAGACTTCTTTTCCTTTTGAATTTTCTAAGATTTCATGCAGAAAAACATCAAGGAATTTCTCTCAATCTGTGAGCTACTTATGCGCTAAATGCACTGCAAAACTTATGAAAAAGGCTTCTTCCTAGCTATTGATGCAACAACACAATCTTCAAACCAAGAAGAAAATGAAACAAGATAATTTTTTTTATTTAATTGCAAAATGAAGCAATAAAGGGAAAATGACGACAAGCACAAAACCAAGAAAACAAAAAAAAGTTCTGGCTTAAAGCGCAGATCACAACGAACTAGAGCAAAGATGCACAAAAGCAATCAAGAAATCACCGATTCTAACACTTGTCTAAAAACCATAAAACAATTTTTTTTTCTTTTGTCTTTTCTATCAAAACATCAACTAATAAAAACACTTGCTAAGGATAAGAGGTCCTAACCTGCTGACTGTGCATCCCCAGACTCAAAACCCTGAGAGGAACACTTCTCACCATAGGAGGGGATGACTGCCCCACCCAGGCTGAAAAGCAACCAATCAAGCCCGCGACTGTCACTGAAACAACACACGTGCAAACACGTGCTGAGCTATAATAGCATGCGGGTACCCGCGGGCTAAACTTAAACAGGCCGCTGGTCTATATAAAAGCCAAGACAAAACAACACACAAGCAGCCCAGACCTGAAAAAGGCCGCTGGTATTGACAACCAGGGTCTCTAAAGGGATTGGATGCTTCTACTTTAACAGAAAAGGAAAAATGAATGCAAAAGATAACAAACAAAATAAAGAAGACTGAAAACAAGATAGTAAACCAACAAGACCCAGACAGGATCCAGAAAGCCCCCTGAGAAGGTAAAATTATGACAGGGAAGACGAGACTGCCTCTTTAACTTTCTGAATACTACACACTACTGAAACCTTTGCAGCAAGCGTTCAAATGCGGGCTGTAGAAGGTTAGGGCGCGGGTTACATGTGTGCAGGCCTTCTGCAGGCCGCGTGTACCTCTGTGTGTCCTGATAATAAATGTCAAGCAACAGTCGAGGAAAAACTGGTATTGATAACCAGGTTCCCTGCTAGCTTTGACCTAACAGAAAACAAAACAAACAAAGAAACAGAGAATCTACTCCTTTAAACTACCCAAAAACCTCACTTAAATCTGGAAACCCTAAGAGTAATTTCCCCAGTGGAGTCGCCAATTCTGTTGTGGGGAAATTATACCCTATGGACTAACAAGCTAGGGCTTAAACTTGCATGCAGATCATGACCCTTAAGAAATTACTTTTAACCTTCTACCTCAAACCTAAAACCCTTTTTCACATGCAAACATGGGAAGAACTGACTAACCTTTTTATCGACATTTGGTGTAGATCCTCCGTTGCGCTTTATCTCCTTGCTTCTGCTGCTCCTTCCAAAGACGATCCTGCAATCAAGACAAAAACACTACGCATGCATGCTATTGTTCTACTAGAGGGTTAGAGATTAAGCATAAATCAAATAAAATATATAAGACTTGTACATTAGGACGGGAAAAGTATTCTTTATTAATCTCAAGATGAATCAACTTACAATAATCATAGAGATCGGCCACCGTTCCTTGATCCTGATCCTGGGCTCCTCCTCTTCTTTGTCCTCCAACTGCTTTGCTTGAATTCTCCTAAAGCTTGAGGAAAGGCTAAAGGGTTGGGACAAAATGGATTCAACAATTGGGCAGAGTTTCTTTGCTATGATTTTCCTCCTTTTTCCAAATAGTACCCCTACCCATCCTTTTATAGGCTAGAAGGAGCTAGGGTTTTGGACGAACTCTCGTCCATGCATGGCTGGGAGTTTCTATTAACTGACCCAAATCTTTTTTTCCCATTGGAAACTTTCCTTTTTTTGTGATTCTGAAGGAAAACGCGGGTTGTAGTGGGCCTGCTAGCGTTTGCCCGCGGGTTGTAGTGGGCCTGCTAGCGTTTGCCCGCAGGCTGTAGTGGGCCTGCTAGCGTTTACTTTTTAAAAATGGAGTTTTTAGAAGAGTTGTTCAGTAGTTTTTTGGCAAAGAAGGGATATGAGTTGGCCTGATGCCAGGTAAGCATGTGTGGTGCAATTTAGGGTTATAACAGCCACGTCTAAGAAATCCTTAGTTTTTGCTGAGTTGATATGTGATTTTCCTCACTCTGCCATGGAAAATGTAGCAGTAGATTCATTACCCGATGAATCTCTTTTCCTTATTAGCACTGACGATCTTTGGTATGGAGATATCATTATATATCTCCAAACCCAGACTTTCCAGCCTAATTTGTCTAGTACTGAACAACGTCGCATCCGTTATCAAGCACGTCAATACATTATCCTCGGGGATACTCTTTACCGTCGGGGAATTGACTCTATTTTTTGACATTGTTTGACATTTGATGAAGCTGAGAAAGCTCTCAATGACTGCCATTCCGAAGCATGTGGTGGTCATATGTCTGGGTATGCTACTGCCCGGAAGATCTTATGCGCAGGATATTTTTGGCCTTCCTTGTTCAATGACTTCATTACTGTTGTTCAGAAATGCCATGCCTTATAGACCTACAATCAAAAAATTCGGTTGCATCCTTCTCCTCTTCATCCTGTGGTCTCAGTTGGTCCTTTTGCAAAATGGGGCATTGATTTCATGACATGTCACCCTCACTCGGCCGGGGGGCATGGTTACATCATTGTAGCTGTTGATTACTTTACAAAATGGGCCGAGGCGATGCCAACATTCGATAATACTGGAAAGAATGCAGCGTTGTTTCCTTTTAACCATGTCATAGCTCGTTTTGGTGTTCCTCAAGCTATCATCACTGATCACGGTAGTCATTTTAGGAATTTTATGATGTCTAAACTTACAGAAAAGTTGGGTCTTCGTCATGATAACTCAACACCCTATTATCCGCAAGCTAATGGCCAGGTCGAAGCAATCAACAAAGTTCTTATAACTATGCTTCGACGGATGATAGGAATTCATAAAACAAGTTGGCACACGATGTTGTTTTCAACATTGTGGGCATATCGAACATCTTTCAAATCCGCTACGGGGTTTACGCCTTTTCGATTGGTCTATGGTGTGGAAGCCATTCTTCCAATAGAATGCGAGATACCTTCTCTGAAGCTAGTTGTTGAACTCTTACCCAATCCTTCTGCTGAAGAA
Source organism: Picea engelmannii (assembly GCA_009831015.1). NCBI lineage: Eukaryota > Viridiplantae > Streptophyta > Pinopsida > Pinales > Pinaceae > Picea > Picea engelmannii. The sequence goes on along the minus strand of ML781348.1, from coordinate 1,020,412 downwards.
GAACGTCTATTGTATCTGATGCGATTAGACGAAACTCGATGTGACGCCACTCTCATAATAGAAGCCCAGAAGAAACGTGTCAAGGCACAGTATGACACGCATGTCAAGCCTCGCGTTTTCTCTGAAGGTGATCTTGTTCTTCTTTATGAACAAGATCGAGATAGGTTAGGAGCTGGGAAGTTCGAGCCAATGTGGCGAGGACCTTATATTGTTCACCGAGTGTTGGAAAAAGGAGCATATGAGCTGGTTGATTATGATGGTATCCCTTTGAGTGAACCCAAAAATGGGTTGTACTTGAAGAGGTATTATGCATAAGTCATTTGTGCACAACTACTTGTATTTTATGTATCATACTCTGCGTGTGTTACTTTAGTTTGGTTTTGACGTTATCTTGTCTCTGCCCTTATGTGACGTTGTGTTTGATTGCCAGATGTCAGAGTCTTCGCTACCCTATATTGGCTTCGCTAATGGTGCTAGCTGTAGTACTCGGAACCTAGCTTCCGCTGCGTGGGAAATCTATGCCCCAACAAATGAACTTATATCTTTACGAGGTGTATGTCTTGGTCGTGCAACCAACAAAATTGCAGAGTATAGCGTCGTGATTGAATTATTGGTTGATGCTATCTCACTTGGAATTCGTCATTTGGTTGTGCGAATCGACTCGCAGCTTGTAGTACTACAGCTAAGTAATATCTACTCTATTCGAAGTCCTACTTTGTTAAGGGTGTATTTGCGAATTCGCCTCTTGGAACGTTATTTCGATCACATTGAATATCAGCATATTCCTAGATGTCTTAATACATTAACAGATGCATTGGCTAATTATGTATTGGACAGACATTTGAACCATTTATAAATCAAACACATTAAAATTCACACAATATAAAGTAAACCGGTAGAAGCCGTCTGTATATATAACGATCAAAAGAGTTTGTTTTTTACAAAAAAAAAAGTTTGTCCGAAGACCAAAATATCAAAATTTGAATCTCATAACTTCTACAAAGTGACGTCGCGGATGAATTTCATGGTAACATACGACTTCCCTAGCAACCCTACGGAGCAGTCGACTCATAGCTGTTGATACCCCTACAGTATGACGTTGATCGCGTCGTGGAACCTCTTCTAGAGTCATATCTGGAATGTCTGCTGTCAGGCCCTCCAAATTCTGTTCCACCACCTGATAGTATTCAGCATACTGTGGTGCTACTAGTGTTACTTCTCCTCATTGTTGGATAGGAGAGGTGCCAGAAGGTCTATAAGGACCAACATCTGTGTTATCAACAAACATTTTGTGTTAGTCTTCAGATAAATACATAAAACAAAAACATTTAATATGGTAAAAATTCAAAAACATTTAAAAAGAGAAAATGCGTGTACTTCTTACTGAGGTCTCCCCACTGAGCGTCCTCAGGCAGTGCTAGATCCAGATCTCCTTGAAAATCCAACCTGACATAGGCGTAGTCATCAACCATCATCATTTGGTTACGGAGCCAGTCAAAGAAAATATCGTCATATTTGACGATTGGTCCTGCCACGTGCCGGGCCATCAGCCAACACCATCTAAGCATCCTTGGATCCCTAGGACCCGGTAGGTTCCACTCGACCTAAAGTATAAATACAGGGACCCTCTCAAGGAAGAAGGACACTAGTAAAGATCCATACCCAAATTGTTTCAATTCACCTTGCCTGCATTTAGTTAATTGTCTTTTGATACTGTGAAGCACAGCATCGGCCCAGTTGAATACTCGAGGCTCGGTACACTCGATGGCATACTGGAAGTATCTATGCAATGCCATATGAGGAGCAGAACTCCCCGCCATCCGAGCTATAGTAAATAGGATAGTGTGGAGGGTCAAGTCTTGTACCCCCCAGATAGCAAATTTTCCCTTTTTCCTTCCAGCCTCTGGTACGCAGTATTGATTGCAATATTCACTCATTTTTAATCCACTGCCTCTATTGTTGGTCAGACTGACATAATACCCATGCCTGGATAATCCTGTCAAAAATTAAATGTCCTCGATGTCTATGGACAACGTATGAGCTCCTACATTGAAAACCTGTTGATCTGGGTCCCACATACGAACTAGATACTCCAGTAGTCTGACCTGGGCCCTCATGCCTGGAATGCGAAAGTATTTTAAGAGCCCACCATCTCTCAATGCATCTATAGTGGGCGGCTTATTGTCGGCATTTTCATTATCCTCTTCATGTTCTCGTTCTCGCCACTCAAGCACCATGTTTGTGGCTATTTACCTGCACAAGAGACATAAAAAGAGGATTAATGTTTTTATTCATGATATAGATCTTTTTCATTGGCTAAATATTTTAAATTTTTTTGAGTTCTTCGGTTCTCGCAGGTGACTCATTTACACAGTGCGAACACCTCGCAGGTGGCTCAAGGCTTTCCTACGAGAAAGTATCATTCTCGCAGGTCCCGTATGGGTTGCCTGCGAGAATTTCAATGCGCAAGTAGAGTTCAAAAAACAACTTGAAACCAAAAAATTAACCAATGAAATTCAAAATTTAAACCATGAAGATGTCAAGAATGAATGGCTTACCTCAATGCTGCAGACGGCTCGTTGAATGACCTCTTGTAGCTCTCGCAAATCAACGCCGAATTCAGAGGGTAAAAATGGGGTTTTGGAGCTCAATAATGAAAATGTGAAATGATATGGTAAAAATGGTTATTTACTGATTTAAGTTACTTTTTACTATGTCATTTTTGGGTTTTTATTCTTATCTACTCTTTAAAACTAATCACTAATATCAATATGAGTGTAATGACTTGCAGGTGTGATGACGATGATAACTAAACACGAGGGAATGGACATATTTTTCTTCGTTATGGTGTGTTTTTTATTGTTTTTAGGGTTTTTACATAAAACCTCGAGCATCGTTTTTTTCCGTTCTTACGCTCGTAAATACAAGAGAACATGATTGAGCATACTTTTATCACTTTTTCAGGATCAACAAGGTTATATGAAAAAGGAACCCCCCTGGATTCCTCTTTAATCTCTTTTCAGACTCTCTAAACATGAAAAGATCGTCGAGCGACCTTGCTATTTTCACGCTCGATAAAGTATTTGAAGTACGCGTCTGGTGAGCGATAATTTCTCTCTTTTTCGGTCTCATCCAGACTATTTTATGAAAAAGGAACTGAGAGAGTTCTCTTTTAAGTGTTTTTCCAAACTCTATAATCTTGAAAAACCTTCGAGTTTACTATCTCTGGACTCGTTAAACAAATATTGACAGACCCGTGATGGGACCGAACCACTCCTTCTTAGGGTTCATTAAATATACTCCGAGGGACTCGTCCGAAGGATGAGATTATATCAACAATCATATGTGATCCTCTTCAAGCTTGCGTAAAAATAAAGAGGTACTTGACATAAATGGTGGGGGAAAATTTGGGAAAGGGATATGTTTCATCTTCGTATTGATTGGCAGTAAGTGTCGCTCTTGAACATGACACCCCCTATTCATCATTTGAAGCCAGTTTGGGAAATCCATTTGTCTCTCATTCGATTGCTTACAAGGTCATTCCCTGTGTCATCTTTGAGTCAATGTTGCCAAATCATTGGTCATGTCATTCATATGTTCAAGAGAAGTCCATCTGAAACCTATATCGAGTCGGTCATCTGCAGTTGTCCATTCTCTTCGAGTCGGCCTTCCCTGTGTCCAGTCCAATTTGCAAAATACTATGTTTCACCTTCAAACTCTGTTACTCATTTCGTGTCATTGATGGGGGATACATCAAGGCCCTCCTATGACGAGTTTTGTTCCGTCAACTTTAGCTCATTATCCGGAATCAAGACTTAGAAATTATTTAGTACCTTGGAGCTTGCATGCCTCAATGGCAAGTTTCCTCGCTTTCGACAGTGGGTTTACATCATTGACCCATGATCGAAAGGTTCCATCGGATGTTCGACATCAACTCATTTATTCACACTTGATGGATTGTACTATGGTACCTTGGGAGTCATTGACATCAATGGTGATTTCCCTCGCACTTGTTAACGGTTTTATCATTGACCGGTAATCAAGTGGTTTCTACCATGTTCGACTTCAACACATGTAATCACATGGTTAGATTCATACTTTGGGTGACAAGATTGAAGACCCTGGATATTATCTTTGCAATGCAGGTTGCGATGGAGTATGTATAATTTGCGACACATAGATCCACTGTGTATGTTTCGTGGCTATGTCGTCTTGATTTGAAATTTCTCACATAGATCCACATTGTATTCCGGTGGCTATGCTATATTTTGACGGCATGGATCCACAGTGTATGATTGGTGGCCATGACCCATGTCTACAATTTCATCAGTCTATGATCTGAGTATGGGAATTCCTACCTCAGAATTGGTATATTTGATATTCTGCAGATGCTTGATTGTTCGCAGGTTTCCGCTTAGATGTGCTCTTGGTTCTCGACACACACATGTAGCTTACAAAGTCTATCGACTGTCACTGGTTCCAATCTCAGACTTTGGGGAGAATTATGTTACCCATGATTTTGGTCGTCATGATGATGTATTGATTATGGTGCACTCAGGCTCTTCATGAGAACTTTTTCCTGAGAAAAGTTACCTTCATCTCTTTCCAGAAATATCATTTTTGAGAAAGGTTCGTAGGCTGCCAATACATTTTCCCGCGAGAATGCGTGATTCTCGCATGCTGCCTTCAGCCAGACTACGAGCGGTTCACACTGTGTATAACTGCTAGGGTCCGAACACTTTCTAAAGAAGGGAAAAAGATGAATTCTCGAAGCTTCTAGAAGGGAATCTTCTAGAAGGATGAAATGGCATTCGAATGGTTATCTAAGTACTGGATTTCCTAATATTTTGGGATCATTCTTATCCAAGTAACCAATTCATTCTCTCCTATATATTGAGTGAATTCTCATGGAAAAGGTTATAAGAAAACAAGGTTAAGAAGATATTGGAGAATTTGTGAAAGATTGTGTGAAGGGCTGATGCTACAACAGCTAGAGAACTACAACAAGTTTATCAAAGGTGGTTGATATTCTTCATGCAAGTGAGCAAGTGTGTGTGTCAGAGCTAAGGGTCATCAAAAGGAGGCTTGCAAAATCAAGGCTCAAGTAAGTTTTCCTTTCCATCAATATAATACAGTAATGTGTCCCTTTCCCATAAAGTTAATTGCACTCTATTGTATAACTCCTTGATCATATACATAGATTAATTGTTGAATAGAATGTGCTTTCTTCACTTCGATTGGTTTGTATTGTCTTGATTTTGAATGTACGAGAGCATTGGAGCGAAGAAGGAACAAAAAATACCAAAGGAAGCGATCATACGGTATGTTCATGATTCTTACCTCTTAGTATATTCAATAATTAAAATCTAGGGAAAGAGTATCATTCTGTCCTGTTTTGTTCTAGATCCAGGTGGATCTAGGGAGATCGGTTTGTGTCCGAACTTACGGATTTATCCAATAACACCAGTTGACAAAGTGGTTGATCTGATACCATCCTCAGTCAATACCACTCTCCCCTAAGAGAATGAAACTAAAGCGGTCGATCCGATGCCATCCTCGGTCAATCCCACTCTCCTGTTAGAGAGTGTCACCCAAGTGATCAATCCGTTTCCACCTGTCAACCCCATTCACCCCTTGGGGAATGCAACCCAAGTGGTCGATCTGATCTTGTCATCGGTCAATCCTACTCTCCCTCTAGAGAGTAAACTCGATACTGCCCATGTTTTTCTCATTGATACAGAATCTACCCTGTCGGGGGCTATTCCTCCTTCTCCTGTGGAACCCCCTCCAAGTAATGTGGCTATCCTTTTTAATTGGGGTGTGATAACTGGACCTCATCTTCCCTCTCACATTCCTTTACAGATTACAATATAGGTTTGTGGTCGAGATGTTCTTCAGACACTGATAGTTGAAGGTGTGTCCGTTAGTATTTTGTCCTCTATTGCTTGGCAAGCTTTGGGTTATCCTCCACTTCAGCCGGTTACACAAAATCTGTTGGCTTTTAATAGAAGAACCGGACAACCTTTAGGGACCCTTCCTTAGTTTCTTGTAACTTTGGGAGGGAAAACTTGCTTTATTGACGTCATGGTAGTCCAAGACCCCTTGGATTTCTCTTTACTCCTTGGGCGAGATTATATCTATTCCATGAAAACTATTGTGTCTACTCTTTTTCGTGTGATATCTTTCCCTCATGATGGATGCATTGTGAATGTTTATCAACTTTCATTCATTGAACCTGACTGGATTGCCTCCCTAAATGGTTCTTGTATGAAGACAGTATCGCCCCTGCCACAGATCAATTATGTGGTGATGTCGCCCATGGCTTCAACTTCTGATGACTTAGATCCAGTAGTTGACATGGTGATCTCTTCGATAGGGTTGTTAGAGTCTGATCTCTTTACTCCTGTCGCGACCCTCGACATGGTGTACTTCCAGAGTGTGTTTCTTCCTTTCAGTGAAGATCTCTTGGAAGCCATGACTATTTTTTGTCCCTTGACATGGTGTCCTTCTGGAGCATTGTCCTCTTGGAATCCATGATCAAGAGGAGACCCGAGGATAGTTTTTGCGTCTCTGAGGAAACCTCGTTAAAAAATGAAACAAAGGTCCTTGACCATGGTTTTCTGATTTCAAGCTCATTAAAAAATGAAACCACTTACGAGGATAGTTTTTTCATCTTTGTGGCAACCTCATTAAAAAATGAAACAGAGGTTACGAGCATAGTTCTTGTTTCTTTGTCAAGCTCGTTAAAAAAATGAAATAGTTTTCCCCCTCTCTATTTGAGTCAAGTCCTTCATCTAGTATTTCAAGCTTCATTTCATTCTCCTTTGTCGTCAGATGAAACGAAGCTTGGGGAACCATTTTCTTTCATCCTTTGGACTTCATGTTGAATTTAGAGCCGCTAGCTTCTTAAGCTAGGGGCTAAGTACCAATCATCCCTGTGTTATGTGTTGGGAAGTCCAAGCATAGTTTTCTATGGTTCAAGCTTGTGTAAAAATGAAACCACTTACCTCAAGCATAGTTTCCTCTGGTTCAAACTTGTGTAAAAATGAAACCAAGTCCAAGCATAGTATTTTGTTTGTTTTAAAGCTTGCGTAAAAATGAAAACAATCTCGAGCTTAGTCTTTATTCTTTCTCATGCTCGTAAATACATGAGAATAAGTTACCAAACTTAGTCTTTGTTCTTTCTCATGCTCGTAAATCAATGAGAATGTAACTGAGTATACTTTTATCACTTTTTCAGACTCGTAAAGGTTATACGAAAAAGGACCCCCCTAGAGTTCCCTTTAATCTCTTTTTAGACTCTCTAAACATGAAAAGATTGTCAAGTGGTCTTGTTCTTTTCACGCTCATAAAAGTATTTGAAGGAAACGTTCGGTGAGCGATAGTTTATCACTTTTTCGGTCTCATCGAACTACTTTACAAAAAAGGAACTGAGAGATTTCTCTTTAAGTGTTTTTCAGACTTTATAAACATGAAAAACCCTCGAGTTTTCTATCTTTGGACTTGTTAAACAAGCATTGAAAGATCCATATGGGACCAAACCACTCCTTCCTAGGGTTCGTTAAACATACTCCGAGGGACTCATTCGAAGGATGAGCTTACATTTCAAGCATATGTTATCCTCCTCAAGCTTGTGTAAAAATAAAGAGATACTTTCCAGAAATGGTGGGGGGGAAATTGGGAAAGAAATGTGTCTAAACCTGTATTCCATGGAAGAGTTGCTTTTGAACATGACACCCTTTCACTGGCCTTGTGTCTAGGTTGGAAAATCCACTCATCTCTTGATCATACTCCTTATAAGATTACAAATTGGTCTATGATCCCTGTTGTTGAATCATTGTTTCCAAGACAGTTTTCGTGTCGTCAATATGTTCAAAAATTAAGTTCAACCCAGAAATCCTTCTATTGCGTTGGCCATTTGTGCAATCCTTAAGCCTTTTGTTGCATCGGCCATCCCTAAGTCAGCCCTGAATCACTTGTTACTCTAATCTACATCAAATATTGTTACTTGTTTCATGTCATTGATGGGGGATACATTAAGGCCCTCCTATGACGAGTCTTTTCCTGTCAACTTCAACTCATTATCCAGTAATTAGGCTTAGAAACTAGTTGGTACCTTCGAACTTGCATGCCTCAATGGCAGGTTTCCTTGCTTTTGACAGCGGGTTTTCATTATCGACCCCTGATCGAGATATTCCATCGAGTGTTTGAACTCAACTAATTGATTCACATTCGTTGGATTGTACTAGAGTACCTTGAGATTCATTGACATTAATGGTGATTTCCCTCACACTTGTTAATGGTATACACTAATGACCGGTAATCAAGCGGTTTCTACCATGTACGACTTCAACACATGTATTCACATGGTTAGATTCGTACTATAGAGTGGTGGAGATGAAGACCCTGGATATTTTCTGACAGATCCAGGTTGCATTGGAGTATATTCAGTGTACTTTTGCATAGATCCACATTGTATGTCTAGTGGCTATGTTCAAATTTGAAACTGTAACACATAGATCCACAGTGTATTTTTGGTGGCTATGTTCACATTTGATTCATAATGGCATGGATCCACAGTGTATGTTTGGTGGACATGACCTTGTCTTACTTGACATGTATCTTTTCATGTTGGCATTTATGATTTGAGTCATTTATATGGGAATGCCTACCGCATTGATGATGTATTATTGTACTGTATTTCCTTGTTTGTTGGCAGGTTTTCGACCGACTATTCCTTGTTCCCTACACACACTCGACAAAGTATTTCAACTATCACTTTGTTCTAACTTCATACTTTGGGGGGCTCTCTGTTACAAATTATTTTCATCATCCCTATGATCGTTAATGATGTAAACCTATCTATTCCCTTCAAAGGGCTTAGTGGCCTGAGTTCCTGAAGAAAGAAGAGAGAAGAACTTTTCCTGAGAAAAGAAGTTGCATTTTCCTTTGTAAAAACCCTATAAAAAGGGAAGTTCGCAGGCTGCATTATAGCTAGGGTGTGAGAATGCCTGATTCTCGCATGCTGCATCATAGCTAGGTCATGAGGAGTTCACAGTCTTCTCTATAGGCAGGGTGCGAGAATGCTTACACGTGGGAAAAATGAGCGTTTTCTCGAATCTTCTAGTAGGAGAAACTTCCATGGTGAAGTGGAATCCAAATGGTTTGGATATTACTCGCTTTCATGATTTAGTGGGATCATCCTAACCTCCTCACCTTATCCTCTTCAGCTTATAAAAGGAGAGAAGCTCTCATGGAGAAGGGCTAAGTTGTTTTTGGCTTGGGATTGTTAGCTTGGATAGAGTGGCTTTGAGATTTTCTTTGTCAAGATAGATTGTGAGTAGCTATCAGATCCATGGTTTCAAAATCCTTGGATCAAGAAGTGTGTGGGGAACGAAGGAAAGTTGGAAGGGACCTTATGACATCAAGGCCATGGTTGTAATCTCTCTTTCATATTTAATATGATACAACAATATGATTCTTTCCTATAAAGCTTGTTGTGTTTTATTGTATGATTCCTTGATCACATACATAGGTTTATATTGAGTTTATGCTATTACTATCACTTTGGTTGGTTGTTCTCTTTTGCAGTTTCATCATTGTATGAGCGTTGGAATGGAGCTAGGATGGCGATGACAAGAGGAAGCGACATTTAAATGGTATGTCACCCATCCCTCTTTAGTTAGTAAATTCAATATTTAAAACTTAAGGAAAGCGTCATGTTCTGGTGTGTTTTGTTCTATATCTAGGTGGATCTAGGGAGATCAGTTAGTGTCCACACCTATTGATTTATCCAATAACAACACTCTAGACACAATGCCTATCAATTGGTATCTTCAATCAGAACTATGCCTCACCACTTCAGATTGGTACATTATGACTCAAAAATTTGTAGCTACATTTTCATTTAAAATCTAGTACCCTTCAATATATCAATCTCTACAAGATGTAAGACAAAAAGTCTTTGAGGAGGCACCTAACCTAACTATTGAGCAAGAAGAGGATGAATGGACTGAACCTCTTCAGAAATTGCAAGGATGTTACAATATCAATACTGATGAATATGATGATCCTAGGAATGTGAACATCGCAGAAACATAAGGACAGAGAGATGTAGAAGGACTGGGAGTCGAACTACCTTTCATTGGATAGCCGATCAAAATCAAGAATGTTAATATTGGAATAGAGAAAGAATCTAATCTTGCTAATGTTGGATATTACGGGGATGATGCCACCATTGATAAGATCACATAAATACTGCATGAATATCAGGACATGTTCCCAACCGAGTTCACTGATATGAAGGGAATTAAAGGGCCCATGGGAGAGATCAAGATCCCCTTAATGCCAGATGCTAGGGTAGTTAAGCAGAGACCCTACAGATTGAATCTCAAATATAAGCAGTAAGTGAAGATTGAACTAGATAAGATCTTGGAAGTAGGAATCATAGAACTTATGGAAGAGTCAAAATGGATTAGCCCTATGGTGGTACAAGATAAGAAGACAAGAGAGATCGAGATCTGTGTAGATCTCAGGAAGCTGAATGATTCCTGTTTTCATGACCAATTCCCTACACCGTTTACAGATGAAGTGTTATATAATGTAGGAGGTTAGGAATTTTACTCCTTCACAAATGGATTTTCAGGTTATCACCAGATCAGGATTTCCAAGGAAGGTCGCCACAAGACCACATTTGCAATAGAATGGGGATCCTACCAGTATACAGTGATGCCTTTTGGATTGAATAATGCACCAACCATATTTTCTAGGGTGGTGGTCGAATTATTCAAGTATTGTTTACATAAATTTATGGAAGCATATTTTGATGATTGGATTGTTTTTAGCTTATTACAAAAGCATATTGAATGTTTAAGACTAATGTTGGATAAGTGCAGGCAATGTCATATTTCCCTGAACCTAAATAAGTGCATATTCTTTTCACCCTTTGGAGTGTTGCTAGGGCATATTGTGTGTAAGAAGGGGTTGTTGGTAGATCCATCCAAGATTTCCATTATTGTTGATCTACCCCCCTACTTCATTCAGACAGCTACGCATTGCGTTGGGACATACTGGATACTATATAGAGTTCATTAAGGGATATGCATAGATTACAACACCTATGGATAAGTTATTAAAGAAATATTTTCAGTTTCAATGGACGGAAGAATGCCAACAAAGCTTCGACACACTGAAACAAAAAATGGTTACTGCACCTATTCTAGTTTTCCCAGATTGGAGCAAGGAACTTCACGTGCATGTCAATGCTTCATATATTGCACTAGGAGCAGTGTTAGTATAAACAAGAGAAGGAGATATTGACCATCCGTTAGCCTTTTTGAACAGGAAGCCATCTACAGCTGACATAAGCTACACTACCACTGAGAAAGAAAGTTTAGCCATGGTGTACGCATTGCAAAAGTTTCAACAATACTTTTTGGGAGGAAATTTTAAGATGTTCACTGATCACTCTATGTTGAAATACCTATTAAACAAGCCATTTTTGGGGGGAATGATATGCATATGGTTACTTATATTCCAGGAATATGATTTTGAAATAGTGGTCAAGCCAGGGAGAATGAACAAGGGACTTGACCACTTTTCTAGGTTGGATCATGGAGAGGAACCTACTAGTTTGGAGGATACACTACCAGATGCATATTTGTTGGCCATAAGAAGGGATGATGATCACTTTGATGAGATATTCCATTTCCTATCAACAGGAATGGCACCTCACGAATATACAATCATTAAGAAAAAAATAGTTGGTAGTTCACGCTGCAGATTTTTCACTTATAGCTGGACAACTATACAAGATGGGACCTGATGAGATCTTGAGGAGATGTGTTATGGAGGTAGAAAGACCATTGATTCTAGCAGAAGAACATGAAGGCATCGCAGGAGGAAACTATGAAGGAAAAGAAAAAATGTAGAATGATCTTAGAGCTGGCCTCTGGTGGCCTACTTTACATAAAGATGCTAAGGAATATTATAAAGCCTGCGATTTATGTCAGAGAGTTGGGAAGCCTTCTAGAAGAGATGAGATGAGATGCCTTTATCACTGTAGCTGACCTTACAGGAATTTGAGAAATGGGCCATTGATTTTGTGGGACCTATTAACCCACCAGGGAAGCACACAGGAGCTAGATACATCATCACTGCAATAGAGTATTTGACCAGATAGGCAAAATCAAGAGAAGAGAAGGAATGTAGTGCAACTACATATGCGCAATTTATATTTGATGATATCATAACCAATTTTGGATGCCCAAAGAGCCTGATGAGAGATCAAGGTACACACTTTATTAATAAGACTATCGAAGCTTTGACTCAGGAATTTTAAGTCCACCATTAGAATATTACTCCCGACCATCCACAAGCGAATGTGATGGTCGAATCTTTTAACAAGATCTTGGAGACAACGCTGACGAATATTTGTAGTGTGAACATGGATGACTGGGATTTGAGAGTACCAGCAGTGCTATGGGCCTATAGAAATACTTGCAAGAAGCTGACAATGCAGACTCCCTTTAAGTTGGTTTATGGTCTAGAAGTAGTTGTCCCTATGGAATATTTGGTTCCTAGTCTCAAAATTGCAGCATTCCTAGATATGGATGGCACTAACGTTGTTCAAGAGAGGCTTGTGTAGTTGGTAGAACTAGAAGAAGAATGATTTATTGCAGTATTTCATTAGCATGTACAGAAGGAACGAGAAAAGGCCTACCATGATAGACATATCAAGAAGAAATCCTTTAAGAAACAAGATCTAGTATTGGTGTATGAAAACAAGTTCATGAAGCATCTAGAGAAGTTCAGAACACACTGGCTTGGTCCATTTGAGGTTGCATATGTTATAGAAGGAGGATTTGTGAAGTTGAAGACACTGAATGGAGAGTGGAAGGAAGGTTTAGTGAATGGGAGCCGGTTGAAATTGTACTATGACAACCAACTGCCTCGCAGTTCTCAGTAAAAGAAGAAGGAGATGGGTCTAGGTACTAGGTGCAGTTGAAACTGGGTACCAAACACAGAAAAGACAGTCTACATAGGGAAGAAAGGGACAGAGAATAAAGAATAGGTTGCCCCACGTAGTTTGAAGTCGAAGTGAAATAGAAGGGTCAGACCTGAAGTGCCTTGGGATGAGTCACATGTGAGTGTTGGGAGCTTGGTTATGGAATATTTCAAAGAGTAAGGAAAGAAGCGTGAAGTACGAACTGCGGGGAAAGCACATTGACTAATATTGGGTGGAAGTGGTTAAAGAGGCAAAAAAATAAGGAGTGAAGTAAGAGAAAGCAATTCGTTGAACGAGAAGACCGAGGAAGACAGATCAACAAGGAAGAGGGATCATGGACAACTTAGCAAGAGGAAAAAGCCACCAATAGATGATTTGGATCACCTCGTGGGAAAGAAGGACAGATAGGCTAGTGAAGCCCTGAAAACGTGGGTCAAGTTGACCTAGGGTTTTAGATACCTAGGGTTTTGGCATTTTAGGGTTTTGACACCTAGGTTTCAGCCTAAGGTTGTCTGAGAGTTATTGCAATGTATAAATAAGGGTCAAGAGGACCTATGTTGGGAGAGAGAATGTAATGAGAAATTATTGTTGTTGAGAGAGAGAAGTATTCTATCGAGATAGAGTCCATGTTGTAAGATCTTCAGTTGGATGCGAATACCAACCCTACAGTTGGGTGCACAGGGAGGAGAGAGAAAGAGAGAGAGAAGGAGACAGATTTGCAAGCTAAGAGTGTATATAGAACTGTATGTTTTCCTATAATATCAGAAACACAGTTCTATGGATGTAGCCCTAGGGAGGGTGTGAACCACGTAAATCTTGTTGTGATGTGTGATTTATGTTGTGTTCTTATTCTTTCTGTTACTCTTTTATTGCATCGTTGTGTTAGATCTGAGATAATTGTGTGAAGTAGGGTTGATCTAGTAAACGATAACTAGATCGTTGTGTATTATTGTGTTCAATCCACTTTGAATCCATCTCCTTTATAAGAGGTATCATCATATCCCTTCCATCTCTCAACACCTTTGGATATACATTGTTTCTTGTAGTGCCCTTCTTTTCCACATCTCGAACATACCTTTACCATTTTTGGGGGATATTTAGATCTACCCATATATTTAGATCTCCCACTTGAGGAATTACATCTATTTCTTTCCTAGGAGCATCCTCTTGCAAATAAGGCCTCTATTCTTTGTCCTTCCATTGTTTCCACCTCATGTCCTCCAAAAAAAAGGATGAGACCACATCAACAAAGATTAAAGAAGTTTCATTAATTCCTATGGATACAAATTAATATTCCACAAGTTTGGTAAATAGAAAAATAAAATGATACACTTATCTTCATCAAAAACCTTTCATCATATGCTCTGTCACCGAGTCTCCATCTTTCATCCTTAGGCTATATAGCTTCTTCCATAGGAATAGTTTGTTTACTAGGGACTTAAAATGATAAAAATCCCCTAACTTATCCCATAATTCCTTGTTTGTAGATTCTCATGACAAATTCAATAGTACTGAATGTGAGAGACTGTTGGAAGCAGGCCAAAGGGGAAAGAAATGTTATTTTGGGAAAGAAAGCACACACGAGAAAAGTGACAGCTGGAAGGAAGAGCAGCACATGCACATGCATGGAAGACCTAACGAAGTTAGGGTTAGGGTTTTTGCAATACATTGTAATGGATGGTGAGCCAAAAACATATAAATATAGATACCTAGGTCTCATAGGGAGGAGAGGATGCACAGAGGCGGATGCAATGTAATATTTTTCTATATGACATAATTTTGTAAGTTGATTGAGCTAGAGAGGAAAAAGGAGGATATATCTTGAGCATTAGATCGTAGGTTGAGGAGCTTGGTGCTATCTAGTCTACCTCATAATAGATCTTGACCTGCCTGATGAGATTTGTAAATGCATGCGGTGTTGTAGTTTTGGAACTACTATAATAAAAGATATAAGAGCTAGATCTTTGTGGACGTAGCCCAAGGGGGTGAACCACGGTAAAATATGTGTTATGTGATTGAATGCATGTGTTTATTTATTGTCTTCAATATTTATTAATATGTTAAATGAATGAGTTGTTATATTTCATGTGCAATAGTGAATGACAGTTATGGTGCTAATAAGTTAAAATAGAATTCACAACACACATTTCCTAGAATGAGTATTGAAGCCACCCATTAAGACTATCTCGGGCGAGACTGCATAATACATTATGTGTGTTGTGTTTCCCTCTAGTTTACAAGGAGGGTCGATAGTTTTAGAGGTTTTTTGGAACCCCAAACAGACATGAACCCTGGGTCACTCAAGATATAAACTCATAGAAGAATAATAACCAATAGAGACACAAATAGATTATGTTCTTCACCTTATGATCCAACTTTTCCCAGTCTTTTGTTGACATTATTGTAGGTACAGTACCTGAATCCTAAATAATCCATCGATATTTGTCCACCAATGTATCTTCCATCTTGATCTTCAATAGCTCAAAAAAATTCCCATTAAATTTCTCGATCTCTATTTTTGAACTGCTCACCATTTTGTTTCACCAAAAGAATTGATATCACAAAGCTCCCATTGAAACAAGGTTTATCACAGGCCTGATCCAAACCATTAGCCGCAAAGGCATCCCCATGAAGCCAATAACTACTCTAATACCAAATTTATATTTTAACCTTGTACAACTAATTAATGTGAATATATTCTTAATAAAAGAAGAAAATATACAATGGCACACACACATATTACACAACAATTTTACCTTGGAAACCCGAATCAGGAAAACCAACAATCTTCTTAGAGATGCACCTATAATTATTTATTCATCATATTCTTCATTGTTTAAATTAGTCAACAACCCTAATCCATTGACCCAGATTATTCAACAACCCTAATTCCTTAACCGAAATTATAAAACCATTGGTGAAAAACCATGTGTTGAAAAAATACTAAAAGTGGACACAAAAAACCACCAATTTTTTTTCAAGGGATTTTCTCCCCTATGACCCCCTCACGTGCCCAACAAAACATAGATACGAGGTTTGGTCATGCAAATAATATAACACATACCCAAAAATATGCTTCTTGTTGTAGTCTCTCCTCATCTTTCTTTCTTTTTTCTTCCTCTTCCTCAATCTTTATTTTCAACTCTTCATCTTCCTTATCTTTTTTACTCATCTTGGATGTGTTGAAATACTAATAGGGGGCGGGTGAGTCTATATGATCACTTTTACCACTTTTAACCACAATATATAAACTTCAACTTAATTAATAGTATATCGTTGATATATCATCAAACTATCATCAATATATCATGATAATATAAACATAAGAAACATCACATCAAAAAAATCACATCAAGTACACAATACACCATAATTTATGTGGAAACCTAAATGGAAGAAAACCACATAATTCTTTCTTATATATCAAAGAATACATAATTGGAAGCACCAACTTCCCAATTCTCCAGCTGCAACTGGAAGGAGGCTACAACCCCCTATTTACATGCTCCAACTTGAAGGAAGCTACAACTCCCTGAATTCTCTGGATCCAACCAGAAGGAGGTTATAACCCCTGATTCTTAGGCTCCAAACTAAAGGAATATAGAACTCCCTGAATTCTCTGGCTCCAACCATAAGGAGGATACAACCCCATGATTCTCAGGCTCAAACTTGAAGGAAGCTCAAACTCCCTAATTCTCCAGCTCCAACTAGAAGGAGGCTACAACCCCCTTTCCTTGCCTCATCCTTATGACCTGAAATAAAAGTGTAGACCAACTGAAACTACCATAATCACTACCACTGGCACTTCCACTATCACATCAACCTGTAACCTATCAACTTGTCACTATATCCAACCTTTCACTGTCAACCTGTCCAACCTGTCACTATCACTGATACTCAACCATATCCTCTCACATGGATCATATACCAAGGACACCTCTCAACTATATGTCTGACATCACCAACACATGCCTCTACCAAGCATGTACCAACATCACCAACATACCATCAAAAGATATGTGTCTCAACCATGTGCCAAAGCATATACCAAACCATCAACCTATATCATACCAAGCATCAATTGTGTACCAAAACAAGTGCATCAATCATGCACCAACATCTATACCAAACCGTGCATCAACCATGCACCAAGACCTATACCAAACCATGCATCAACCATGAATCAACCATGCACCAATACCTGTGAAAAAATGTGCATCAACCATGCACCATCACCTATACCATATGCCTCAACCATAACCCATGTACATAAAGACCATACCAAGTACCAATCATGTACCATACCATCTATCAACCATGTGCATCAACACCTATGCCATACCATGTACCAACAATGTATCTCAAACATATACCATATCACTCAATCATTCCATAAACCATGTACCATTGGAGATATCAAGAATGTACATTAAACTATGTAACTCAACAAAGTATAAAACAACCAAGATCATATACCAAGTATATGCCTCAACCATGTGCCTAATATGTTCCTCAAGCATATGCCAATGACTCAACAATATACCAAAGACTTGCCTCAAGCATGCACCATAACATCATCAACATGTAACCCTCAAAACATTCATATAAACATACCTGTAACTCTGTAACATACCTGGTGTATGTGATCATAGACCTTCAGACCTTCCTCAACTTCAACAACAAGAGAATAACATCTTCATCAAAATTTACCTTAGTCTCACGGGACTAGTTTTTGGATTAGTCACAAACCCTAACTTTCAAAAAGAATAACTCCATACCTGTAATGAATAAAGTTCTGAAATTCCTACCCAATATTTCTCAATATCTTCTCTACAATTCCTCCAAGTTTCACTGCTTGGAACATCTCATAAAAGGATTTATAGAAATAATGGCAGACCTTGTTGAATTTTGGATTATACTAGAGAGAGAAATTTTGGAGCATGACACACGTGGAATATTTGATATCTAGATATGACAATCATATAAAAATAATAACGAATTTAGTCTATCCAATTCATTTTGTATCACTTAATTTGGATCCTCTATGAAGAAATTATGATTGTTTTACTCGAAACACCTGTTTGAGACTAGTTTCCAAACTAGCCCAAAACCCTATTTTACATAGAGTGTATCGAATAAAATAATATGAACCAGATGATGAAATTTTTACCATAGGTACCTTGACATGTCTTCTCAACCTCATCCACGATTCTCTATTGGAATCATTCTAGAAAAAACGTTATAATAAAAATGGTAAGATGACATGTAAATAACATACCTCATAACACATCCTCACAGGAATTCATCCTCCCTTGGAATTTCTTCTTTATTCAATTCATTATCCTTCTTAAATTCACTTCATATATCCTTGGTTACCTGATCTAGAATTGGATCTC
Source organism: Picea engelmannii (assembly GCA_009831015.1). NCBI lineage: Eukaryota > Viridiplantae > Streptophyta > Pinopsida > Pinales > Pinaceae > Picea > Picea engelmannii. The sequence goes on along the minus strand of ML781348.1, from coordinate 1,002,010 downwards.
GGGACCAAAATGGCTCCAGGAAGGCCTAAAGATCAAAGTGCTCAGAATGGATTCAAAACAGATGTGTGTGTAGGCCTCGTCGATACGAACCCAACGCAACTTGAACGGGCTCAAACGAACGTCGTATTCTAAAGATATCATGGTTTGTTCATTTTTCCAAACAGGCAAAAATAAATGTTGAATGTACAGTTTGTACAGTTCGTACAGTGCCATGTGGCAGCTGACTATACAGTTTGTATGGCCATACAATTGATGTGGCAGGGTACTGTTGGCACTAACGTGGGTAGATAGGTAGACGAGTCAAGGAGTGACACATGCCACCACTGCAAGGGTGACACATGGCACATCCATACAACTGATGTGGCAGGTCTATACAGTCCTTACGACATGTGGCACTGACATGGAAGGTACAGTGGCATATGACTGGGCTGACACCTTGAAAGATAGGTGGAGAAATGGTGTTTGGACACGTGGCATCGGTTTGGGAAAATGGGAAGGTACCACGTGGCCCAGTCATGGGCTGCAACGTGGAACCCATTGATTGGTTAATTTTTATTGCAAAATTTTATGGGTCTGTGGGTATCGAACCCATGACCTCCATGGGTGCCAAAGATTTCACGTTGTCCAGGATACCAACCTTCCTACTTGGTGGTACTTAACCATATTCAACATCGATTCTATTTATTTTTGCAATATAAATTAAACAATGGAGTAAAGGGTTGGGGCCACGCCGCAGTCCCTGATGTAACACTCCATACAACCGCAGCATAGGACCCTGCTCTGTGTTATGGTGCATGCATAGTGATTGCAACAACTCATCTCCCGGTTCATCCAAAAGCGCGGACTATAACTACCATATGCCCCTCCTATTGACGGATAACTCATTTTTCAGGGTTAGCGCCTTGTTGGTCGGGCTATCTCGTCGACCAGGGCACCTAACTAGGTGCTATTCAATAGGGGTCTATCCATTTGGGGTCATGTGGAGACTAGTCCAAGGTCCTATGGATGCATTAGATGACTAGGAGCAGAACGGTTAGGGGTCCAACACACCATAAGTTATCCCAAGGACACATGGAGTGCGCCAAGTTACCAGGAGCCAATGAAAAAAGGGTTGTGCTCTACATATTTTCAAAAGTGGGTTTTTAAAACTATAATATATGACTTTTAATTATTTTCTCAATAGTTTGAGGGGATTTTGGTCATTTTTGGAGGATCTTGGGTGCTTTTTTAGGCCAGATCTTGGGGTGAAGTTGGGAGGTTGTTACCCACTTTAGGACTATATAAGCTAGAGGTTTTTGAAGCCAAAGGAGGAGGTTCATAAAATTTTTATGCTGAAGAATTATTGAGCCAAAGCAATTCTTATGCAGGGAAGCCATTGAGGAGAGAACCTTTGTGGGCCATTTCTGGGAGCTCCATTCATTCGATTTCAGTGCTATTAGTTTTGTTGGGTTCTAAAGATATGGTAGAACAAGACCAAATCAGTTTGTAATCCTTTCGGAACTGTTGTGATGTACTTTTAAATCTTTGAACAAAAATAATAAAGCCTCACCCACTGAGACAAAGGCCCAGAGACATAGGTGAGATTGTCGAACTCTGATATCATATTGTTGTTATGGTTTGTTGTTCTTCATGCTTATGTTTAGATCTGTATATTGCTTAATGGCTACTATATTTCCTCTTTAATTCTTCCTTTCTTCATTAGTTTCCTAAATGGTTAATTAACACATGCTTAATAACTCAACCATTGTCGTTTAAAAGATCTTTTCCGATCAAGTGGTATCGGAGCAAGGTTGATGGTTGGTTTTTGAGTTTGCATGATTACCAGGGAAAAGATAAACTGTGGTTAAGGCAAGCTTATTGAATAAAATCCATTGATTGGATTGAGAAAGAGAATTTCTCAAAGAGAGAAGATGGCATCGAAAGAGGGACTTTCTCAGGATGAGAAAGAGTTTTGTAAAACATTCTTCTCCATGTCGAAGATGATGAAGGTTTTGTATGCATATTACATGGAATGGAAGAGACCGACTCTGGGTGAATCTTCAAAGGTCAAAAGTGAAGAAGGAGAGGATCCTCCTCAAATTCATCCCTCACCTCCTTCTTCTTCTTCTTCTCCTTCTTCTTCAAGTTCAAGTTCTAAAAGCATCGCAAGAAAACATGTCCATAAACATAAACTTGAAATGCCTATACTTAAAATTGACGTGAAATTTGAATTACCTATGTATGATGGTGAAGTCAATGCAGAGAGAATTAATAATTGGTTCAGACAGATGGATTTTTATTGTAGTGTGCAACAAATCAATGACGAGGCCACTCAAATCAAATTGGAATCACTTTGTCTTGCAGGCACAACACTCATCTGGTGGCAAAGAAAGTTGCAAAATGGCACGCAACAAGTGGGTAATGTATTTCCATCATGGCAAGTTTTTATTGTTACACTTATAAATCAATTATATCCTTTGGGTTATAAAGAGAAAGCTTTAATTGAATGGAAAAGTCTCAAACTAAAAAAAGGACAAACAGTGTAAGAATACACAGACGGTTTTCATAAGATGGCATTGATGTTAGATATTCCTTTACATACCCAAGAGACTCTTATGAAGTATATATGAGGTTTACCTGCACATATTCGAAACATAGTATTTATGTTTGGACCTACTAATATTGATGAGGTTTTCGTTCAATCTAAATACATTGAGGAAGGGAAAACATGGGTTGTTGTAATAGGGGAATCGTCTTCAAGAAAAGAGGACAAAAGGAAGTGGAATGGCAAGAAGGAAAATTCAGTGGCAAGAAAGGAATAGAAGCCCTCTTGCAAGCATTGCAAGAAAGAGGGGTGTGATGAGGACCATTGTTGGAAATTGCATCCTGAGAAGAGACCAAAGTGGTTCAAGGAAAGGAAAGGGAGGAAAAAATTTGCAGAAACAACACGACCAACAGACTTGGGATTAGATTCAAGTGATGAATCTAAAGTCTCATTGGTTGGTTTGGAAGGTAAAATTGGTGATGGATTTGATTCTAGAAGTAAATTGTTTCACATAAGGGTCATAATGAGGCATACTAAGGTTGACACATTGATAGATAGTGGATCTCAATCTAACTTGATTTCAGAGGAATTGGTTAAACAATTGGAATTAAACACTCAGATGCATCATAAGCCTCACACATTTAAATGGATAAGAAACAATCACCAATTGCACATAAAAAATAAATGCACATTAAAGTTTGCAATTTCATCTAAGTTTGTGGACAAGGTAACATGTGATATTGTGCCAATCAATGAATGTGGAATGGTCTTGGATAGTCCTTACTTGTATGATCATAAAGAAATCTTCTACAAGGAAAATAATCAATATCACTTAACCAAAGCAGGTCAAGAATATGTTGTTCATGCTCATCATTTAAAGGAAAATAAATATCTTCAAACTATGGAACAATTAAGAAAGGAGGCTCATGCAAGCAACACACCTATAATTGTTTCAAGTCAAGTAATTGATCTTAAAAAAGAACAAGAGATGATTATAGAATGGAAAATAAATCACACTTTGCTTTAATATAAGCTAATGTCATGCAAATATTATAGACATATTAGCTCATTTGCAGTCATATTTATAATGTTATCAGTAGCAATGTTGTCAACATGGATGATAGTGGCTTTAGTAAGATGTGACACGGTACAAATGGTTAACAAAATGTTGTCAGTTATCATGATTGTTTTACAGTTGATCTTGATGAGACAGGTGCAGAGGACAAAGTTTAAAGATAGAGGACAATTCGATTGGCCTATCCCACACTTGATGAATGGTTAGTAACATTTTGGAGGACAAAAAAGTCTTTAGTGGGGAGGTGTGATCCAAAATTGGATCTTGAGACCAAAATGGGTCCAAGAAGGCCTAAATATTAAAGTGCTTAGAATGGATTCAAAATAGACATGTGCATAAGCCTCGTCGATACAAATCCAACACAACTTGAATGGGCTTAAACAGATGTCTTATGCTCAAGATATCACGGTCCGTTCATTTTGCCAAACAGGCAAAAAACAATGTTGATTATACAGTCTGTATAGTGCCATCTGGCAACTGACTGTATAGGCCGTATGACCATACAACTGATGTGGTAGGGTACAGTTGTCGCTGATGTGGGAAGACAGGTGGATGAGTCAAGGAGTGACACGTGACACCACTGCAAGGGTGACACGTGGCATGAACGTACGACTGATGTGGTAGGTCCGTACATTTTGTATGACACATGGCACTAACATGGTAGGCATAGTGGCATATGACTAGGCTAACACCTCGGAAAATAGGTGGACCAATGGTGTTTGGACATGTGGCATCGGTTTGGACAAATGGGAAGGTGCCACATGGCCCAGTCATGGGATTCCATGTGGCACCCATTCATTGGTTAATGTTTTATTGCAAAATTTTATGGTTTTGTGGGGGTCAAACCCACTTTATCCTTGATTAATGACTTGAAACCAAATAGGGGATTATTAACCCATATTTTGGGCTTCCATAGGGGCTTCTTAACCCATCTTTGGGGCTTCCAACTTCATGAACTCATAACTCCTCAATCGTGAGGAACCACATGGCGTACCACCTATCACCGAAAACGGCATGAATAGGACTATCCATCCATGAGTGTATTACTTGGATGTACACTATCCTTGATGTACGTATTTTTCAACCAACGTTGGGTACCATAAACATACCTTAGAGGCTTCATGCAGACTTCATCAAATGCACCCAACACATATGTTGACATCAACCACTCCGTCAATGACAACTAATGCACCATCAATCTCAACCATATCTCTAGGGATTCCAGAAATATCCAAGGGTTGACATCAATGACAACCAACTGTCCAAACCAACTTTCCAACACAATGACCTTTCTTTTGTCTTCATCTATGAGTCTTCCTCCCAGATTCTGTAATCTTCCCCTTCTTTTCTAACTCATTTTACTTTTACCAACCTCTGGTTTATCTCATCAATCTTTTCATCAAGGGTCATTGTAGTGAAAGAAACCAAGCCTAGGGATTTGAGCCTATTCTGGACATCCTCCTAGTCCCTTGCATTCTCATAAGGCCATTTCTTATGTGCATATGGCCAAGATAGGGAAATTAGGTCACAATTCTTGGTTACCATCCCTTTAGGGTTATGCCTCCTAAATTGACCATGATGGAATATACATTCAAGAATATAGAGGGTCTCATGTCATGCATGCCTCATGTTTTTCAATTAGTAATGGAATAAATATCTTTTTCTTAGCTCTATTTAACAATGAAGTGTTGAAAACTTGTAACATTGCTTGATATGAAATATCTCCTAAGACCAACCTATTTGGTAAATCTATGCGTAACATATGTGGTGTTGTAGTTGCATCACATATACTCAAGTATGTGAAATCTTTACATAAGTACTAATTGCCAACATACTCAATCAATCTCATAGGATATTTCGTTAGCCTTGGGAATTATTTTCTAAAGATAACCTTATATAGCAGAGTTAAGACACAATCACAAATAGTTAAATAATGATTCTTATACTTATTTCGCCACAAATTTGGTAATACACATGTACTAGGGATTATGAAACTTCCAATTGAGGTCAATTCCTCCAAAAATATTAGTGGAATAAACTACATTCAATAAATATGATGGCATATAAATTGTAGGAACCACTCTGGGCTTTGTCTTTTCTTTCTTCACTCTCTCAATCATTTTGTTAATTTGATAATATAAAATGGAAGCTCAATTATATAACCTATCTGTAGCAACCACTATGTAATCCAATGGCATCCATGCATCCTTAATATGCACATAGTATTTCTCCCCATACATTCTAGCTATGAAAGCCATGGCATAATTTTATGGTTCTTGTAGATTGGTAATGAAGTAACTAGCATATACTTTATGGAAAAACCTTTTGTCTTCTTTCCACCAACTAGCTAGAATCTTCTTGACAAAATGTTTCACATGGAATTCATCCACAAATTGATTGTTCCAGTTCACTTCAAGGTTTGTTATTTTATAATATTTTACTAGATTCACTGCAAAATAAGAAACCACACATTGGCCTCCATCATTCATAAGCATGATTTTAATTCAATTGGAATGGTTGATAATACATTCAATCGATTTAAAATAGGGAATTACAGGTGTTGTTGGAGGCAGACCAAAGCAAAAAGAAAGGCGATTTTGGGAAAGAAGGCATGCACGAGGAAAGTGACAGGCTAGAGGGAGAACATCACGTGTGCATGCATAGAAGACCTAATGATGGTAGGGTTAGGGATTTTGTAATGTATTCAAATGGTTGAAGATCCATAAAAGTATAAATATAGATACTTAGGTATCATAAAGGGGGGGATTATTATGAAGACTAGTCGCTATTATAGAGAGAAGTAATGTAGCTAGTCGATATGTAATATTTTGTTGTATGACCTACTTTTATAAGTTGTTAATCTAGAGAAGACAGAGGAGGGTAGATATTGAGGGTTAGATCATAGGTTGAGGAGCTTGGTGTGATATAGTCTGCCTCATATAGATATTGACCAACTAAGGATAATTGTAAAGCGCACGACATTGTAATGACAGAACGATAATAATAAAAGAGCCAACAACCAAATATTTGTGGTCGTAGCCTAATACGGGGTGAACCACGGTAACATTTGTTTTTTGTGGTTGAATACATGTATTTCTTTTTGGTATTAGTAAGAACATATGCGCTAAATGAATGAGTTATTATATTTTTTTCATAAATCATGAATACGTGGTATAATGCATTAATAAGTTATAGTAGCAGTCCCTTTGCATATTTATCAAATCTCTCACTCAATCCTAGGCTATAAATACATGAGTATTGCGGCCACCCATTAAGACTATCTCAGGTGAGACTGCATAGTGCACTCTGTGCGCTGCATTGCCTTCTGGTTTACCAGGAGAGATGATAGTTTTAGAGGATTTTTTGGAAACCCGAACAGACATGAACCCTGGGTCAATAAAATCAGAAAGGATATAAGAGAGAGTAAACAACAAATGGTTCTATTGTCGTTGGTAGGAACATGATATGATTGAGTAGATGAGATAGGTCGAGGAAGAGACAAGTAAAGAAAAGAATCAATCAATGAGCCATTAGAAGGGGGTGTTGAGACCGTGGAACCCAACAAAATCATAGATCGAAACTTGGCTAAGAAAAAAAGAGCTTGATTTTTCACAGAAAGATAATAGAAACACTAGAATAACACCCCACAAATATCTTGAAAAATATGTGTTTACTGATTTTCACAAAGTCTTTTTCTGTGATTTTCCACACTTATTGCAGGAGTGGATACTATTGTTGAAGGATAACCACGCAATGAACCGGATCCAATAGTTAGAGTGGACCCCAGTACAGATTTAGCAGTTACAACACATGAACAACAAATTCACCCACACAATAGACTTTTGGCTCGACAATGTTGTGGCAGGATTTATAACAGAGTTCACAGTAGACATGATGAAGTTGTACAATGCAGCGGAGCAAGAGTTTCTACGAGGACCTCGAGGAAGGTACATTAGATCATTGTATACTTCTATTAAAATATTTTTATATAACAAAGGTGTAATGACAATGGAGTCAGACAACTAAAACTTCCCTGCGTGCATAGGGGAAGGGAGCAAGCACTGACAAAAAAAGGAGACAAGGAAGGAGGAAAGGATAAGGGAAAGAAGGAGGAACTCTTGGACCCAATAATGATGAACAATGACTAGATAAAGAGGATCATGGCGACAGCTGGAAAGAAACGCAGTGGAGTACCATACCAATACAAGGTGAATACCAAGAAGAGAGTCGTATTTATGAGGGAAGTCTTGGCGAGTGACGAGGAAGAGGTAGAGGATCTTTGGGTTGTGGAGAAGATTGAGGAAATCCTATGCGCAACATATTAGAGGAAGATGAGAGGTCCAATACTAAGAAGAGAAGAAAGTAATCCTATCCATATTAATGTCAGTGTGGAACCCATAAACCCATGTGCGACTAATACACCAAAGAGAACACCATCGTTTAGACAACCGAAGTTCAGAAGAAGTCAGACATCATGAAGTACATCTACACAAGTAACAACAACTGGATGAACCAGTTTAGGAAGTACTAGTCAATTATCTACACCACACAGATGTAGTAGTTCAACATTCAGAATGGAAGGACATGATCCTACCATCAGGTTACTAGAATTCAAATGAGAACCATCAGAGGACCTAAAAAAACTCTTGTTCATCTGTGAGAATATTTGGGAAGCAAAACAGATCATAGATGAAGATACTAAACTGGCACAGCTAGCGATTACACTAAGGGATCACGCACTAGATTGGTATATGAGTTTAGCTACAAACAATACACCAGGTACAACCAGAACAATTGCATATATCAATAATTTTTTTATAAACGAGTTCCAGAAGTCGAGCTCAGAAGATCAGTACATGAATGAGATGATCAGGATTAGACAAAAACCAGGAAAATTCGTATGGGATATTGACAACAGATTCAAGAGACTGAAGGGAAATTTGAACTATCTCATGACCGATATGCAGCATAGGAACCTATTCGTCAATTCACTACTACCACACTTAAAGTATCGACTGCGACAACAAAGTTTCAGATGCAAGCAGAGGCTCTGCAGGAAACCCTATAACTGGAAGAAAACCAGTATCAACAGATGAATCCAGCCATCGAAGAACTAAAGGAGGATTTGAATAACTTAATGTTCCAACTAAACCAGAATAAGAGTAAGGGAAAATGAGAAGTTGTTTGGTGTACTACATGCAAGATGAAAGGGCACCACAATAACGAATGTCCAACATTTGTGCAGTATATGGCAGCCGAAATTCCAAATCCATTACCAACAGGAGGACTATCATGTGAAATATGCAAGAAACATTTAAGAAACTAGAAGGAGATATTTAATAAAGCAAGACAAGAATTTTAGAAGGAAGACATGGCGTCGACTTCAACTGTGAAACAAAGCAAGGAAGCACCAGAGTACGAGATGCCTATGCTATTGGATCATACCAATGAATTGCAACCCATGGGACAAGTAAGTACAATCAAAGGATTTTTTAAATCATGTGTAAAAGTATTAAATGATCCATCATTTGTGAAAACATTGCAAAACATACTAGAAAAATGTATCATCAAGACAAAAGGAAAACTAGAGCCAAAAAAAGTCAATCACTTACATACAAGGAGAAGAACCAATAGGGAGTTCAGACTGAATGCCAACATCAGATATTTCAACATTGGAGATATCATACTAGATCAAGGATATGAAGTTAATGTATTACCAAAGAAGACATGGAAATGCATGGGAGAACACACATTAGGATATTAACCTATTCAACTAAAACTAGCAAACCAACACAGAGTCCTACCAATCGGTAGACTAAAAGGAGTGACATTAGTCCTGGATGGAGTGTGCACTAAAGTAGATTTTGATGTCATTGAAATAGTTGACGACACAACACCATATCCAACATTGCATGGTTTGGATTGGGCGTTTGAAAACCAGGCCATAATCAATTTGGAGACAAGAAAGATGACATTTGAGTCAAGGGAATACAGGGTCATCACGCCATTAGACCCATCAGAAGGGGAGAGGTTTGGAGAACCTACCTTCTTATACTTAGAGGAAATCAGCCAGTTGTACAGAACAACTGTGTCCAACAAAGATTACGTAAACCCAAATGAAGATGGGATACTCAGTTGGCAGAGCATTACTTCATGTCAAACAAACTTAGATATCGGTTTAGAGAACTGGCAAAAAAGGCTACATGAAGTGTCCACAAGAATATGTGCATGAATAGACCACACAGTAAGATGGGTAGGAATGGAAATAAGGGAACCACCCAGCTTCCATGGGATAAATGATCTGAAAACATTCTTGGAATAGTACGAAGATGAAGTTTTAGAGAATCAGATACTCTTAGCACTTGATATAGAACTCAAGGCCACACCTATAATATGGTGGGGTGCACACAAAGAGATAATCATAGATTGGTACCAATGTAAGAGGTTACTGCGCATAAGTTTTGGCACAGAATAGAAAGAAAAGAAGAAATCATAGAAGTACGATGGATAGGGGGCACTAGCGAAACACTTGGATAAGTGTAGAATGATGTGGAAAAAAACACCCCCAAAGGAATGGCCTCACCATTTCATACACACTCTAGAGGGAATGCCAACTAATTGGTATACAGACCAGGAACTGCGACTTGGATGACATTGCAACATAATTTTACAGTCACTTTCTCATTCAAGCATGAGAACCCCAATATAGATGCAGCTCTTAAACAGATAAGAGGAGTAATATTCATCAAGGGACCAGAATTCGAAATCATAACAAAAGAAAAACAACAGAACAAACAGACATCCAAGGAATTGTGTTCTTGTTACCATGTGCACGAAGATGCACCAGAGGAAGACAATCTGCGTGATGTTCATATCTAGGAAGCAGAAGGAGAAAGAGAAGTGGAGGGTCCACCTATCGAATCAGAAGTTATTGTTGCACTAATCAAGGTAAAGAAAGTCAACATTGGGATAGTTGAGAATCCCAAAATGGCCAGCATTGCAGAGTACTGGGATGAACAAACAATAGAAAGCATAACAGAGTTACTGCATGAGTACAACAACCTGTTTCCCACAACATTTACAAATATAAAGGGTATATCCAGAGAGCTAGGAGAAATGAAGATACCACTTAGACCTGAAGCAAGATCGATTAGACAACGACCATACAGAATGAACCCAATATATAAGTATAAAATCAAAGATGAGATCGACAAAATTCTCTAAGACAAAATCATAGAACCAATCAAAGAATCATAATGGATAAGCCTGATGGTAATTCAGGACAAAAAACAAGGAGGAATAAGGATATGTGTCAACTTGTGGAAGTTGAACAATGCATGCTTACATGACCCATTTCCTGCACCTTTCATGGATAAAGTGTTAGAGAACATAGGAGGACATGAAGCTTGCTCATTCACTGATGGATTCTTAGGCTACCATCATATCAAGATAACACAGGAAGACAGATACAATACCATGTTTGTGACAAAATGGGGATCCTACCAATACACAGTCATGTTGTTTGGACTAAAGAATGCACTGGCAATATTTTCCAGAGTAGTCATCGTTGCGTTTAAATAATTCATCCACCATTTTCTAGAGGTATACTTGGATGATTGAATAGTCTATAGTTTTTTTAAATACCATGTACAAATCTTACAAATGATGTTAGAAATATGTAGGCAGTTTCGGATATACTTAAACATAAATAAATTCATACTCAGAGCATCGTTTGGGATACTATTGGGCCATATAGTATGAAAACAAGGTTTACTAGTAGATCCTGCAAAGATCATAGTAATTGTTAACTTACCACCACCAAAAATATTTTGTCATCTAAGAGAGACATTGGGACACACAGGATATTATAGGAATTCCATTAAAGGATAAGCGCAGATTACCACACCAATGAAAAAACTGTTAAGAAAAGACACAAAGTTTCAGTGGAATGATGAGTGTCAACACAGTCTGGACACACTAAAAGAGAAGATGGTCACCACGCTAATACTAGTATTTGTATACCAGGAGAAGACATTCCATGTCCATGTAGATGCATCAGCTATAACACTTGGAGCTATATTGGCGTAGTGAGGAGCGGGGGATTTGGACTACCCCATAGCATTTGCGAGTAGGAAGTTGTCATAATCCAAGAAGAACTATAACACTACAGAGAGAGAAGGCCTAGCTATGGTCTACACACTACAGAAGTTCAAACATTACTTGTTGGGAAAACACTTCAAGATGTTCACAGATCACTCAGCCCTTAAATACCTATTTAATAACCCAGTGTTGGGGGGGAGAATCTATCGATGGTTACTACTGTTTCAAGAATTTGACTTTGAATTCATAATCAAGCCAGGAAAATTGAATGCAGGACCTAACCACCTGTCAAGGGTCACAAACAGGGAATAACCTATGAATTTAGAAGATAAATTTCCATATGCACAATTATTTTCATTCCAAATCATTGATGAAGACTTTGTAGATATCATTCAGTACTTGAGCATAAGTACTATGTCGCAGGAATACAACACCGCGCAGAAGAAAAACCTTCTAGTCTGGGATGCATATTATCAACTGATCGCAGGACACTTATACAAAATGGGCGCATATAGCATCTTGCAGAGATATGTGTTAGAACATGAATGACCGAGAGTTTTAACAGAAGCCCATGAGGGAATAACAGGAGGACATTACGCAAGAAAATCTACCACACATAAGGTATTGCGCACAGGACTATGGTGGCTGACGATTCACAGAGACTCAAAGGAGTGCTACCAGAGATGTGATGTTTTTCAAAGGGTTGGTAAACCCAACAGAAGGGACGAGATGCCATTACGACCACAGGAAACTGATGGGTGTTATATATGCACTAAAAACATACTAAAAATCCTCAATTAAATTGTCAACTCGGGGTAAGTAAACTTAGAGTTGTAGAAAAATATATGCCAAAGGTAGAAGGGTTGGTAGTAGTATAGTCTAACTAAGGAAGTGTCTATCTAAGGCTAATCTATTCAATAAAATCTATCTAATGAGAAAACCCTACTAAGCAACTTTAAACTATGTACCCTAAGAACTTTTGGGCCAAGGATCGATGGATAGTTCTAAGAAAACAAATGAAAACCCTACTTGAAGCAAACTAGTTCAATCATGACAATAAGCAAAAGAAACTATTAAGCATAACGATAAGAAAATAACAAAAGAAAACTTCTTTAACTTGCCAACCTATATTCAATGAGTAACTACCCTATGAAAGAAAATAAATAAACAAGCAAGCAAAGACACCTAACTAACCTACTAAAGAAAGTAAACAAGGACAACTATCTAACCTATAATAAGCAAGCTACTATCTAATTTATCAAAGAAAAGACTATCTACCTGACAACAACAATAAAACTATCTCCTAAGCTATGAAAGCAAGAAAGCTATCTTCTACTCTATGCAAGAAAGAAACTGTTTTCTAATCTATGAAATTCAAATGCATTCTATACTAATATAAGCAAACTTATACTATACTAAATTCAATCATTAACTACAACTTGAAATTGCAACCTAAATCTAAGAAATAAATTGCATAACATAAACTAAACTAGCTCTATCTTAACAATTCAAAATGTAATAAGGAAAATGCTTAAAATATAAATTAAAACATGACAAAGTAAACTAATGAATAAATTAATCAACAACTAGTTAAGCAAAATCTAATTAACAATTGAATAAGCAATCTACAAATAAAAATTGAAACTAACCCTATCCATCCACCGAATCCTTGTTAAAGAGAACATAAACTAAAACTATGTTCTTACTCTATTCCAAACTTTGTTTTAAACTTGAAAAAGCATAAGTAAAACACAATCTAACATTTAATGGCACACGAGGTTAGTGTATGAGATTGCAAACTCATTTCTAATTATAAAATCAATGCATATTAACAAAAAGCCTCCATACTAACCTGCAAAAGAGAATTAAAACAATTAAACTACAACAACAAATTAGATAACAAAGAAATAAAGGAACAGATCATGTACAGGAAATAAAAAAGACATCTAAGCTATGAAATGCATAAATAACACATAGAAAAGTTATTAGACTGCTAGTGCCCCCCCCAACAAGTCGCGGTCACTTCTCAAACGCACACCACGAGCTCAACAAAACGATTTCACCACTAAAACTTGAAAAACCCAATCTTATACAATTCTAACAATTGAAAAATGCAAAAACAGAGCCAAAATCATTTTTGGCTCTAACACACAACTTCTTCTACTACTTAACAATTATTTGACCACCACAGTGGTATTTATAATTTTTACAAACCAAGTGGTCAACCACAAGAGGTTCAAACCACTTCGAAAATTGGCAAATTTCATTAATGGTGCCCTAACTGCCGAAACGGAGCGAGCCAATAATCACCCACCATAACAACCCAAAATTGAGTTGTCGAGAGTTCAGTAGCTGGAGGGGATAAGCATGAGAAAAACCCATGTCTCTGATTCTCCCCCCACTGGCCACCAATACCATAACCACCAAATCGCCCACCATTTTTGTGCAGGATGAGGTGCTTGACGGAGTGTTGGAACGGGTACCAGAATGAGTGCTGGAAGAAGTGCCAGATCAAGTGTCGGAAGTAGAAACATGGTGCGTTTTTTCCCTGTAACACCAAAAAAACATGAATTAGATCTTGGTAATCATAAAACATGATGAATTATACTTAATATAATCATTAAACATGAATCACACATACCTAGTATCGATCATACCGTTTTATCATGAAATTCTTCAAAAAACTCCTTTTAAAATATGAAAAACACATATGTACATGCAGAAAAAGTGTATAATAACCATCATAAAATTGATCATATCTCGGGCCCAACATTACCCTCACACCCAAGATTTTCCAGGTCCCACTGCAAACAAAAATAAATTGCCCTTTATGACTAAATTTGCGAAAGAGGGGGTGGATTAACTTTAGAAGCTTCTCCCTCTTGCTCGGGGATTTTAAATTAGGATTTTTGTGGTGTTTTAATTGCATATAGAGACTATTATTGGTGGTAGTAATATCATCAACCTAACGCTGTAGAGAATTCATCTTGGATTGTAGGACAACGTTATCATGGCGTAAATGACAACTCAATGTTTCATGCTCTCTAAGTTTGAAATGGAGGGTTGGGAGTTTTTGGAGGCTTTTGATGACATGTGAGGGATCCTTGATATGTACATTATACCCTCGATTCTTTAAACCATGCAAAACAACAATTTTACCTCTGCAAAATTAGTTCCAAAAGTGACTTCCCATAAGCGCAACAATTCTAGCCTAGCGAACTTATGAAAAATAGGTATGAAAGTGGCACCTATAACTACAAGACAGTAAAACCTGTGTAAACATTGAGAGAGGGTTTTTTTTTTAATATGTTCTTGACAAAAACCTCTCTTGGTTTTCAAAAATTCACTTTCAGTTGTTAGGAAAACATGCCAAGAAAACATGACTAAAACAGGAAAAACAAAGTGTTTTATTTCTTGAAAAACTAGGCCGCTAAGAGAATTGAATATATACAAAACCATAACGTATAGTTAGAAACTGAGAGAGGTAAATGTTTTTTAATATATCCTTGATAAAAACATCTCTTGTTTTTCAAAAATTCCTTCCCTGTTGTTAGGAACACACAAAAATAAAATATGACTAAAACAGGAAAAAAACAAAGTGTTTTATTTTCTAAAAGCATAGGCCTCTAAGATGATAGAATATATCCCAAACCATAAAGTATATTTAAGACTTGAGAGAGGTTATTGTGTTTTGGTATTTTATGAACAAAAACGTCCTCCAGGTTTCAAAATTACTTTCCCATTTTTTCATAATCCCAGCTTGAAGTTGGTTACTCAAAACTTGCAGAAGCGCAACGTGCTCTTAGCAGAAGCGTAGCGTGTTCTTTGATAGGGATTTTGGAGGCCTTCCCAGAGGATTTTTGGGATGAAAGTGGTATGGGTGTAAATTTTATGATGTCTTCTACACAATGGAACCATCAAGCACTACAAATTCCTTCTCCAACCCTATGAAAAATTGACTTGAAGTCAAACTGTCCAAATGTGCAGAAACCCTCTTATATTGAATGTATTTGGGGTATTGCTCTCAAAAAATAACACATGTGCATAAAATAAAGGATTTTTTTGTTTCTTGGTCTATTATTGACAAAAACCTCTTTCACTTTTGTCAAATTCATCTTCTTTAATTCAAAAACCAATTCTTAAGTAGAACTTTGACCAAGACAATCATTTGAAAATTTATGACAAGAAATGATGACATGACCATGATGAAAATTTATGACCTTGGATGAGTGGAGGGAGTAGTAATGACAGACACACCAATGACCATTTTACAACTAGGAGATTTCAAAGTTTATTTGATAATTGTATTTTGAAAATATAACAATTTGACCTAATAACCCTACATGAAAGAGTAAAGTTGATCACTAGTGACTGACAGAATAGACAGATACTAACAAAAGTCTTGGTTTGTACTGGTAGGCAGGAGAATTGTTATTGCCTTTCATCAATATGTAACAATTCAAACAACTGATCGTCTTTTCATAAGCTTGGAATACAGATGACAATAAGTATTTAGCAATTGTAATCACTCTGTATTTGTCACAAAGAGTAGTTAATTATAACCAGACTTATATACCATAAAAAAAAAATAGCATTAGTTGATAACACACACAATGATGTCAGCAGTATATAATTTAGCATACCAATACAAGCAACTGTTGATATAATATCCCAAGACATTGTAAAAAGACAGTATGACAGAATTTTGATAGAAATCCTACTTCCTCTTTTCATGGGTTTTGTTATACAAATGGGTAGTGCTTAGCATTGTTTTAGCTTAGGAAAATCCCCCCAGACCGAATATATGGAACGTCTTCGTTCCAGTAATTAGAAATAGGCTTCTTGGTCTTTATTATTTTTAGAGGGGAGTTAGCAATAGGCTTCTTGGTCTTCTTGCTCGATGAGGCTACAGGAGTATCAACAAGTTTCTTGGACTTTTGGTCCGGTAAAGGAATAACTTGAGCATGAGGGTTTGGGTGGAGTAGCAGTCCCTAGATCAAGAGTCTTATTTCTAGTCTTGATTGTAATATGAGGGTTTCCAAATTGGTAAATGAACTCATCCCACATTTCGTCTTATTTTTCCAACTCAGCTAAGACAAGTATTTTGATAAGGCCATGGTGAAATAGGTTGTTATGGGGATTTGTTACATCCTTCCTCACTTGGGAAGACATCTTCTCAAGATTCTTTAAGAAGTAAAAGAGAAAGTTACAATGGATTATTGAACTGAAAGTGAGCTAATAATCGAAATTGACAGGCTTTAAAGATGAAATATCTACCTTCACATGTCATCAATCTGGTGATGACTATGAGAGGGTTGATTAGCTCCTCTTTTATCCACTCCGTGTAGTATCTCTTAGCTCCAGAGATGTTCTGAAATCCAGTTTTGAAAACCCTGTTATAGCTTGCTCTTGGCAACTAGTGGTGTTTAAATCAACGGTCTCCAACTCTCGGGATCTTTGTGGTTGAGGCAATTTATTCCTCAGAGGCCACAAACATAGTGAATAGGAGTTGAGGCAGGCTAAGAGTGTTCCATTGTTGTTGATTTTTCCACCATGCTCACTCAATCCACTTGCATAGAACATGTAATGTCAAACCTACAATGAAAAGCATGTAACAAAAATGTAATGTCAAACCTACAATGAACAGACTGTAACAAAAATAAACCAACAGAGTGGTTTGTTAAGGACATATACAACAATTTATAGCACATAGGAGTTTAGCACTTCAAGATAAAATGATTGTTGATGTAATAACCTCTATCATGAAAATAATACAAAATTTTTACAAAGATTTACTTCTTCTAGGCAATGCTATCATTTGTCAACTCATGAACCCCTCCCCCACACCTAAGTATTATGACACCTCACAATAAAAAATATAGGAAACCAGTCATTTCTCCCGATAGCCGAAGATTTATAATTTGTAAAGTGTAAATATAAATTTCACAGATTGGTCTGACGAGACAGTTAGAATATGGCCCCACCTATATGATAAGAGATCCTATATATAGATAAGAAGAGGTAAGCAAGAGAGTTTCAAGATAGTATCAGAGTTAGTTCCCAATGGCAAGTTTATGGAGTTCATTAACCTTAGTTTAACCATACATAATTCATGTCAGTTTTGTCTACAAGTAATGTCGTACATTAGGATAGGTTTAAATTTATTATTTATTTTTTGTCAGATTACCATCCTCGCTAAGTAGAATGCCCCGCTACCAGCAAGCATGTTTAGTACTCCGAGGGGTTTACCTAGTCATACCACAGGCTGGTACCTACTGCCGATAGACCTGTTCAGTATCCCGACGGGTTAGCCTCTTACACCCTCAGAGACTGGCCCTCCATCTTTTAAGATTTTAGTATAAGATTGCTTTATGCAAGAGAATGGGGGGATAGCTCTGAAAACAACTTTTTCTTTATTTTTTCAATTCAGATGGTATTTATGTTAGAGGATGACTTTCTGTTATATTCCTTAGTGATTTTCCTAATGTATAGGGTACTTAAGAAGACGTGGCCTATCTAAAGATATGATATAATCAAGTTATTTAGTGTGTAGTGGATGGTACCATTGAGAAAGAACAAAAATGTATCTCTAGGCTCAACTCACTTTCTTATTTTGTAATTTATTGTGATGTTTCCATGGCTAAATGATAATCATACCTCCTTGTTACTCTTTAATAAAGATACTTTACTCACTTACTCAGGTTTCTTGGGAAAATTGTATGAGAGACCTCTAAGCTTGATGGTTATGGTGTCACTTCCTTATATAGTGGTGAAGGTTCAAGAGAAGCTGTTATTTAATATGCCTTGAGAAAAAGAAGATTAAAGTCTTTGCAGAAACATGGCTAATTACAACAACTCATTATTCATTTGATGCTTAGCAGATAACAAGGTTCAAGTGTAACAATGTTTTGAAGAAACATCCTTCTTTTATATTTCCTTCAACTGTCTACTCCTGGTGATATAAATACCTACAGAGATCTCTAAAACTGTTTGCAAAAACCACACTCTAAAATATAATAAACTAATGATATCAATGAGATCAAGTTATAGGAACATGTATCGCATAGTTTTTTATTAAAAGAAATGTAAAATGAGGCTGCATTAGACTTCTAAGCTAAACTAACAACATCCATCTTTTATTTACTATCCTACCCTACCTAAAAAGAAAGGGAAAATCTTTATTCAAGTGTAAGAACTCTTCCAATGTAACCATGTGCAGAGCAATATAAGAAACATACTCATATCAATATATGAAAAAGTTACCGCGATGATTACCTGGATATGAAGAACCAACCAACCTACTTGTTTGGGCATCAAAAGGTGTAGAAGAAGAGAATAGTATTGTGGCCTCATAACCTCTTGAAACCAAATTTCAATGTAATCTTGATGTTCATCAATAGTAATTTCTATGCTCTCCTTCATCATGCTATGCAGATCCTCTTCTTCTAGATGATTGATTTCTGAAGTACATAAAGGATCTGATGAGGTGGATGTTGAGAACTCCTCAATCTCAGGTCTTAATGATTTCTCTCCACTGGGTGTAGTCCATAAATTTGCATCTTCCTTCGCATTTTGGAAAGGAAAATCATTTTGTAGCTCATAGGACCTTGATTCTTCTAATATTTCCGGAGAGGTAGATATACTTTTGGGTGCTGCCAAAATATGTTCTTCTTGAAAAGAAGAAATCTCGTCTGCTTCTAGGATTTGAGAAAGTTCCCTCGGGCTAATGGTTGCTTCTGAGTTCATCTTTCCATTTGATAAAACTTGGTTCACACAAATATGATGTCCAAAAAGTGAGGATCTCCTGATGGTGGTAAGAAAACAAAGGTTGTATTGTTTGGTTCTGCAGAAGGCTTAGGTTTTCTTTCCCCCTGTCCCACTACTACTGATGCTTCAATTTCTTGTTCTATAGTGCTCCTTGTTCTAGTATCTTTACAGACTAATTTATCTCTTTGGGTTGAGCTAACTCCTTTTTTTCGGTATCAGTCTGCGGAGTTTATGAGTGGAACGTTCCTCCCCCCAAAAAGGTTGGAAGGAACCTTGGTTGAAATATTTAGATTTAATATATCTACCTTTTGGGTCCCTAGGTCTATTCATGAAAGTAAACAAAAAGAAAAAGGAAAACTACCATTGGGTTTGGGGGAACCTGCTATAGCAAATGCACAGGTTCTTACCTCTCATCTTAAAGTTCCCCTGCCACCAAACTAATGCTAAGGTTTATAAATGATCTAATTCCTAACTATTTCCTACCTTGAGACAATTCCCCAGCAACGACGCCAAAAATGATGGGTGTTATATATGCACTAAAAATACACTAAAAACCCTCAATTAAATTGTCAACCCGGGGTAAGTAAAGTTAGATTTGTAGCAAAATATATGCCAAAGGTAGAAGGGCTGGTATTAGTATAGTCTAACTAAGGAAGTGGCTATCTAAAGCTAATCTATTCAAGCAAAGATATCTAATGAGGAAACCCTACTAAGCAACTTTAAACTATCTAACCTAAGTAATTTTGGGCCAAGGATCGATGGATAGTTCTAAGAAAACAAATGAAAACCCTACTTGAAGAAAACTAGTTCAATCATGACAATACGAAAAAGAAACTATTAAGCATAATGATAAGCAAATAAAAAAAGAAAACTTCTTTAATTGACCAACCTATATTCAATGAGTAACTACCCTATGAAAGCAAATAAATAAACAAGCAAGAAAATTCACCTAACTAACCTACTAAAGCAAGTAAACAAGTAAGCAAGGACAACTATCTAACCTACTAAAGAAAATAGACAAGTAAGCAAAGACAACTAACTAACCTACTAAAGAAAATAGACAAATAACTAATGCAAGCAGTCAAATTAAAACTTCTCATTGAACAACTATCTAGCCTAAGAGGCAAGTGGACTAGATTCTTAATTCAAAACTATTTATAATTCATCAAAAGGAAATCTATTTAACTGAAAGAAAGAAAAACTAACAACTAGTCTTGAACCTATAATAAGCAAGCTACTATCTAATTTATCAATGCAAAGACTATCTACCCTACAACAACAATAAAACTATCTCCTAAGCTATGAAAGCAAGAAATCTATCTTCTACTCTATGAAAGCAAGAAACTGTTTTCTAATCTATGAAATTCAAATGCATTCTATACTAATATAAGCAAACTTATACTATACTAAATTCAATCATTAACTACAACTTGAAATTGCAACCTAAATCTAAGAAAGAAATTGCATAACATAAACTAAACTAACTCTATCTTAACAATTCAAAATGTAATAAGGAAAATGCTTAAAACATAAATTAAAACATGACAAAGTAAACTAATGAATAAATTAATAAACAACTAGTTAAGAAAAATCTAATTAACAATTGAATAAGAAATCTACAAATAAACACTGAAACTAACCCTATCCATCCACCAAATCCTTGTTAAAGAGAACATAAACTAAAACTTTGTTCTTACTCTGTTCTAAACTCTGTTTTAAACTTCAAAAAGCATAAATAAAACATAATCTAACATTTAATGGCACATGGGGTTAGTGTATGAGTTTGCAAACTCATTCCTAATTATAAAATCAATTCATATTAACAAAAAGCCTCCATACTAACCTGCAAAAAAGAATTAAAATAGTTAAACTACAACAACAAATTAGATAACAAAGAAATAAAGGAACAGTTCATGTACAGGAAATAAAAAAGACATCTAAGCTATGAAATGCCTAAATAACACATAGAAAAGTTACCAGACTACTGGTGGGCCCCTTAGAAAGTCGTGGTCACTTATGAAATGCACACCACAATCTCATCAAAACGATTTCACCATTAAAACTTGAAAAACACAATCTTATACAATTCTGGCAATTGAAAAATGCAAAAACAGAGCCAAAATCGTTTTTGGCTCTAACACACGACTTCTTCTACTGCTTAACAATTATCTGACCACCATGGTGGTATTTATAATGTTTACAGACCAAGTGGTCAACCACAAGAGGCTCGAACCACTTCTAAAATTGGCAAATTTCATTAATGGTGCCCTAACTGCTGAAATAGAGAGAGCCAATAATCACCCACCATAACAACCCAAAATCGAGTTGTCAAGAGTTCAGTAGATAGAGGGGATAAGCATGAGCAAAACCCATGTCTCTGATTCGCCCCCCACTGGCCGCCAATACCATAATCGCCAAATCACCCACCGTTTTTGTGTAGGACAAGGTGTTGGACGGAGTGTCGGACCGGGTACTGGAACAAGTGTTGGACGGAGTGTCGGACCGGGTACCAGAACAAGTGTTGGAAGGAGTGCCGGATCAAGTGCCAGAAGAAGAAACGTGGTGCGTTTTTTCCCTGTAACACCAAAAAAATGTGAATTAGATCTTAGTAATCATAAAACATGATGAATTATACTCATATAATCATTAAAAATGAATCACACGTACCTAGTGTCGATCATACCGTTTTATCATGAAATTCTTCAAAAAGCTCCTTTTAAAATATGAAAAACACATATGTACATGCGACAAAAGTGTATAATAATCATCATAAAATTGATCATATCTCGGGCCCAATAGTAACATTGCAGGCATTTGATAAGTGGGAAATAGACTTTGTGGGACCAATCAACCCACCAACAAAAATAACAGAAGAAAGTTACATTATCACTACGATAGAATACCTAACAAGATGGGAGAAAGAAGCACTAGTGAAGGATTGCAACGTAGAAACAACAACACATTTTTTATTTGAACAAGTAATCACTAGATTTGGATGCCCAAGAGTTTTGATGAGCAACTAAGGCACGCACTTCATTAATAGAACTATCAATTCTGTGACTGAAGAGTTTGAATTCCATCATAAGAAGAGCACACCATATCACCCATAGGCAAATGGCACACTAGAGACATTTAACAAAATACTCGAGAATGCACTGACGAAGATTTGTAATGTCAACAAGGACAATTGGGACCTCAAAATACTACCAGTATTATGGGCCTACAGGACTACGTCCAAAATGTTGACATGGCACATGCTATTTAAATGGGTATATGGCTAAGATGCATTGGTGCCATTAGAATGTTTGGTACCCAGTTTGTGCGTAGCATCAATTACACACATGATTGAACGAGGAGAAGTACAGGAGCGACTGAACTAGTTGATAACCATGGAGGAAGATCGAATCTTAGTAGGACTCCACCAACAAGTTTAGAAATCAAGGGACAAATCTTGGCATGACAGACACATCAAGAAGAAAACCTTCAAGGAAGGAGATTTAGTGTTGATGTATGACATCAAATCCATTCAACACCCAGGAAAACTTAGAATTCACTGGCTAGGACCATACGAAGTAAAGACTATCACAGAGGGCGGAGTTGTACAATTGAAAGACTTATCAGGCATAAAACTCATAGGGATGATCAATGGGAGATGACTGGAGCCATAAAAGGAAATTCGACCATCCACTACTTGAAGAATCACCACACAGTATATATATAATAATAAAAAAGGAAACATAATTGTAAACAGTACCAACAGAGGAACAGTGCACCAAAAGAAGAAGGAGCATGCACACTTAGGAATAAAAACTCGGAGAGGAAAAGACCAATGACCAAGTCAACATGGAAACAAGAGGGAAAAGTAAAGACGATAAAAGTAGTACGAAACGACGGAGTTATGCGGAATTGATTGTCGAAAAGGATTGACGGGACACCACATTAATTGTGCCAACTGGAGACGGTAAGGGAGATTAATGGAAAGTACAAAGGAACTGGAGGTGGATTGAACCCATAATTAAGGTAGCGTCCTTGACAATTTTCATGCAAGGGCCATACAACACAAAGACGCGGGAGCAAAGAGTCTAATTGCAAAAAGAGAACGGACAGAGAGCAATAGAAGCTAAGGAGCACATAGTGGAGTTCACAGAGGTCATAGAAACCATTAAAAATAAAAAACAGTTCGACACTCACCACCATGGCACCACCAAAGAAAGAAGATGCAAGCCAGATTGCCAGACAACCCAGAGTAATAACCATGTCATGGGTACAATTAGAAGAAGGCTAACAACAACCGTTGGATATCATTAATGTCGACGAAATCCCATCACTAGATACGACACTGGTGAACCCCACGCCCTTGGTGGAAGAAACCCAACAACCAGCACTGGAGGGCATGAACATAGATACGTCAGCAAAGGCACAAGAGAAATAGAACCAAGATATAGAAACCCTAAAGGAGGTGCAACCAAATAACATTGAAGCAACTCTGAGAGTCAATGGAAAGACTACAAATCAAGAAGCAGTCGTTGAGCCAAATGAATCTCAAACAACCATGTTAGACCACCCACTGGAAGGAACAATAGAAGATGTCACGGACTAGCCAGAATGGTATACTGAAGTACAAGCAGTAGCCGTTGGAACCTCAAGCCAGACACCACCAGAGAGAGACAAGAAGCAGTGTAACACCCTGTTTCCTCCAGTTTGTAAAAATAACTAGACTGGCCAAGATGATCAAAATCTGGACCAGGGGTCAAATTTTAGCTCAAAAATCAACATTCTCGGAATTGCCTCAAATCGGACATGAGCGTATCCCTCGTCATCACGAACCCAACGCAATTCATTTCATCTCAAACGGACGTCAGGAGCGAGAGATATCACGATCTGTTCGAATCGTCAAACAGGTAAAAAAAGAGCTGACTGTGCAGTTCGTACAGTCCGTACCGATGCTTACGTGGAAGGTACATACATTGATGTGGAAGGTCCATACATGATGATGTGGCAGAGATGAATTGGCAAAGATTACGTGGCAGTTTTTGATTGGTTGGCAATTGGGTGAATCAAGTTTTGACACGTGGCAGTTATTGGGCAAATGGTAAGGTGCCACGTGGCCCAATCATGGGCTGCCACGTGGCACCCCGGTATTGGCTTATGGTTTGTTGTTCAAAATTTTAATAGTCCACTGGATTTGAACTGTGGACCTCCTCAACACTTGAGCGCCTTTGCAAGGACCGTCCGACCAATGGACCAATGGTTGTGACTTGATATATAAACGAGTTTATATTTATTTAAGTTTAATTTATGTGACCATTGGTGGGGGGTCGGGCTGGGGCTTAGCCCCGGCCCGCGGTCATTTGGGTTGTATATATATGACCATGCCTGATAGTTTGTGCACGCGCAGGATTTGTGCCATGGTCCTATTATGCCATGTGACCACACGAAGTGCGGGGTTTTAAAAGGTGGTTTAAACGGTTTTAAAAACGAAGCCCTTTTTATTATAGTGTGAAGTCATATTAAGACTCATATGCCCAAGTGTTAGGCGGTTAGGGGATGGAGGCGCCCTAACCGTCCTACAGTTTGGACTGGTTTTCGATTATGCACGGGGCTGGGTTTAAACACGCATTTTGGAGCGTGTTCTTGTTTCATGCACACAGGGTGCATTTTGGCGAACCAGTTTCAGCAAGCGTGAAGGAAGAGAATGGCAGGAGGCCTATATTTCTCATTTCTTGGCCGAATGAGGTGCCGTAAAAGCCCAGCTAGGGGTTTTTGGACGCCTTGAATCCATTGGCACTGTTATCAAGGCCATTTGAAGACTTCTTATGTAGGTTTTTCACCATTGAAGTTTCAGCAAGCTCTAGGGAGCTTGACGCCCTCATTGATCGAGGACATGGTTTGGTGAGCCTATGTTTGTTTTATGTGATTGAATAATCATTTTTGGCTAAATGTTATGCTATGAACACATTGGGACAGGTTTTAGAGGCTGTTGAGGACTTTTACAGGTGTTTTTTCCAAAGAGAAGCTCAGGGAAGCTTATGGCCACATGTAGAAGAGGTCATGCCCGGATGAGCCATGATCCGTTTTCAGAGTTCTATTAGTCATTTTAGGGGTTTTTATGTATTCTAATATCAATGGTACAATATGTTTTTCCATTGGAGTTGAGCAGCAGCTTGTAAAATAACTTTTGAAAAATTAATCCTAGAGAGCCAAGTCCATTGATGGAGGCTCAAGGAGATGTAGCCCGGAGGGGGGTGAACTCCTTTATCATGTTGTGATTGTTCTGAGTTTGATGGTTTATTTGTTGCAAGTTATGTTGCTGTGTTTTTATTTAAAACACTTATTTAACCATTTAAAAGAACATTTCCTCACACATAAGCATTTACAAGAAGATACATGAACTTAACACATAAGTTTATCTTGCATATTTTAACACATGGAGCAAGGTCCTGTAAAGTTTGTTTTATTGAAGTAGAGGGTGCTTGCATAGCATAACAAGTCAGCCTTCTA